>CM029770.1:26751352-27351352 GCA_017562165.1 Ectropis grisescens
ATATTTAAAAAAGGTGACGTCACTGATTGCAATAACTATCGTCCTGTGTCCATATTGCCGAGCATTAGTAAAATATTTGAGAAATACGTTACAGAAGAGCTCGTGGCATATATGATAGATGAAAAACTTATTAATGCTCGTCAGTTTGGATTTCAAAGGGGTAAATCTTGTAAACATGCCATATCGCAGCTAATAACTGATATACTTTCTGGTCTTGAGGGGCGGCAAAAAACTTTCGGTATGTTTTGCGACCTGTCAAAGGCATTTGACTGTGTATCACATGAAATACTCATAGCTAAGCTTGAACATTATGGCGTTCGATGCAAAGAATTGGAGTTATTGAAATGCTACTTAACTAATAGAACACAAGTAACGGAATTGAGTGGTTGTAGATCAAAGGCAGGATATGTTAAAGCTGGTGTTCCACAGGGCTCAATACTAGGGCCACTTCTGTTCATTATATATGTCAATGATCTCTGTGGTATTGCAGAAGGAATGGACATGGTATTGTTTGCCGACGATACCAGCTTAGTAATTAAGGACAAATCTGCAAACGGTGTAAGTTCGAAAATTAATATCTGCATCGAAAGTATGAAACGGTTGTTTTCAGCAAATCATATGCTATTAAATGTAGAGAAGACGCATATTGTAAATTTTAATCTTGCCTTAAGAATTTTAGCTTACCCTAATGATGTAATAAACCAAACTCTGGAGAGTTTTAATCTATGTCTCTCAAATGAGGTCAAATTTTTAGGTGTTTGGCTGGATAAGAAGTTGATGTGGACTAGCCACATTGACAGATTAACAAAAAACTTTGCTCTGCAACATATGCAATAAAAAAAATAAAGGAACTGGCGGGTTCAGCAGTGGCCAGAACTGTCTATTTTGCTTATTTTCACTGATCAGCCGCTGAACGACACACAAAAAGAGTGTTCTTACTGCAAAAGTGAGCTGTACGGTACATAATGGGGCTTAAGTATTTAGACTTCTGTAAAAACTGTTTTCCAGAAATTAGGTATTATGACACTAACAGGTGAATTTTTTTTATATATCAGTGTATTTTATATGTCCTAGATAATATGCATCTTATGAGGAGAGGTTTCGAGTGTTATGGGGAGAATAGCAGACAGAGGAACTTAATTCTACAGCCGACAAGGCGATTATGTAAAACGTCAAATAGTTTTCACTGTATGGGGATTAATCTTTATAATAACTTGCCCAATGACGTTAAAAACAACCCTAAAAATGATATATTAAACTTCACTAAAACTCGCTTAATTGAGAAAAGTTATTATAAATTGGCTGACGCTTTAGCAGACAGGAATATATTTGAGTAACGCTAGTTATTTGATTTTTTGTGTAAATTCAATTTAATCAAAACAGGCAGTGTGGTGTACTATCTAATTATTTAACTCAATTTTTATTATTGTTTTTTCTGTTTTGCTGGATTATAACTATGACTAGACTGAATAGTTATATTTTATATATATGTTTTTGTATTACTGTGTTATGTCAATGTTATTGTAACAATTGATAACATTTAATTTATAACGATGCTATTGCTGACTAATAATTTAACTATTGTAACAATAAGTGATTCTCAACGCTACTGTCCTATGGGAAAAATAACATCTGATTTTCTGTGGATTGGTGATAATATCACTATTGGTATTATTTTGAGTTTTTCATTTGTATAACAATGATTAACTGACAGAAATCTCGATCGACACCTCTCTGTAAAATAAACTGCTTACTAAACTAAACTGCTAAACTAAACGGCTTACTAAGATATTATTGTATGTATGACGTTTCTAAGTGCACTGTAGTGTCGACAGAATAAAATGAATTTTGATTTGATTTGATTTGACAATTTAAGCAGTAGTACAATGCGGCTAAACGTTGGCCGCCGTATTGAAGAACGTATCGCAATGACAATGCGGCTAATCGTTGAACCGCCGCATTACAAAACGGCCCTGTTTTTCAAAACGGCTAGCCGTAATGTAATACAGCGGATTATACGATCCGGCGGCGACATGTATACCTATTTGTTTCCACATGTTATCTCTGTAACGGCTGTATGCTATTCCAGACTACATATTATGTGCATGTAATATAACACAGGTAATGTTCCCAATAAACTAAAAAGAACAATTGTCCGTCAGTTAGATTATAAGATAAAAAGACGTATTGAACTCTGGGACTGCCGCAGTAAAGCTATTGCAACATTATATCTATAAGAACGTATGTAACACAGCTTGCTATACAAATATAGCGTGTAAGTCGTAATAACAATAAGATTTAAAGTCTAATGGCCTGGTGGGTGGCAGGTTTTTTCGTTACGGTTTTATGTCTTCCATCTCTCTCTATCTTAGCAGTTTCTCACAAAAAAAATTAATTCGGTCTCCGCGTCTCAAGGCCCGTAATAAAAGCTTTGCAATAGGTTAAAATATTGTACACGTATTTTGATTTATGTTTAACAAACAAAAAATGACAAAGATACAGTGCTCAGAAGTTTCGAATGATGACACGATACGGTACGATTTTACAATAGAGTGACGTCACAACCCCCCACTCCGGAATTTTGATAATCCATATCTTTGGTAATTTTTGATAATTAGATAAAACAAAAAATACGTAACCCTTCATTTTGCCATAATCTGAATATATATCATTCTAAAATTTCAGCTAGATCGGTGCCGAACTTTTTGAGTTTTTGAAGCGTACACAAACCAACATAACATTTTTGTATATAGAGATTATTAGATTAGCTCGCATCGTCAGGAGGTTCCTCTCTCTGCAGCTCCAACCACCGGTAGCTTGGGCCCTGCCCCGCTGCTGGCGGCTATCTAGGTTTAAGTTTTTATGTTATTTTTTATATGAATATTGTAAAAACTCAGATTTAAGAAGATAAATAAATACGTGATTATCTAATTAAAATGATAAATAACATAATCGAACTAATTAGAACGGTATACCTATTTTTTACCTATTTCCCAATTTTACCTATTTCCCAATTTTAACCCAATCCGTTGAGGTTGAGACGTCATAACGTGATTGAGGAACAAACATCGAAATAATCAAACTTTTGCGCTTATAATAATAGTAGGACAGGATTTTATTTTAAAATCTTGCTTTTACATATTTTTGACGTTATTTTACACGTTGCCACGTCCATTCAACCTCTATCTAAAGGCTGTCTCTAATTATATCTTCGTTATATCTCTGAAAGGAGTCCTCCGAGGTCTGGGCTTAAATGAATTTGGGTTACTGAATGTCTGCCAGAGATTTTATTAATTTATATTCACATTCCGCTGTGTATGTATTTATTTTATAAAGCCTATTCACATTGTCTTCCGGAGTGAATTCATATCTCGAGAGTTTTTTGAAATGTTTTTGCGTACCTACGAGTATTTTTTATGTCTGATATTCTAAAAACACTTATTTATTTACCAAAATATTATTTACTGAACAACTTATTGAACTTACTCAGGAACATATTTTCATTAATATTTTGGAAACTATTTTAATGCAGTTATTGTGAAATATACCTAATTAGTAATATAAATAGATATTATGTCATTAGATACAAAATAGTATTCACAAGTATGAAGAAACAAAAATGCTACCTACGGAACACCTCTTTGAATATATTTCAATCCTACTGTCCTAGTAATGATATAAATGTCAATGCTTGGATGTTTGTTACTCAATCACGTCGTAACGTCTGAACGGACCGGTATGATATTTAGAACACAGTTATTTTTTTAAGAACGAAGAAGTTGTATCAAAGTGTGAGTGAACGTAATATGAAAGAGCGGTTAGTTTCACGATTTGCAGCATATTTTTTGCAAAGGATTTTCTGCTTTCACAGAAACCAGGTCAAATGAGGTTTGAATGATCCTTATGGAACGTATATGAAGGTAGAGAAGAAAATAGAAATTAAAAGAGCATGAAAATTCTAGGGCCTTATTTTGATTTTAATTTGTTTAGGATTTTTGAGTTAGGTAAAAACTTCTGGCAAATCAAAGTATGTTGAAGAAATCCATAAAAAAAAACTTAATACGATGAACGTGCAACTTTGCTTTAATGTTCAAGGTATTTGAGTCTTTTACCAGCAAAGGAGTTGTTTCCTTTGAAGTTTTTTGCAAGTCTCTCAATCGAATACAGAGCGTCCAGCTAGTACTTGGCTGATCAACGCCTACCGAAGATGTGAACAGTAGATACTTTGTACCTACTTGGTGCAAAGTGAAATATTATATTTTAGAGCACAGGTCCGTGAACAAAATTTATGGGTCATATGATACAGCAGAAGACCTACGTAGGATGATAGAAGGGTATCTATCATCCTACATAGATCTCATGCTTTTTTAGTTTAACTTACTTTACGATCATTCAAAACTGGATGGGCAAGTCCATTTTAAAAGTACGAAATTATTACAAAAATTATTTACCATTGGATAACCAACCCATTTAGTTTCAAGTTACTTTTGTTATGAAACCAGTTTTCTAAACGCAATATTTAATATAGCTACCATACAAACTTTACGCGCGACGCATAGAACATACGACAGTGTGACGTCACGTTTCTGTAATGATTTGTATGCAGCGTTTTGAGAGAGTCCAAAATTGTGATTTTAAAATCGTGATATCACGGGAAGTTTTTAAGATAAAGTAATTATTTCACCTATGTTTCAGTTATTGAGTAGCCTTTTGATGGTATATTAAATGAAAAATGAGTCGACATTCCTATTATAATCTTACGATAAGTAAGATTCGGTTGCTTGAAAAGGTTCTAAAAGCATTTCTTAGGTACCTATACAAGCGAGTTTACGGATATTATCCGTACATGTACCCGATCAATTTTCTCTTGGCTGGATACAATTATCTGGAGGTTCGAAGATGTCATGACCAAATTATGCCAATGTGTAAGGTTTTGAAATGTGATATTGATACACCCGATCTTTGCTCGGAGCTTTGTCGTCTGTATGTTCCCAACAATTACTGACGAGCTAGACATCACCAACTCTTTGTGGCCCCTGTAGATCGAACCGTCGCTCGATCCAGATCCCCGGTTACATGCTCACTCGCCGCACTTAATGCTCTCATTGCTGCCAACCCAAGATTTTGCAGTAATTATATTCTTTTTTTAGTAAATTTGGATAATTAGCAGGTAACTCGGAAAACTGTACAAAAACAGCTTACGCAGCGTTTTGCGCGTAGACGCCCCTTAACATAAACCAGATTTATATACTTAATAAGACCAATTTATTACAAACGTCGTGCCAAACCAAATCCCACCCGGGCGAGTGAAAAAAGTCAAACATCCAGCAAACCCGCACTCTTGTTAGGGCCTGTGACATGGGTCCGTGTGACAATAATAACATGATCCGCGGACCAAGCGCGGGTCCTTACCGAACGCTTTGTTAAATTGATACGTGTGTAATGATACGCTATTTTTTTGCATAAATCTGGCTGATACGACAGTACGGTATGTGTAAGGTTTGCATAAAAACCATGCTTAGGTAACACATACTTATTTATTTCCTTAAGTCTAAGTTTTTACAATACTTAAAAACTATTTAAAAACATAAAAAAACATTATAAAAACTTAAACCTAGATAGCCGCCAAGCTACCGGTGGTTAAGGCTACAGACTGAGGAACCTCCTGACGATGCGCGCTGTGGCAAGGATGACTGCCTTCTGCATCTGGCCCTTAACCCAACCGTCTAGAGAAAGTCTCTTGAGACTTTTCGCTATAAGGCCGTTTGCCGACACGACTATTGGGACTATGATCGTCAAATCAACATCCCACATGACGGTAACCTTGTGAGCTAAGTCAAGAAACTTGCTAAGTCCTTCTCGGCTTTCTTTAACACATTATTACTATTTTTCTCATGTTCTTAATTTTGCACTCTATTCTTATTGACATGTTTTCCTGCTGTTGTCTAATGGTTGCTTGCTTGGTGTGCATAATAAGGAGTTTCTGCCTGTCTGTCTGTCTGTGTCTGTTTTCTTTACCCCCGACGCAAAAACGACTGGGTGTTAAAAGTTGGACGTGTTTTTCTGTGTGTGTCTGTATGTGGAATCGTAGCTTCCGAAAGGATGAATAGATTTTGATTTTATTTTTCGTTTTTAATTCAATCAGATGGATTAGTCGTCAGCAATTATTGATGAAAATCGATCCAAGAGTATATTTATTCGTAATTCATTTGTCTTGTATGGAGTTTGAACATGGTGTTGTTACTCAAACATAATTATTATTATTAGGTGTATCTTACTCTGCTAGACGTAATTTACTATTACAGTAGTTCTGGCTGTTGTATTTTTTTAATTACGAGGTTGTATGATCTGACTGATGTGTTGATCAATCACAGGGTACTATTCATCTATAGCTTGCCTGGAAGAGATCGCTATTAGCGATAAGGCCGCCGTCTGTCGCGCTAACTTTAAGTGTATTCCGGTTTCAATCTGTAAATTATTGTTATTTTGGTGTGGTCAAAAAAGAGTATCTATCTATCTATCTATACAAGGTAGGTATATTATTTATTTGCAAAACATGGTAGTAGCTATATTTACGTTTATTATTATTTAACTAATTGTGTATTAGGACATTCAATTATTTTATTGATATGTAAGTAACTTTGTTTGAAGTTGTTTTTTTGTGATTTTATCATCTTGCCTCATTGCGAAAGATGTCCCTAATAATAATAATAATAGAACGGCGTATCAGCAAATTCAGGACTCTTATTGCAAAGCTAATCTGCTTCAGTCAGGGGAACAGTCGTCCCCGAGTCATGCGTTTCGTAGCACAGGCGTTCGCTGGGACTGGTATCCGTCCCCAGCACTATCTTGCCAATGCTACGGAACGTATTGACTACCTGAAGCAGAAAGTTTATGCGTGGGCAAACCGTATTCGCCGCTACAGAGAGCGTGTGGATCGATATCGACAAAATCGCGACTTTCAGAGTGATCAAAGGAAGGTGTACCGAAACTGGGAAGGAACTAGTCAACGTGTGAACGAAGGGCAGCTACCAGATCCTAGCGCTATGAAAAACTTCTGGCGCAGCATCTGGTCGGTGCCTGTCGAGCACACGGAGGGAGCTTGGATGCGTGTTATCGAACGTGCATGTGAGTCTATCGAACCCATGGAGTCTATAACAATAGACTCCGTAGACGTTAGTTGTGCTATCCGGACGACTCAGAACTGGAAAAGTCCTGGGCCGGACGGATTGCACAACTTCTGGATAAAGTGGTTTCGATGCTCACATGAGCGTTTGGCAACACAATTTCAAGAAGCCCTCGAGACGGGTTCTCTTCCCAGTTTCATGACCACCGAGTCACCTTCCTGCTCCATAAGTCTGGTAGTACCACGGAACCGAAGAACTACAGACCCATTACGTGCTTAGCTACCATCTATAAGCTGCTTACATCCATTTTGAGAGCAAAATTAACGCGCACATAGTTGCAAATAATGTTTTGGCCTCCTCTCAGAATGGATGTAAGATTGGGTCCCGTGGTACTAAGGAGCTGCTCCTCATTGACACGACCATTTGCCAGCAAGTCAAACGAAACAAAGGAGCTCTCTCCACTGCTTGGATTGACTACAAGAAGGCCTATGATGCGGTGCCCCATTCATGGCTGGAAAGGATTTTAGAGTTATACAAAATAAATCCAACTCTAAAATCTTTTCTAAGCAAATGCATGGGACAGTGGGTCACAGTCCTTCGTCAACCAGGTAGTGTAGACAGCTCATTTGATTCGGAGGACTTGATAAAGATTGAAAGAGGCATTTTTCAGGGTGACAGTCTAAGTCCTCTGTGGTTCTGCCTAAGTCTGAATCCTCTCAGCACTCTGTTGAAGGATTCAGAGTTAGGTTATCGTCTTCGTAGAGGAGGTGAGGTTATATCTCATTTGCTGTACATGGACGACCTCAAACTTTTGCACCGAAACGCCAAGACTTGTTGGAGCTATTAAAAACCACGGAGGTTTTAGTAACGCCATCAAGATGGAGTTCGGTGTGACAAGTGTGCGGTCATGCATGTACAGCGAGGGAAAGTAGTAAATTCAGAGAATTTACAACTTTCCGAGACTATAACTCTCAGATCTCTCTCCGAAGACGAGACCTAAAATATCTCGGTATGTCACAGTCATTGGGTATATCAGCAGATGACATTAAGAAATCGGTGAAGGAGCGCTTCTTTTGCCGGCTGACAAAAGTACTTAAAAGTCTTCTGTCAGGCGGTAACAAAGCGCGAGCCTTCAACGGTTGGGTAATGCCTCTGCTGATATACTCCTTTGGCATACTGAGGTGGACTCAGACTGAGCTTGACGCCCTGGACAGGAAGGTCCGTCAACTGCTCACAACTCATCGCATGCTACACCCGCGCTCGTCTGTTATGAGACTGTATATTCCGCGGAAGTGGGAGATCGAGGCTTTTAAATGCGAAGAACCTACACAACCGCGAAGTATGCAGTCTCAGGGATTATTTCCGCAACAGCGAGTCCGGGATGCATCGCGATGTTGTGGCAGTTGACAGAAGCTTCACGCCTCTTTCACTGGCAAACGAGAACTGGCGTAAACCATCGGTGCTCAGCACTGATGATCGCAAGGAAGTGTGGAAGAGCAAGGAGCTGCACGGGCGATTCTATCGGGCCCCAACGGGACCCGATGTGAATCTGCTCGCGTCGGTGAACTGGCTACGCTTCGGGGACCTCTTCGGAGAAACCGAGGGTTTTGTCTGTGCAATTGCAGACGAGGTTATCAAGACGAACAATTACCGGAAATACATAATGAAGGACGGTACGGTCGACATTTGTCGGGCATGCCGCCGTCCAGGCGAATCTCTTCGTCATGTTATTTCCGGTTGTTCGCATCTTGCTAACGGCGAGTACTTGCACAGACATAACCTAGTAGCCAGGATCATCCACCAGCAACTTGCTCTTCGACACGGCCTTGTCGAGTCCGAGGTGCCGTACTATAAGTACGCACCTCTGCCAGTTCTCGAGAATGGTCGTGCGTTGCTCTACTGGGACCGCTCTATCATCACGGACAGGACTATTGTCGCCAATAAGCCTGATATCGTGATGGTAGACCGGTCCGAGCGCCAGGCTGTGATCGTCGATATCACCGTACCACATGACGAGAACCTCGTGAAAGCCGAGAAGGACAAGCTTAGCAAGTACCTTGACTTAGCTCATGAGGTTACCGCCATGTGGGAAGTTGATTCGACGATCATAGTCCCAATAGTCGTGTCGGCAAACGGCCTTATAGCGAAAAGTCTCGACCAACATCTCAAGAGACTTTCGCTAGACGGTTGGGTTAAGGGCCAGATCCAGAAGGCAGTCATCCTTGACACAGCACGCATCGTCAGGAGGTTCCTCTCTCTGCAGCCCTAACCACCGGTAGCTTGGGTCCTGCCCGCTGCTGGCGGCACCCTAGTTTTAAGTTTTTTATAATGTTTATATTTTTATACCTATTGTAAAAAACTTAGAAATTAAGAAGAATGAATAAATAACTGAATAATAATAGTATTTATTTCATGACCAAATGATGTCCCTAATGATGAAAACTGTTTTCTCTTACAGCATCGCAACCCATTTGCGTAACCCTTTCTAACTACGTATTTTGATTCCATTTTTTCATTTAAAGACTGTTCTTTTATAAAGTTTTACCTTACTTTCTTTTGTAATATTTTAATTAACTCTTTTTCGTTTTCCCCCACGTTATTGAATTCATTTCCCCAAATCTTTAGAAAACTCCCCTAACCCCGATACCGCCACACGCTGTTCCTTTTGATAACTTTTTTATATCTGAGGGTTCGATAATTTTTAGGTTAATTGGGTTAAAATATCCTACTAATATTGTAAACGTGAAGACTTCACTGTGTTATTTTTTGATCAAGATCAGTTGAGAAGAACGAAACAAAAAAGGATTAAAAATGAGTGACATCGACATATTTTTGTTCCAGGGACGGTAACAAAATGGTTTGACTTACTTACTTAAAGTATCGTAATAATAATGTGGAACACATTGCTTGAAATAGTATTTACGAAACAATAATACTGTGCTGTGATGTAGGAGTATTTTCTTAATTTACTAAATTGTCTAAAATTTACCATGTACGCATAGGGATATATCTATTTATACCTACTATTTTGTTTAAATATTTTAGGAGTCTTACCCACGACTTCACACACGAGTCCTAAAATCAGAGGAAATGACGTAAAAGTAGTGGGGAGAAGCCTATTAAGCGATTGGTGATTTATGGTGCGATGTTGGGTCCTCCCCACTAGTTTTACGTAATTTCCTCTAATTTTAGGGATCGTTTAAAATGTTCCACACACGACTTCTAAAATATTTAAACAAAACAGTAGGTATATTTATACATATATCCCTATGGAGGACTTAATTAGTTTCGTTATATCCGTGGTTTCGTTCATAGTTGAGTTTGGTTCATAGCTTGAAGTGCGTGGAAAGCGGATTTCGTACCATTTTCAGAGGCAAATCAAAAAAGAATTATACGAGTACATTTAGTAAGTAATATTATTTATTAGAAGAAAAAAAGTATGTCTTGTCTTTGTGTTTTAAAATCTTTTATCTGCATTTATTCCGAAGCTTCTAATGGAAAAGTTTGGATGTAAAGTGATTTATAAAGTACAGACAGACGGACTGACGACCTCTATATAACCAAATCTCAGCTCTGATTGTGTAATTTACTTTTTTAATGGTTATATTACTTTAATGTCGTTTAAATGGATTTTGTATTGAAGTAATCCCGTTAGATGTGAAAGCTTGTTTTAATGGAGTCTTTGTCAAATAAAGTGATTTTTGATTACTTTAGTGACTTTTAGGATCCCGTACATATCCAACGGTGAAAGAATGACTGAAATCGGTTCACTCATTCCTGAGAATATAGATTTCAAACAAAAAACCTCTTCAGCAACCTGCTACGCCACCTGTCGGAAATTGGTCGTACCAACTGAGATTTAGAAAAAAAAAATTAGCAAAGGTTTATATTCAAGGCACAGATTACTGAAATTCAATGACGCAATCTTTGACACATGCTGTCTTGTGTCATGTCAAAGCACGAAACGTACGAAAACTCTCAAAAGGGGAATATTTTTTCCCGATTTTGTTACATTCTTGTTTCATGCTCCGCTTCAATTAATAGTAGAGTTATTTTCTATAGCCTAAAGCCTTCCTCGATAAATGGACTATCCAATAGAAAAAGAATCATTCGATTCGGACCAGTACTTCTCAAGATCCTAGCGTTCAAACAAACAAACAAACAAACTCAAAAACAAACTTCAGCTTTATAATATTAGTATAGATAATAGATTTGTAGATAATTATTACTAAACAACAACGTACAGATGTAAATCATCATATTTATTAAATCTAAAATTGACAAGCGTAGTGTCACAGTAAGCAATGATTTGGTGTTCTCACTTTCAAATTGAAGTTACGGCTAATCTAGTCGGAAGCACGGCAAACTGCCGATCCGGAGCCTCTGGTTCGAGTCCCACGTATACCACTGTCATTTCGAAGTCATAATAGGTACTGCTAACTTAAAAACGACGAAGAAAAACATCCTGAGGAAACCGGCATCGATAATCTCTCGAGCTCTTCCACTAACCAAGCGTAAGTACCACCAAACGTACTTACGTTATGTTTGGACCGTCCTTTATTCTTACACAAAATACTTAGCTATCCTATTTCACTTCTAAATATACAGAATACAGAAACATTCTAACCGTCACCAATGAATTGCCTTCCGTATATAATATACTCCATCAAGTCTCAGAAAATACTAGTAGGATTCATAACAGAGTCCGCGTGGTGAAATACTTAAAACCCTTTAAAAATACCTCAGAAATACCACCCTTACTACTAATACATACCTTTGTTAATTTATTCTGTCGCCCAGCATTATTAGCAAACGTTAGTGTGGTCCAAAACATTGTTTTACTGTCTTCGGTATTTTGTACTACTTTAATTATATTTGTGTTCAGTAGGTATATTTATTTTGTAGATATTTTTTTTTTTTTTTTTCAATGTACTTCTATAGAATTCGACGTTAACTCCACAGTAGCGGAATTTGTGCTAAAATGGTTCCGACCTGTTGCCGCGGCATTTTTCTAATTATCCTCAAAAAAATTAAGAAGAAACGGGCCAAAAGAATTAATTTCTCGGCCTGTTGCTCTAACCAGTAATGATTTATGAGTATTCTAAGTACAATAAGATTGTTATTAATCATAGTTAGCGTTTGTTATCGCTAGCAACAAATCGAGTTTCTTAATTTGTTGTTTTTCTGCGAAATTTTGGAAGGAGAAATTTAGGTGAAATTACTGAGCTAAAAGAGAAATATTTATTCTGTGAATATTAGATTGTATTTTGGTTGTAGTTGTTTTGATGGAACTGAATGTTGCGTGCGAAGATTCTAATTAGTTTTGTTTTGTTTAGGTTCTTATGTATTTCGTTGAATTGGCCACATTTTTCCCTAAATAATCTTTTTCGTTACTGGGGCGAGAACTGGCGCAAAGTATCAATGCTGAGCTCTGAGGTTCAATGATCGCTTGAAAAAGTAAAGTGAACATATAGAGAGCAAGAAGAGCCTTGAGGACATCTTTGAAGAAACCGGAGAGTCTACCGCCTAATTAAAACTGTCTTAGCTTTGATATTGCTCTCTCTTTCCTTTTTAACCCCCGACCAAAAAAGGGTGTTATAAGTTTGACGTCGATGTCTGTCTGTCTATCTGTCTGTCTGTCTGTCTGTCTGTGTGTGTGTCTGTCTGTGGCACCGTAGAGCTCAAACGGATGAGCCGATTTCGATGCGGTTTTTTTATTTGAAAGTTAACATATCCGTGCATTTGCACGGATATGAACATACACATACACACGGATATGATATGATATAGCTAAGAACATTTGTTCTTAGCTATGTTTGGTTATTATCGATTCAAGATGGCCGCCTCCACAAAATGGCGGACAAAATATTTCTTCACAACCTACCTCAATATGAATATCAAATGAAAGGGCTTGACTAGTAGAATATTATACACTATCACAAATTTCAAATCCAAGATGGCCGCCACGACAAAATGGCGAATTACATTATTTTTTCACTACTGCCTCAATATGGGTATCAAACGAAAAGGCTTAACTAGTAGAATACTTTGCACTATGACAAATTTCAAATCCAAGATGGCCACCACCACAAAATGGCGAATTACATTATTTTTTTCACTACTGCCTCAATATTTTACTTAATACATTATCTAAGCTTCTAGGGCATACTTACCACCGCCCCGAAGAATGTCTTAGTCATGTTATTTATGAACGTTCACGTCTTGCCAAGGGCGTGTACTTGCCCAGGCAACACTGTAGTGCACAACCTAGTAGCTGGAATCATCCAACAACAACTTGATCTTTCATACGGTTTTATCGATTCATGGGTGCGTACATTGCCAGTCTCATTGTTCCCTGAGAAATTCAATCTAGAACTTTTCAAGGTTAGATCATATAGGTATAAACATACAAGCACGCATTCATTGACATTGATAATATTAGTAAGATACTAGCGTTGTGCATGGATCCGTTCGACATTTTACTTGGTATTTTGCGGTATGGCTGACTCAATAACAACGTGCCCGGGTTTCAGGATATGCCCAGCCATATTATCTAGATTTCATAGTGATCTAGGTAATTCAACCAGAAGCCGACGAGATATAATAGCTTCTCTAGCCTAGTAGCACAGTTGGTATTATCTGTGTTCTGAAAGATTTCGACAAAATTTATATGGAGCCACCCATATACATTTTAACGAAATCTTTGTATCTAATTTTGAAATATCTAAAATTTGTTTACATCGATAAATTTTATATTCGTTTAGGTACTCCCTGTTTTATTGGAATAGCGTCTTTATTTGATTTCATAAAATTTAGTAGAACATTTGAGTTTCATTTTAAATTGCAGTTCGTTTTTTTACATAAAACTGCATCATCATTTGTGTATAAGCGTTCAACATAGTTTTTTTTTTATATTAATTATAGAACAGTTTTGAGGTTAATAAAGTGAACGCCAATTTTCCGCAGTACCTACAGAGAATAAACATTCAGTTTCAATCGCACAATAAAGCGAAGCGAAACATCATTAAAAATAATTTAAATGCTTTATAAAAGCACTTTCTTGTTTCTGGATATTAAGGACTTACAAATCTTTATTTATGGCTCCTCGTAAAATTGGACCGGAGCTAAAAGCTGAATAAGAGGAAAAATAACCAATGCAATTAATACCCGAAAATTTTGAAAAGTCAGTTGATGTAATTTGGTTTTTTGACACCATCAAACCACCACCAAAATATATATTTTGTATAATAATGACGAGCAAGGTATGAAGAGATCGGGCGGAAATTTGGAATACTTACCTGTAGACTACAGTCTGTAAGAACATAGGTTTAGGCTATCTTTTATCCCGGTGAAACAACGGGAACAAGAACTACGCGGGTAACACCGCAGAGCACTGCTAGTTGTCATATAAAGACCATAAATGCCAACTTTCGTGAATATTAGTTTTCTTGCTGAAAAGTTCGATGTGAACCAAGTTTATAACTTTAAAACTTTAAAGATATTTTGAAACGTACCTATTTTACTTTTGAATTGGCCCGATCCATTTCCTAGTTGCATAATAATTGCGTAAATGACCAAAAACATACTCATAACCAATTTCATAAGCAGACAACTTGGCTCATCAATTTCGCACAACATTACATAAAGGTATTCAGGCCAACAGTCCAATTGCCGTGTTGGATGTTATTCCCTGGATTTGAGCCAAGGTTAAGACCAAATCAGGGATAACCAACCTTTTTATTCTGAAATGGATTTTATTCCTCTATAAAATAACAGTTTAAAAATTTTCGACAATGGCGCCAGTGTAGACAAACGGAGGCTATATGAACTATATCATATTATGTAATATTATTGTCGCCTAAAATAGTAGCAAATTTCAACTACTAGCTAGCGTAGTACAAAATAATGTAGTAAAAATACCTATAACTTTAAATAATTATAATGAGTTATAGAATTATTTTGTTTCGTGAACTGTGAATTCTAACTTGCGAATTATTTCCTTTAAAATTTTGTCGATGCTAATGTAGCGTCGCCCTTATTTAATGCATTTGGACGGACACTTTTCTTGTACAGAGATGGCGCTCCTTAGCTCAATCCTCCACACATTTTATGTGGTCTCATCTTGTTATAAAATTCCCTATACTTAACAGTTGAAACTGCAGCGTAGTTTTAGACTTTTTGAAGTGAAAACATCTTTTGGCGCACCACATACAAATTTTCCGTGGTCTGTGAATTGAGCTCAAGCGTCACAATCGTAAATGAAAGAAAACTTCGGGTAAACTCGGATGATCTAGATGGCCCTGCTTATGGCTACGCCCTCCAGTTTCACCCGCGTAGATTCCAAAGTATTTAATAAATTGATACACTATGAACATAGCTTAAGCAGCTCACTAAATGTTTCCACAGCTGGGACTCTGGCCGTAATCTCGCAAGGAAAGAGTCAAAGGCAACGCATGACCTCGGAAGATTTTAGGAACATGTCAGTTTCCTCACGTTGTCTGGTCTCGATGTATGCGAAAGCTGGCCTAAATTGATACAAATTTCCAGTTTGTGTAGTTCTGATATCCAATCGATTTGGAACGCATGTTCATCATCCCATACGTTGTGCTCTAAGCCATTTAAGCTCAGCTAAAATTGCCGTAATAAGACTCTACAAAAACTACGCTATGGTTTCAACCTTTACAGGGAATTGAGATACAAGATGAAACTACACAAAAAGGCAAAAATAACGACTTTTCTATATGAGAATTGACATTGACAAAGACAGATAAACAGCAAACAAAATTAGATAAACAATGTACCTAATCTATGGATAAACACAATTAGATACAAAATTAGGCAAAATTACAATAGACCTTTTCAAGTAATAATTTTGTATGCAATTTGATCTGACTTGAGAGATTGGATAGTTTTGACCTACAAGTATTTTACCAAACAAAGTTTTGAGCGGACAGATAGTTAAATATGTATAATATGAGTACCAACTAAATGTTCAACAAAATCGTCTTAAGATGTTTGCATGTTGAGAGCCATTGTGCTGGACGACCATCGACCAATTTATCAAACTCGAGAATAGTCGTTCAAACTTCTACAACAGCCAGCAGTATGTACCAAAAATATCTATATAGCTTCTGTAGGACGTGTTTGTTTGTATCTTAGAAGCATTTTGAAGAAAAGCAAAACATATAATCTAACATGGCTATTCCATTAAAATTTGGTGGATAGAGCAAGATGAAATTGAGTTTACATTATTTGTATAAGTATAGGGTATTATAAAACCGTCATTGACTTTTAGGTAATGTTATTTTTATAATATCTGTAATATCAATGCTATACCAACCTTCTCTCATAGCAGTCAAATTACTTCAATAACACAAATTTGATGAACCTTCGACATTATCAAATCTGGTGCGATCGCACTATATTCGATGGTTCAATGCACAATAGCACCAAGTTCCCATCGCATCAAATTCGTGATAAGATCAAATCACATTCGAGCGTCTAACAGTAATTTAATGGCCTTAAGTAGAATATCAATTTGTTGCAAGTTGCTAGCCATTTTTCGTCCTATAGTTTAACTAAAATAGTCATGGTAATTATATTCCTTTTTTTTTTAATTTCTAGCGAATATTAACAAAAGGCTATTGCAAAGCCATAAACACTATGGTGTCATCAGGTTTTTGTTTCAATAATTTATTCATTCTCTTCTTTTCTAAAAGGTTTCCGAATGCGGCTGAAACTTAAGCCAAGTTTGTCTAGCAAAATCACACATGAGTCCCCGTCAATTAAGGCCAGGTAGTTCTGTCAAATTAGGCATTTAACGCTGTCTTGTTGTCGCGACCGTCACCGACCGCGGAATCGGCGCCACAGTGCAGAAATAACATTAAAATATTGGACTATGTAATTTAAACTCATTTTTTGTTCAAGATTTGTTTATGTTTGTTTGTTTATGATAAGAGTTTTGTTGCTATATAAACGAAGAAATATTAAATTTATCTATACTCGTAGGTATACAAAACTCAACCTTTTCTTTTTTGGTCACACTATAAGTTGAGAACGGCTTTTCTAATTTCATGCATCTTTTTAAAATGTTTCCTAATAATTCACAAGTTCGTCAAAAATTTAAAAAAATGTGCTGAAACGTAATGAAAGGCCAGTAAAAATAGAAGGTTTTTTGGTCAACTTTGCACTAAATTTCTAAACCAATTTTTTCTATGAGGTAAAGATCACTTACTGAGCATAAAATTACAAAATGCTCACAGATCCAGGTAGAGCTTCAAACGCCAATTGAAAAAAAAAAACTGTTTTAGCCGATATTTTGAAACTATATATTTTTAACAAAATTGTATAAATTAAAATTTTGCATCTTTTGTTGCTAGTAAACTTTTTTTGTAAAACTTACCGTTTACGATTTATAACTTTAATGATACGATTGCGATTATGCCGATAATAGTGGATGAAAATGATGTGGTCTACGATGGAACTTGTTTCTCTAATAGAAACAAGCACAGTGTACGTCGTAGCCCCAAGGTTCGAACCTTCGACAAAAACCCACTCTGGTAATGCGTTTCACAGCTTAGTTGTTCTTATTACAAATGTGGAGACCAAACTCTTCGTTCAACTCTTCAATCATGATGATGAACGGTGCTGTTTATTCGAGCATCGAGCAATGAGATAGAATAACTTTAATTTAAAACCCCGACTACAAAAAATCTACACGTAAAAAATATTACCTACTATCTAAGGACACTTTGGAAAGTCAGACTAGTCTTAGAATATCTTTGTTACCAAAATCCATCCAGCCGTTTGGAAGACATGTGGAAATAAAAGATTTACAAACATAAAAGATATGCGCGAAAAACATAACCCTTCTTCCATTCCGGTAAAAGGACATGTTTATGCTACTGGAACAGAACTCACATCTTATTTTTTACATTGTTATCATCAAATTTGACATAATAAATCGTAATCGGTAAGTTCGAAAAAAAAGTTTACTGGCAACAAAAGATGGGAAATTTTATTTTCTACAATAATAATATATATGCTGGCTGTATAACTTTTTAAGAATATCAGCCAAAAACGTTTTTTCGAGCTGGCGCTTGAAGCTCCACCTGGATTTGTTCTTATTTTGTGGTTTTATGCTCAGGAAATGATTCTAAACCTTATATAAAAAATACGAATCGGAAATTTAGTGCAGAGTTAAATTCTACGAGTAATTTTACTGCCTAAAAGGCTTCTTATCAAATTTGGTCGAGCGTCTAAATTTCTATGAACAATATTAACATTTTCATACAAAAAAAAGAAAAAGCAATAAATTTTGGTGGTGTCACAAACTTGGACAAGAAATAAAAAAATAAAAATTCTAACAAAACCATACGTGTATCTATGGAAAGGTGTTCAAAATTGTATTGAAGTTCCTAACATTTTTTTTCTAAACTGAATAGTTTGCGCGAAAGTCTCTTCCAAAGTGGTAAAATCTGTATGTGAGGACTTTTCTTCCAAGTACTAAGTACCTTACTACCTAAGAATTTACCTAAATGGCATATAAATGCAAGTTAGGTATCATTTATGATTTTAGGGGATTTACGCAGGGGATTTCTCCCCTCTCATTATTTCCTTATCCCGATCTCTGATTTAACGGACGAATATTTTACCGATACTTATCTATTTTCCATTGCATCCGCATTGAATTTTTTACTGATGTGTTATCGACGTCAGTTTTTGAGACTCCTTTTGGTCTACAACATAAAGTAAACAGCGTACTAATTAGTATCAGCGTCTGTTTGCAATTCAATGAAAACGGTATCAAAAATTAAGATCATAGCGTGCTTCACTAGTAATACCAACTGATATTGTTATACTGTGGCACTGTGATCGTAATATTTAAAATTATCGGTTGTCAAAATTGCAAAATCAAGCACAGGCCCGTCGTCCGTGAGCGCCGAAACGCGACTGATCAGGCTTGCCGAACGGCGCGCTATATATATGGTAGATATTAAAACATAGTGAATAACTGATACTTTTATCAAGTCAAACTCTGCGAATGCATCTATAACTTTTAGTGGCTTTCGTTGAGTACAAAATTTAGTAAAAAAATCATTAGTTTAGTCATAAACTTGAAATAACTTTTTGAAAAGGGGTAACTTTGGGTTTTTTTCTATCAAGTAAAATTCATTAAATCGTGTTACTGACTGCGAATTGCACTGGATTAGATCCTTAACTATTACATATATTTTTTTCAGAGTTTATTACACTATTTTAAAGGTCTTAAAGTTGTTTTAAAAATTCAAAATTACGGCCCACACGCCCTTAATCAAAAAATGACTACGTTTTCTACACATACTTTTCAATACTGCATGCGAATTCAAGGTACGCAGGCAAACCCGTACGACACAACAGTCCCACTATAAACAACAACAGCTGCTTGAGAAACTTGTCTTCCCATGCAGTGGGAGCGACCCCGCCGTTTCATTGACCGAACAGTGGAACCCTAATTGAGTTTCGACAGCTACTTATTTACGCAAACGATTAAGCAAATTGCGTTAAGAGCAGATGTTGCCATTCACACCATTCCGTACTAACTGATACTTATTCTGTGGCAATTCGTGTAAGAATTGCTGCAATATATTTTAACGTATAATTAATTTTCTCCGTAAAAAATCACAACCGACTACAATTTAAAATGAAATTCAGGCACTTGACCAAATTTTATAAGTAATACTAAGTAATCAATCTACTGAAAGAAATTTTTACTTTTGTTCATTTTTCAAAAACCACCACACCAAAAATATATAGGAGCACCTCTGAACTGTGATCAACCAAGCAAAAAAAGAACAATCACAATTGATTCACAATTATCGGAGCTATCACGTAACATACATATAAAAATAACACACTAACTTATAACCATAGCTATTGTAAAGTATAGCTAAAGTATTGGCAAGCTGAAGTGGCAACCGATGGGGAAGAAAGACGCAGTGTTGGACGTCCATTAGATGGACAGATGACATCAGAAAGGTCGTTGGAAACCGCTGGTTGCAGGTTGCGCAGGCCCGTATGTTGTGGAAATCTAGGGGGAGGCCTATGTTCAGCAGTGCAGCAGTGGACGTCTTGCGGCTGATGATGATGAAGTTATAACCACATTAAGGTTAAATCAATTATACTCTATATATAACCTCAAATATGTTATTTATTCTGTTGTTATTTAATACAGACCTCAGAGTCAAATTTGTTGTCTTTGAAACATTATTTGCATTACATTTTAATGCATCACGACGATGTTGCGAGAAACTAACCCATATTCTTGTGTTCTACTTACAGTACGACAAACTTACTAACAGAATGTACCGATGGCACCAATATCGAAAAGTGTTGCTACCTGTTTTAAAATTACACTACTTCTGTGTTCTGTATTGGTTGTAAATCAGTAGTTCCGCTTTTGGCCGTGTTACAGATAAGTTGGTGGCGCTGTACGTAACAGTCAGCAATAGACAATACAATACAATACAAAAACACTTTATTACACCACAAAACAATACAGAAAAACAGTGATTTACTTAAAATTAAACATTTGGGTACAAAAGACAAGAGGATATTCTACTTATGTCGATTTGTGTATGAACCTCTGACGCAAAATCGATGGGATGTAATAAGTTTGGAACCAAAATTTAGTTAGTAATTAAATAATCTCTAAATTCAATAAAATGGATTGGTGCCACCTTTAGCTATGCTGGTATATTTCTAGTGCCATTAATTATCTTGCAGAGTTAAAAGATTTCTGTTAATATGTAACAATAGAGTACCTTTCTACTTAGTCTGTGGTAACAAACATCAAAATTTCTAACTCACAATTTTTCAATTCAAATACTATATACAAAAATTACGGTTATAATATTGGCAGGATTATTGGTGAGTTTGCAATTTAACTGCTTGTTCCTGAGTACATTTACTTGCGAACTATGATTTATTCTGTATTGATTTATGTAGATAGATAGATAGATTAAGGGCGTGTGGGCCGTAATTTTGATTTTTTAAAACAACTTTAAGACCTTTAACATAGTGTATATAGTGTAAACTCTGATAAAAATAATATATAGTGTAAACTCTGAAAAAAATATATGTAATAGTTAAGGATCTAATCTAGTGCAATTCGCAGTCAGTAACACGATTTAATGAATTTTACTTGATAGAAAAAAAAACCAAAGTTACCCCTTTTCAAAAGGTTTTTTCAAGTTTATGACTAAATTAATTATTTTTTTTACTAAATTTTTATACTCAACGAAAGCCACTTAAAAGTTATAGATGCTTTCGCAGAGCTTGACTTGATAAAAAGTATCAGTTATTCACTATGTTTTAATATCTACCATATATATAGCGCGCCGTTCGGCAAGCCTGATCAGTCGCGTTTCGGCGCTCACGGACGACGGGCCTGTGCTTGATTTTGCAATTTTGACAACCGATAAATTTTAAATATTACGATCATAGTGCCACAGTATAACAATATCACCTATATTACTAGTGAAGCACGCTATGATCTAGATTTTTGATACCGTTTTCATTGGAATTGCAAATAGACGCTGATACTAATTAGTACGCTGTTTATTTTATGTTGTAGACCAAAAGGGGAGTCTCAAAAAACTGACGTCGATACCACATCAGTAAAAATTCAATGCGGATGCAATGGAAAATAGATAAGTATCGGTAAAATATTCGTCCGTTAAATCAGAGATCGGGATAAGGAAATAATATAAGTGACTGGCCTAGTGGCTTAGTTGGTAGTAGCTCTGCCTGCGAAGCCGAGGGTCGTGGGTTCGATCCCCACCTAGTGCAAATATTTGTGTGATGAATTCAAATGTTTGCACTGTGTCTGGGTGTTTCTGTGTATAATAAGTATGTATTTAAAAACTATATAAGTATTATATCAGCTATCTGGCTGCCATCACACAAGCTTTGCTTAGTTTGGGGTCAGATGGTGTTGTGTGTGAATTGTCCACCAATATTTATATTTAATGAGAGGGGAGAAATCCCCTGCGTAAGTCCCTATATGCCCTATGCATTTATATGCCATTTAGGTAAATTCTTTGGTAGTAAGGTACTTAGTACTTGGAAGAAAAGTCCTCACATACAGATTTTACTACTTTGGAAGAGACTTTCGCGCAAACTATTCAGTTTAGAAAAAACATGTTAGAAACTTCAACACAATTTTGAACACCTTTCCATAGATACACGTATGGTTTTGTTAGAATTTTTTTTTTTATACTTAAGTTTGTGACACCACCAAAATTTATTGTTTTTTTTTTTGTATGAAAATGTTAACATTGTTCATAGAAATTTAGACATTCGACCAAATTTGATAAGAAGTCTTTTAGACAGTAAAATTACTCGTAGAATTTAACTATGCACTAAATTTCTGAGTCGTATTTTTTATATAAGGTTTAGAATCATTTCCTGAGCATAAAATGACAAAATAATAACAAATCCAGGTGGAGCTTCAATCGCCAGCTCGAAAAAACGTTTTTGGCTGAGATTCTGAAAAAGTTATAAAGCCTATTATTATTGTAGAAAATAAAATTTCCTATCTTGTGTTGCCAGTAAACTTTTTTTTCGAACTTACCGATTACGATTTATTATGTCAAATTTGATGATAACAATGTAAAAATAATAAGATGGGATTCTGTTCCCAGTAGCATAAACATGTCTCTTTTTATCGGAATGGAAGAAGGGTTATGTTTTTCGCGCGTATCTTTTATGTTTGTAAATCTTTTATTTCCACATATCTTCCAAACGGCTGGATGGATTTTGGTAACAAAGATATTCTAAGACTAGTCTGACTCATAAAGTGTCTTAGATAGTAGGTAATATTTTTTACGTGTAGATTTTTTTGTAGTCGAGGTTTTTAAATTAAAGTTTTCTATCATATTGCTCGTTGCTCGAATAAACAGCACCGTTCATCATCATGACTGAAGAGTGGAACGAAGAGTTTGGTCTTCACTTTTGTAATAAGAACATCTAAGCTGTGAAACGCATTGCCAGAGTGGGTTTTTGTCAAAGGTTCGAACCTTGGGATTACGAGGTACACTGTGCTTGTTTCTATTAGAAAACAAGTTCCATCGTGAACCACTACATCCACTATTATCGGCATCATCGCAATCGTATCATTAAATGGGTTATAAATCGTAAACGGTAAGTTTTACAAAAAGTTTCCTAGCAACAAAAGATGCAAAATTTTATTTTCTGCAATTATTGTCAAAATATATAGTTTCCAAAATATCGGCTAAAATAGTTTTTTCGATTGGCGTTTGAAGCTCTACCTGGATCTGTGAGCATTTTGTAATTTTATGCTCAGTAAGTGATCTTTACCTCATAGAAAAAATTGGATTAGAAATTTAGTGCAAAGTTGACCAAAAAAACCTTCTATTTTTACTGGCCTTTCATTACGTTTCAGCACATTTTTTTTAATTTTGACGAACTTGTGAATTATTAGAAACATTTTAAAAGATGCATGAAATTGGAAAAGCCGTTCTCAACTTATAGTGTGACCAAAAAGAAAGGTTGAATTTTGTATATCTACGAGTATAGATAAATTTAATATTTTTTCGTTTCACTTCACAATTCACAAAATTGTTATCACTAGTATAAACAGTATAAACAAATCTTGAACAAAAAATGAGTTTAAATTACACAGTCCAATATTTTAATGTTATTTCTGCACTGTGGCAGCGATTCCGCGGTCGGTGACGGTCGCGAGAACAAGACAGCGTTAAATGCCTAATTTGACAGAACTACCTGGCCTTAACTCTTTATTGCACTTCACAAGTAAACAAAGTTACAAAAATATACAAAAACCAAAAAAATAAATAAAGTAACAATTGGCGACCTTATCGCTAAAGCGATCTCTTCCAGGCAACCGCTGGATGGAAAAGGAGAAATGAAGAATAAGAAGACGGGGAAGTACAAACAATAAGTAGGTAAAAGATATTTAGAAATCTGTATATATGAAAATTAACTTTTTAGCATACTATTATAAATACATATGTGCAATATGTAGAGGTTAATACTTATTTTCGCTCATTTTGGCAGTAATTTTCAAGGTCCTTACAAGGTATACATATAATGGGTAGCGGCAGTAAGGGATAGGGCAAACTAATTAGATCCCATTGTGGTAATGACGGGGTTTCAAATTGTCCCAAAAATATATACCTATATTTGATATAATAAATAATCCTGCTCGTCTCGTCACTCAAAACTATACGTATATATATATATTTCAATTCCTACTTCAGTTCCAAAAAGGCAGCAGTCATGCGTATCCACTCACTCCCACTGAAAAAGGCGACTGAAAAATGAGTCTGACTGAACCGACCACATCACACATGAGTTATACATGGTTTGAATAAAAATCCTACTAATATTAAGAGTGACAAAATTTTGATGTTTGTTGCTCAATCACGTCGGAATAGCTCAGCGAGCTTAAGTTTGAAACACGATTAGATTATAGACTGGACTGAAACTACGCGCGATAAGCCGCGGGGCGATGCTAGTTAAAAATAGTGCCTGAAAAATGAAAAAAAAGTGTCTTGCCCATCACTTAATATTGTACTAGTGATCCACCCCGGCTTTGCCCGTGGTATATATAAAACCTAACTTATAGTACTCAGGGTTCACAGGCATAATTATCTAACAGTAAAATATTTTTTTTAATCGGCTCAGTGGCTGCTAGCTAAATCGCCCCCTCCGTCGAGCTTTACGGTGCGGTGCCACAGACAGACACACACACAGACAGACATCGACGTCAAACTTATAACACCCCTTTTTTTGGTAGGGGGTTAAAAAGATACTTTTTCCGTGATGTAGCTACCTAGTTAGGTAGTCTTCGCATTCCTACACGACTGGCAATAAATCTTAAAAATTGTATTTACTGTGCTCCGGTTTGAAGGGCAATGTTTTGGTAATCATTTGGACTCGCCATGTTCCCATAGCAGCGTGTCACTGTACTGTTAGGTACTCGGCAGGCATGTTACCTACCATCAGACACATGGTCTGTGCGTTTCGTAACCTTATACCATAAAAAAAGCATAGGTACACATACTAACTATTAATAATTACCTTTTTTAAAGTAAAAAGCGGCCAAGTGAAAGATTCCGTAGCAGCAAGTAACATGATATAAAAGTTCTTGTATTTCGTTGTAACTTCACTTGATATTAGAATAATAACGTATTTATGACGTATATTTTAAAAAAACTGCTCACTAGATCCCGTTCAAAGCAAATTTCGGGGGAAGTTTGTATGGTAGGATATTTTTTTTTGTTTTATCATTTTCTATTGATTCAATCAATCAAATTTTCTTTATTGATGATGAAAAATTTAGTGAAAAAAAATCAAATTGGAAATTTCAACGCCATTTTTAACCGACTGTCAAAAAGGAGGTTGGCAATTCGATCACAAAGTTTTTTTTAAGACCTATCCAACCTAACCATAGATACCGCACACGCTTATGGATTTGGTGATAAATAATTGAGTTTCTGTTGTTTATTTGAGTATGGGAACCCCAAAACTTATTGTTTTTTTTTCTATTTTCATGTGAAATGCGGTTCACAGACTACGACATCTACCTGTTTATATAGTTTCAGGAAAAAGTGGCTGTTACATACGGACGGACAAACGGACAGACGGACATGACGAATCCGTAAGGGTTCCGTTTTTTCGCCATTTGGCTACGGAATCCTAAAATATAGTAAAGAAAAGATAAATAACACAAAATAATAAAATTACTACTACTCTTTGAGCAGTTACATTAATTTAAGAGTTTACGTAGGTACGTGATCACCTAGATGGCGCTAGTGTCAAGTTAGGTCGCGGTATCGTTTCTTCAGTAATGTACAAGAGTATAATCCGCATTCGACATACGCGGTATAAATAGCATTACAAAGACAAAATTTTTATTTTTGACTAACCCCCGACTACCTAAGATTTGTTGTCTGTACAACATTCTACTAGTCAAGCCCTTTCATTTGATATGCATATTAAGGGAGTTGTGAAAAAGAAATGTAATTCGCCATTTTGTGGTATCGGCCATCTTGGACTTGAAATTTGTCATAGTGCAAAGTATTCTACTAATCAAGCCCTTTCGTTTGATACCCATATTGAGGTAGTAGTGAAAAAAAATATATAAAGCGCCATTTTGTGGTGGCGGCCATCTTGGATTTGAAATTTGTTATAGCGTACAGTACTCTACTGGTTAAGTAAGCCCTTTCATTTGATACCCATATTGAGGTAGGTTGTGAAGAAATATTTTATCCGCCATTTTGTGGAGGCGGCCATTTTGAATCGATATTAACCAAACATAGCTAAGAACACCCGCACGGTAATTTACTTTCAAATAAAAAAAACCGCATTGAAATCGGCCCATCCGTTTGAGCTCTACGGTGCCACAGACAGACACACACACACAGACAGACAGACAGACAGACAGACAGACAGACAGACAGACAGACAGACAGACAGACAGACAGTCAGACAGACAGACAGACAGACAGACAGACAGACAGACGACATCGACGTCAAACTTATAACACCCCTTTTTTGGTCGGGGGTAAAAAGAAGTTTTTGTAATGAGTCAATTCCACTTCGGAAGTGGACGGCTCGTACAATCGTACAAAATTATATCGATTTAGAGTTAGCATTAGCATATACACTCCTTATACAGAGTTAAAATTTAAAATTCACGCATAGTTGTAGTAAGTAGCATCAGCACCGCACCGGTTAGAACGTTGTTGACATTGTCGTTTTTGTTAAGTCAGTATTAAATTGATGTCTTAAGTCATTATGGATTGTTTGCGTCCATGGGTGAAATGTGCAGTTTTATTTTGCAAAACGATTCCCGAACGCAAAACAAAAATAACAGTAACATATCTTACCACCGGTAAGTCCTACTTTTTGTAAAAAATCTCTTATTTTCCAAAGCAATTTAGGGTGTGGAAGGGGTTCGCGGGGAGCGTGGGGAACGTTATTAGACCCCACCTCCCGCTTCGTCTGTGAATTTTCTTTGGACTAGGGTTGGGATTTCTTAATACCGGCGGAGTTTTATAGTTTTTTCAAATATTTTTCATATCTACAAATAAATAATAGTAACTGGTTGATCGAGATTCGCTCGGTTTTTAAAAATGATATTTAGGCAGGTACGAATTACGTAGTGATGACTTACTTAGATACGAATTAAATGCGTTTATAAAAAGCTCTAAGTATAAGATTTTGTCAGAAAAAAAAGGACAAAAAGAAAAGTGCCGAGTGCAACCATCAGGATTCGAAACGGGGCTTGTTGACTCCGAGGGCGAGCATATTCCGTCTAAGCCATTTAGACTTAAAGAACAGTGACGAAATAAGTTATCGTATTCTAATGACATTGTAGGGGTTTTACATTGTCTAAACACGCGTATAAAATGATGTTTTAAAAAAATAAAACCTAGCTAGATCGATTTATCGTCTCCGAAACTCCCCTGTAATATACATAATTTCATGAAAATCGTTCGAGCCGTTTCCGAGATTCAGATTATATATCAGATATATATATATATATACCTACAAGAATTGGTCGTTTAAAGATATAAGTTTGTATGCGTACACGTTTGTTATTCTTTTACTCTATAATGGCTAAACCGATCAGGCTGAAATTCGTAACACAGTTAGATCGTAAGTCTGTAAAACACATAGGCTTTTGGAACGAAGTTCCTTATCGCGCGTTGTGAAAGGGGGCTAGACGGTAAAAATTCTTACGAAAAGTTGTCACGACACTTTTTGCTATTGTAAGCTGTGCGGCGTCACATGTTTCTCTCAGGCGCGGTCCCAGCCTCGAATTTTGGAGGGGGTCACCAGTACGCAGCCTCAGGTTTTGGGGGGGGTCACAAGTAGAAATACAATAAATCGAGCAAAAAATACTGTACTAGTAGACTCCCAAGATCGTTACGAACGTAGTTCCCGTTCTAGTTGTTTTCCCGCGTTAAAAAATAGTTTATGTACTATTAGATATTTTTAATTTTCTTAGATTTTTTGTTTAAGTTATACGATTTTGGGGGTCATGTCCCCCGTGACCCCCCCCCCCTCGGACCGCGCTTGGTTTCTCTGTCTGTCTCTTTCTCTCTTATAGAAAGCAAGCCAGATATTTTCATTTCTATTTCGCATTGAACAGTGTGGTGTCGCGACAATTATTTTTGTTGAGTGTATGCAGGTTTTTTGTAAATAATAAATAATAATAATAATTCCTTCACTAATTAATTGAAAGGAACTTCGTTCCATCCGGGTGTCCCTTGACACCTCTCAAGTTTTATCTCGGGGAAATAAGGAGATCGGGAACTAATGGGGTGAAACGGGTAACACCGCGAGGCTCTGCTAGTGTTATTATAAACGGGAAAGTAACTCGTGTCTGTTACGTTTAAAGACTGAACCGATTTAGAGCTCAAAAAGGACATAGGCTACTTTTTACTACAGAAAAAGGGTATCAATTTGTCATAAGGAAATTGTAAATGGGAGTTCGTCATTGTTGGAAATAAAAGCATGAAGTTTTGTATAACGATTCTTGACATGTAGGAAATAGATGGTTTTCCTGCGATTACGAAAATTCAAACTTTATAGAGATCATGGGGGTGTAAAAGTTTGTAATGAGGCCCACATAGAGTTACGCTGGCTTAAAAAATGTTAGTTATTGACATAATAAGCTACCTTTAATTGCTAATAAATATTGAATTGAGTTAAAATGTGAGTTGGAAGTGTACCTATTTGGAAGTTCGTTATTGTTGAAGATAAAGCCATGAAACTTTGTATCTAGACACTGGGCATTAAAGTAACTCTGTAACGCTGTCTGCCTGTTTCGCTTTCACGTCTAAATAACTAAAACATAATTAATGAAATTATATAGGTAAAAATGTTAAATATAATGTACATAATTTTTTAAAATAAACATATAATTTTACAGATAGTTTCTTGCAAAATAAGTATGTATTAAAAAATCAGCTTGAGTTAACTTATCAATTATTATTTATTTCGCGCGGACGCGAGTGACAGTTTTACCTGCTACCTGCCACCCTAAGACCTGAATTTGTCAGTAGGCCGTATAGTCATGTCGGTGCCATTTAAACCGCATATTTTTTTCCTAATTTCCTTTGTCATGATGAATGTAGCATAATATTAAACGAAAATTCTTGTATAAAAATTGAATCTCGGAAACGGCTCGAACGATATTCATGGAATTTTCTATGCGGGCGGTTTCGGGGACGATAAATCGATCTAGCTAGGTTTTATTTGCAGAAAACGACGTTTTATGCGCGTTTTTAGATAATGAAAAACTGTTACACTAACATAAGTATGCAAAGGTAAATTTTGCAAAGTCGTGGGACACCAGAATAGCTCAGCTAAATAGGCGGGAAGTTAGGGCAGTCACGAAGTCATAGATCCGGGTTCGAATCTAGACGGCTGCTCTTTTTTTTTCAAGTTCTTTCTTTTGACGTGACAACGTCTTATAAATTGGTTTGCCGGGTGACACTTCAAGAAACTGCGTTACGCTCCGCTCACGTTATGCGCTCACAACAAGAGCGAGTGAGAGGCACGCGTCCCTTCCACTCGGGCATGGTTAGCCCGCCTAAGAGCGAGAGAGACAGACATAAAAAAGTGAAAGGCACGCGTCCCTTCCGTAAAATTATTTTACCACTCAAAGTCGTTGTCACGTAAAACTTTCGTCCGTATACCGACTTTACAGGCAACCAATTTTTTTTCTGAGAAAATTTATTACTGGAAGCCTTTTATCTGTATCTCTAAGTATACTTAGTGTTTAAACCGAGCAAAGCTCGGTCACCCGGGTACTGTGTTCATTTTGTAATGGTAGGACTCTTAGCAGAGTTCGCCTGGGGAAGTACCACACCTTTGCCAATTATTCTACCGCCAAGCAGTAACGTGCAAACATTGCTGTGTTTTGGTTTGAAGGGCAATGTTTCATTTTTACCTTTCATTTGATACCCATATTGAGGTAGGTTGTGAAGATAGGTATATTTTGTCCGCCATTTTGTGGAGGCGGCCATCTTGAATCGATAGCTATGTCCGTTCCACGAAGAGGTATAGAAAATGTAAACAAAGGTGCTACCATAACATAAAAATTAACGTTTAACCTTAGTATTTTTTCTAAAACTGTCTTAAAATATTTTTCACAAATATGATTCGACTTTACTGTGATCTTAAATACAACATACTTGGATTTGTATTGATCAAATAACGATTTATTAACTTATCTTGAAAGTTATAAATAGTAATAGTAGAATGTGGTAGATACTGTTTTAAACAGTGGCAATTTGATCTATGTTTCTCAAACTGCGATTCCCATCAAAACATAAATGTGAAGTGAAAGACAAGTTCAATATTATGATATTAAAACCAGCCAAGTTAGACTGCTTTTAATAATTATCATTAATTATAAAAACAAATCATATTTTAAGTATTTAAAACTAGTCTATGTTATTATAAATAGATTTTAGAACTGACCATTTAAGACCATTTAAGACCATTTAGTTGGTAGTAGCTCTGCCTGCGAAGCCGAGGGTCGTGGGTTCGATCCCCACCCAGTGCAAATATTTGTGTGATGAATTCAAATGTTTGCACTGTGTCTGGGTGTTTCTATGTATAATAAGTATGTATTTAAAACTATATAAGTATTATATCAGCTATCTGGCTGCCATCACACAAGCTTTGCTTAGTTTGGGGTCAGATGGTGTTGTGTGTGAATTGTCCACCAATATCTATTTATTTATTTATTTAAATCTCTATTCTTTAGTCGTTGAAGTCAACAAACAAGGCATATAATATCATAATACTGAACTTTGATCTCACTTCACTTAAGTATACGCATGTTTCTGATATATCATACCATTACTTTTTGCACGTAAATTATAAGACGTTTACCTAATGAACCACTAAATAATGTATATTTATTCGCAAGAAAATCTACTAATCCTTATTATAAGTGCAAAAGTTTAGATGTACGTTGCTCTATCAAGATGGAACAGAACAAGAACGGCTCAGGTTTAAACGCGGAACACGGTTAGATTATGATCTGGAAAGCATAGGTATAAGTTTATTTTTATGGAGGGAAAATTACGGAAAAGGGATCTAAGCGGGTAAATTTGCGGGACGCTGCTCACATAAGCGACCCACTAAAAGTTCTTTGCTGGGGCTATAATTCTTCCGTGTTGGTGGTGGATGACAAACCTCTCTGACCTCGAAATTTTTTAGGAGCATGCCAGTTTGCTTAAGGTGTTTTCTTTCATTTCTTTCAATTCGAAAAAGCAGAGGTGCGCGTGAGATTAGAACCAGGCACTGCATCTGCGTATTGGCGTGACAAAACCACCTAAGCCGACCAATAACTTAATGTTAAAATAATAAATGTAAAAAAAACTTAATGTAAAAACAGAACGCTCATTAACAAATTTGTTTGGATGTAAAAATCTTATATTAGGATAGATGAAAGCACTACTTAGTATTCGATACGTTTTAAAATTAATTGCAACAGCATCTAACGCAGTAGAAATTGATTGCATTTTGGAATGAATTACACCTACCACTCTTATTAAAAAAATACCCAATGGGGCACTAAAATATTAAAACTATTTGAATCTTCTCAGAACGGGTAGAAATAGTGCCACCAATATATTTTGTGTGCCACCATTTGTTTTGTCATTTTACTTACCTTATTTGTTTGTTACAGAATCAAGTTTAAGGGCCACGTTAGCTATATATTCAGACTTGATTGCTTTTTTAGTTCAAATATAAAACGTAGATCAATAATTATAGCAAGGAATAGTTTATAGGTTACCACTTATATAGGTACACTACTTTTTATTAAGACAAAATAATAGCAATGGTAGCTACACAGGTAGTAAGAACTACACTAGTGATGTGCTGTAGTGTGAAAAAATTACATCCACGGATACGGATCTGAATGTGGATATATATACGAGTATCTAAAGCTGCGCTAGTAGCTTCATATCGTATTTGGCTGGGCAGGGAGAGAAAAACGAGTAGTGAAGGTGAGTGTTGATGTACGTCAGAAAGGGGGTCCTTAAACGTACGCCTGAGTCACAAGTCTCGGGATCTACTCGGGATTTCTCTCTCTCTGCCGCACGATGGACTCGGCACCCGCACGGTGAATCCATGGAATGCTAAGAAGATACCGGATATACATATACCGGAGGACGTCGTAATGATACACGACGTGCATGACGCCAAAAATATTGAAATATATTTATATATATTTACATCCCACCCCTTATGTGAATATATATTAAATTTAAGTTAACTAAAAAGTCAGTCATTTCACATACATAATGAAAAAGGAATGTAAGTGCTACATAACAAAACAAAGCTGTACTTAATAATTAATATTAATAAAAACTGTTTATATGTTACTATTGTGTTCCATGAACCAACCACCCAAGTTATTTTTGTATTAATGTTTTAAACTTATGCGCACCACATATTTAATAAACGTATAATTATAAAATACTAGAAATAAGACAAAAGGTTGGAAACGGACTTATTGGAATATATTTAACCTTGTTATGTGACGAAAATCTAAAAGGGCAAACAGAGACGCTTACAGCGAACTATCTTCTAAAACAAAGGTTGAGAAATGCTGGTCTGTCATATTGAGAGTGACATTGATTTGTTTACATTTTCTTCACCTCTTCGTGGAACGGACTATAAGAACATCCGCACGGAAATTAACCTTAAAAAACCGCAGCGAACTCGGTACATCCGTTTGAACTCTACGGTGCCACAGACAGACACACACACAGACACCCTGACACACAGTCAGACATACAAGTCAAACTTATAACACCCCTTTTTTGGTCGGAATTTAAAAACCATATAATAAATTGAGAACCTGCTCTTTTTTTAAGTCGGTTGAAAATACAGAGGGAACATTACCCACGTTAATAATCACTTGTGATTTATGTCGCCAAATACTTCAATAACAGGAACGCAATTCGTGTAAGCATACCTCAATCATACCGTTGCAGCCCCTTGCACTTTCCCCAGTCTCCCCTCGAAGAATTATGGTTTTTGTAGGGTCATTTTATTACGTCTTAGGTCACAAAAGTGTGGCATATAGGGTGGGTACGGGGAATATTGATGGTGGTTTTATGAGAATTTAAGTGGTGCACTGCCCTTATATTGGGGTGGTATGGTTTGTGGTATTTGTTTTAAGGTAGCTATATTTTACTGGTATTATTACCAAATATTACTTACACCTGTGTCTGTGCGTTTTACGAATTTGCGCATAGCCAATAAAAAACTTCGTGCTTAAGACCACATGTCACAAGTGAAAACATAATTTATCTGAATTATATAGGTTTCGTATTATGGATCATGTTAGTAGGTATATTCATGAAAAACAAGTCGAAAATTAAAATATTTGCTTTCATTATATACAAATCAAAATCAAAGTAGAATACAGCGACAGAGCAGTGAAGAACAGCTGATTGTCTCTTTCTCGCTCGTGTACACTCAGCGATCCCGAGTTATCTCGATCGAGTCTTTCGCTTCAGAGCGTGACTAGTCAGCCTCATTTACAACCGACGATCTGTGTGCGGTGTGCCTAAAGTTAGATGTTTTCATTTCTAAATCAATACAATAATTAAATATTGGTTGCCATTTCTTCACACAACACCATATACCTATAGGAAAGGTATAAAGCCAAGGTATAGTTAGTATTTTGGTCAGGAATGTGGAACAAAATTCATTAATTTTATTTAAAACGCAACTTATAAAAAAATGTGAAAACATTACCGTGTTCCGGTTTGAAGAGCAATGTTTCCTTCACCTTTACCAGATATTCTACCGCCAAGCGGTGATGTAACAGTACAGTACGGTGTTCCGGTTTGAAGGGCAATGTTTCTAGAGAAATTACAGGGCTTAGAGATATGACATCTTAGATATCTGGGTGATGAGCGTAGTGCAGTGCTAGGTAATGATTTGGACTCTTCATGTTACAATAGCTGCGTGTCACTGTGCTGTTATGTGGCAGGCATGTTGCTTGCCATCAGCCACATGTCCTGCTAGTCACGTCACTTCTTATTTAAAAAAAAACTAGAATTTTCCAATCATTCAAAATTGTGGGCATAATAATCACCTATGCGATTATTACGCCCACAATTTTGGTGCATCCAAAGACCCAAAATCAACCTTATGTCAAGGGCAAAGACACCACTGCCGAACAGTTTTATTCTGCCATCGTATTAATAAATTTCCTATCTTCGCTGAATTCCTACACTGCCGTTCAAATGTAATACACAGCCATAAGCGATCGAATTATTTGTCTCGGTGCGATCACGTGCCAATTTTATGGCATCGCCACTCGTAAATTGAAATTGCGGACCGTTCACACGCCAGTGTACGGACGGACAATGTATCTGATAATTTAGTGTGCAATATTTTTGGCAGTAAGTGGACAGTTTTCAAAATTGACCCGTTACATGAGAAAATATTTTTCATAACAATTGTTGGAAATTGCGAAGGAATAATTTGAAACAGATTTGGTATAACACAAGCTCCAAATATTATGATAAAGCCAATCTGCAATATTTACCATTGGTTTCTTAAGCGTTGCCCAGCCGAGTCGCTAGTATACTAACGACTCGCTCTGGCTTCGCACGGGTGCAATGCTGATACTAAATACAACTACTAATAAAAATAGTTAATGTGGGCTATTTCTAAGATATGCCCATATACTATTGCAGACTTTCTTTATTTTTCCTATATGCCTTGGACTCCTAATAAACTAATCCCGATAACTTGTTATGTTTTATTCAACTACAAGAACAAAATTAAAAATTTTGATTAACCCCCGACTACCTCGGATTTGTTATCTGTACAACATTCTACTAGTCAAGCCCTTTCAATTCAATTCAATTTATTTATTCGAACCATTACACGTGTATTATTTATACGCTCTCCTGTACGGGCGGTTCGTAACCCTCGGGCCTCTCAGCCTTATCTCCAGCCTCTCCCCGCTTACCACCACCACCTTCACCGTGGAGTTCCATAAGCTTGGAAATCTCGAAACGGGGCCTCTTCAGCATTTTTACCTTCCTAATGCAGACATCTCTGAGCGGGTAGATGCAGTGGCAGGCCTTCTCGATGTCCTTGGCGATGGAGTCGGGGATGAGCTTGTCGACCACCTCACGGAGCTCCGAGCTGGTCACGTCGCGGCCGATGATCTCGCACATCTTCTTGCGGATGGCTCGCACTTGAGTGTGCTGAGCGTAGCATGTCTTCCTCTGGCTCAGGCTGTCCTTGTTGGTGAACCCGATGCAGAACACACGCAGCAGGTAGCCGTCGGTGGTTTTCACGTCGATGTTGGGCTCGATCAGGGTCTGCCATTTCTTGACCATCCATCTGAGCTTGTCAGTGGTGAGATCCATGCCGTGGAAGTTGCAGAGGACATTGCGTCCCTGCACGTCCTCAGCGATCAGACGGAACTTGCGGAAAGACCTTTCAGCATCGGTATCATTCTGCAGATCAGCTAAAGAGACCTCAAAGACACGGCCCTTCAGTCCCTCCGACGCGATCTTTGTACCCTGGGTACGGTTGCCAAGCGTGGTCCCCACTTGCCTCTTGGTGAACATAGACGGGGCTTTGACATCGTACCAGTCTTTACGGGTGAAGGGATCAACAATCTTCTTCTTAACACCCTTTTTGCCACCTTTCGAAAGGCCTTTATTTTTACCGACCGCCATGTTCAACACTAAACTTGAGAAAGGACAAAAGAACACTTGGTAACGTCACTTACAATAAAATTATATAGTACATAAATAATCTGTGTACATAATAAAATAATACTAAAGAATTATGTCAATTAAAAAATAATCAGCTGTAAAGGCTTTCATTTGATACCCATATTAAGGTAGTTGTGAAAAAAGAAATGTATTTCGCCATTTTATGGAAGCGGCCATCTTGGATTTGAAATTTCTCATAGTGCAATGTATTCTACTAGTCAAGCTCTTTCGTTTGAAACCCATATTGAGGTAGTAGTGAAAAAAATATATAATTCACCATTTTGTGGTGGCGGCCATCTTGGATTTTTTTTTCTAATATATAGTATTTTACTAGTCAAGCCCTTTCATTTCATACCCATATTGAGGTAAGTTGTAAAGAAATATATTGTCCGCCATTTTGTGGAGGCAGCCATCTTAAATCAATATTAACCAAACATAGCTAAGAACATCCGCACGGATATTAACTTTCAAATAAAAAAAAACGCATCGAAATCGGCCCATCCGTTTGAGCTCTACGGTGCCACAGACAGACACACACACAGACAGACAGACAGACAGACATCGATGTCAAACTTATAACACCCCTTTTTTTTTGGTCCGAGGTTAAAAAACTGGTTTGCTACTTTAAGGGTTAAGATTGGTCCAGACGTTCTTGAATTATAAATTGTGTAACTACCACGACTTTTTTAGACAAGGTTTAGAAGGCCGAATGTCGAGTGCATTTTTTTTTATTGGTGGACATTTCACTCACAGCACCATCTGACCCCAAACTAAGCAAAGCTTGTACTATGGAAGCCAGATAGCTGATATACCTGATACTTAGGTATATTTGCCTCCGGGGTGTAAATACATACTTATTATAGGTACATAGAAAACACGAAAACACAAATATTTTAATTCGTCACACAAATATTTGCACTAGATTGGGATCGATCGAATCCACGGCTCCGCAAGCAGTTTTTTTTAAATAAAGAGTGACGAGATGAGCGGACATGTGCCTGATGGTAAGCAACATTCCTGCCACATAACAGCGCAGTGACACCCAGCTATTGGAACATGAAGAATCCAAATCATTACCTAGCACTGCACTGCGCTCGTCACCCAGAGATCTCTTACACCCGTATGACTTGAATCAGTGAGGATGCTCATTGTGAGCATCTTACGACGGAAGTACGTCACTGTGTTATTTTTAATTTTTCGTCCGCAAACGATGACGTCATCGAGAATTGTTCTTAAATTTTCCTTAGTGACATAGGGACATAGCAAGGTATTAGCAGAGGGGCCATTACCCCTCCCTCTCTTTTTGGCATCAAATGCTCGAAAAAGGCCTCTTGCTTTTTCTTCAATCTTCTCTATCCAGTTTGCGCCACCTAGCTTTATTATTTCATTCATTCACAAAGGTGCACCTTTGTTTTGGCCTGCCTCTGGGTCGTTTGGTTTGTGATCCTATCCAAGTTACTATTTTTTTAATTTTTGCATTTTCCAAAAATTTAAAACCCTATTTCCACTTTAGCTTCCTACAATGTTCCAGAGAATCTAGGACAATTGTTGTTTGTCTAATACTATGTAATATAATAATAAATAATATGTAATATCATACTGACTGACTTACTAATTTCGTGTTTGTTTGTCCTATGTTGAGTGTTTGTTCTGAATCCAATATCGCAAAAATGTTGTGTGCTTGAGTGTTCCATGTCTATTACATCAACCGAACATAGCCCTCTGAACCACGTTCGCCATGTTGTTTTGTTTGCTAATAGTGACGACATATCCGCATGAATCAGTTTGTTGCACCACAAAACAATTAAAAAACTACTTACATTTTAGTGTTATTTGTAGTTTAATTATTCTAGACATGGACAAATAATGTTTAACTAACCATTTAAAACTGAACAGCAGAATTGGAGCAGACTCAGCCGTAATTTGAGCAGTCATTTATTAGAATACTTGATTTCGCCATGAACTTGCCGCAAGGTGTTGTTTTTAACGCTTTTGAATGTCATTTTACTATGAATGAATGCCTATAAATGACCTTTTCATCTTAAATTATTTTTAATAAATGTCATCTATCATCATCATTAGCCTGTATTAGTCCTCTGCTGGATATAAGCCTCTCCCATATTACGCCATTTAGCCCAACCTCAGGTTTTACAATTGCTACAGGCTGCCTTTCGTATATCGTCGCTCCATCTTATTAAGGAACGAGCTATACCTATTACTAACAGTAATACAGGTTGTATTACGATACAATTGTAATACATGCTTGTTGTACTAATCTATATCTATACTAATATTATAAAACTGAAGAGTTTGTTTGTTTGAACGCTAGGATCTCGGGAAGTACTGATCCGAATTAAAATATTATTTTTCTATTGGATAGTCCATTTATCAAGGAAGGCTATAGGCTATAGAACATAACGCTACTATCAATAGAAGCGGAGCATGAATCAAGAATGTAACAAAACGGGGAAAAATATTATTTTTGAGAGTTTTCGTAGCGTGCTTTGTCATCATGTGTCTAAGATTGCGTCATTGAATATAAACTTTGCTAATCAAATATGTTTTCAAATCTGAGTTGGTACGACTAATTTCCGACAGGTGGCGTAGCAGGTAGCTGAAGAGGTTTTTTGTTTGAAAGCGGTATTATCAGGAATGACTCAACCGATTTCAGTCATTCTTTCACCGTTGGATATGTACGGGATCTCTATGAGTGCTTTATTATAATGAACCACGGCTGAAGCCGGGCGGAAATCTAGTATGACATAAAAGAGCATCATTACCATCATCAACCTTTATTAGTCGATAGACCTGGATGTTTGTTGTATGTGTCACTGTTTCACTCACTTGCGAGGGTGAGAGTGAAAGTGCTTATGAGAGAGCAATGGTGCAAGAAAAATACATACCTATAAGTATCTACAAAGTTTCATAATTAAATTCTAAAATAATACAAAACTGCGTCAAAATCAGATCAAAAAAGGCTATTCAGTTTAATTTCAGTTAAGTTTGGTAATTTTGAGTAAACCTTTACATTCGTATTAAGTATTAGTTATCTTTGACTGCCCCCTTGAACAAAATTCTGGCTCCGTCCACTATGAGCACGTTTTTAATGTCATTTTCAAACTCTACTTTTATAATTGTCTATGATTATTCTGGTAGGTACGTCAAACATGTCTTCTGTGTGTCATAACAAACACAAAAATATTTATTTTAAATTTGATATATACTGGATGGTGAAGTGATTATAACGATAATGTAAAAACACAACTGATTTTAAAATTCACTTCTTAATGATATTTAAAGATTTCAGGTATAGTTGATTATGTGATAAATTTAAATTTCAGTGGAAAAACTAACGGTAACCGTGAAGAGAAATTGAAGCTGAAACTCTCCACGGCCTAAACTTTGAAAATAATGTGTTAATAACAGTTTACTTGTGAAGATGTCACAACTAGTATCTATTGAAGATAACAACATCATGATGAACGAGTTTTATAAGCTACGAGTATCCATTTCTATAAAAAAAACTAGCAGCGTCGTACTCTTATTCACGAAATAAACGCCAATAGCTCTCCTGAGATGCTTTGGCGACATGCTGGTGCCTGGTGAGGAGCTCTCAAAATTTTTGAACTACTTAAAACTCTCAAATAGGCTCATTGCTCATCAGAAACCAATCTAGACAAAGATACTATGGATTATATGGAAGAGAAATCATAAACTACACTTGGATTGCTGGCGCCTTCGGTTACTGTAACACATTTTCATGTTATAGGTGTTTAAAAAATAAAAATCTTAAATAATTGACAATAAAATAACGATAAGACCATAAGATAATAAATTCTTTTATTTCTTGCTGTGTGATATCTATATTCATAAAAAATCTTTGGATTAAATTATAGTTTACAAATCTAGAAAAACAACGTTTTTATTGATAGTAGTCTTTCTTTTTCGAATAGAATGAAGATTTGATATTATTTTCCTCTTTTTCTTTTATAAATCATAATATGATGGTGATTGTTATAGTGTTTTTCTTGCATAAATATCTACACGCTGGCTCAGTGCGGCTTGGTGGATGACACATGATCTATTATTACAAATTTTATTCTAGTTTCATGTCGGTTTCATGATTTTTTCATTCATATTTTTTAAGTCCATTACGCACTCGATTTGGGAAATACGAAGTAAAATCGGCAATGGCCGACTAGACCAGCCGGAACTTTTTAGCAATTTCACCATCGATATAATTAAAGAAACGTTTTTAAGAGTTAGATGAATTTCACCAATTTTTTATGTTTGATATTTGTGTTTTCAATCTAACTTGGCAAGTGGGTGACGGGTCGTAATATAGAGTTCCGTAGTTGCTTGTCATATTTTATTTTTGTTACGAAAGTAATAAATAAACTGAGGGACACTTTCGTGCCCCCCGCCAAGTTTAGAATAATAAACCTAAATAATAATAATCTATGATTACATTAGTTTCTCTGAACATAAAATAGGACCCAAAGTTTTAGTCGTCTATTAGATGGCTAACGGCCGAAATGGGATAAGCGTCAATTTTTGAGGTATGGACTTATATAGATTAGACTTATATAGGTTAGAATCGCCGTTTTTTTCTGCGTCGTTTGGTCTGGGTTACATGCTTCTAAGTGTTACTTTTTGTCGTTTAGGCAGTAGTAAAAACAGGAGACGAAGCCATTTTTTGTTATAAGCGACACATTTTTTGTGAATTTTAATTTTGGTTTTGATCGACAAATATTTTAAAATATTGGACTTAGGCTTTTTTTTTTTGCTGTGGTTTAGGCCGTCACAGATCTAGCTATCATACATATTTTCATAATTCATAGCTGGACATATTTCCGTATATTTTCTATAAGTACAAATGCTCGAGTGTTCAAACACGCAGCTATAATATATATTTTTGTGACGTCACCAAAATATACCGTAATATATAATATATTCTGCATATTAATATACTTTATGGCTTAGCAAGATTTTGAATGTACAGCGAGTTTCAAGATTGTCCGAGCACACATCACTAGTTGTTTTACAAGCTTTTACTTTACATATTGCTTTCACCTATCCCGACATTAACCAAGTTCTGATGATGGATCTAGATTTCGAGACGGTGGTCATAGGAACTCTGTAATGAAACGACGAATTCCCGTCAAATCGAGAATTGTTTTATTTGTCTTGATGAGTACTTTGGTTATCATATATCATTATTTGATTTTGTTTGAAGAGCGTACAACTTTACAATTATATAGAAATGAACGAGAATTGCAACCCCTTATCTTCGCCTGCGCTGAGTGGGACAGCTTTCAAGTGACGGCATAGTGCTAAATCTTATTATTTTATACCTTACTACTTACCTACATTTGACCCATAAATTTTGTACCCGTAGTAGCCTGTAGTCTATTACTTCCAGTGCAATATGCACTGAAAATAATTATATTGATTCATAATAATGATACAATGTTTAATAATTCAATAACCTTCGAAATTTTGTATATGTATCGGCGTACCTACATCACGGTAATATTACTATATTACCGTGCCTACATCTTCTCAAATTTGCATACCGAAAGGTTGAATATGGAGCGTTTTCATACTTATTATAAGATCCTTTTGTACCCATTTTCGCAAATAAAGATATTATGATTACGATTACAATTATTGTTTTAATAATTATTATAGAGCACGAATTCTATTCATGTTGGTACTTTTTTTCAAGATAGACAATGGAACCCTAATTTGACTTAAAATGCTGCCATATTTAATCCAAAATTACGTCAAGTTTTGTAAAAGTGCAATCCGATATGTCGTACAAAGAGGTTGTTAGTTTTAATCGACTATACTCCATGAGCAACAACATTTATGTTAACCTAGCGGTATATAAGTAATTTCCAAAAAATGTCTTTTAAATCACATCATCGAAAGAAACGTTTCAGGATTGTTGTAATTATTTATTATTGAATTATCGAATTGAAAACTTCTTTTGCTCACCACTCACATAATTTTTGTAGGCTGTGAATGTAGCTCATCTTCATACTCATAAATGCAAGAAATGTTCAGATGAGCTACTGAGAGAGAATATGATTGAGCATTTGAACTTGGCCCTTGAGGCAGTCTCTAAATGGGGTGATGTCATAAAAAAGACGCAGGCGTGTTTGTTCTCCGTTAAAAGGAGTCCGTTTCAACTGACTCCTACTTTTCGAGGCGTATCTGTGTCGGTTATTGACCATCTAGAAGTTTTGGGCGTTTCTTTGTCATCTACTCAACTTTGGCACGTATATTGAATCTAAGGTTAAATTTGCCGCCAAAAAACTAGGAGTCCTCTCAAAGGTGCAAAGATACTCCCATTCTGAACAGTTGCTCATCATCATCAGCCTGTATTCGTCCACTGCTGGACATAGGCCTCCCCTATGATACGCCACTCAGCCTGGTCCTCGGTCTTACTTCTCCAACCGCCACCAGCTGCCTTTCGAATATCGTCACTCCATCTAGTCTCAGGACGTCCTACACTACGTTTGCCGATTCGCGGTCTCCACTCCAGAACCCGTCTGCCCCAGCGGCTAGCGGGTCTGCGACAGATGTGACCGGCCCACTGCCACTTCAGTTTGCTAATACGCTGAGCTATGTCGGTGACTCTAGTTCTCTGACGAATTACTTCGTTCCGGATGCAATCCTCAGAGAAACCCCAAGCATAGCCCTTTCCATAGCTCGCTGAGCGACTTTAAGCTTACGGACCATTTTAACTGTCAGTGTCCACGTTTCAGCACCGTAGGTCATAACGGGTAAGACGCACTGGTTATAGTTTTTTGTCTTGAAACTTTGTGGGATGGGTGACGAGAAGACTCCACGTTTGTGATAAGAACGTCTAGGTTGTAGAATGCGTTGCCTGAGTGGGGTTTCCCCGATAGTTACAATCTTGCTGTCTTCATGTCGAGAGTGAATCGGTTTCTTCTAGGTAAGCACGCTCCATCGTAGATCGCATCATCGCTTAACATCAGGCGAGATGGTGGTCCAGTGCGAAGCTATGGTAGTTAAAAAAAAGATGAACCGCCGACTATGCCAGAGTGAGAGAGATCAGATACCGCTGTCTGTCAGCTGTCACGTGTCGCTGTGTATACTACGAGTATGTTCAATTTATATGCCATCATTTTTATTTATAACAACGATTCAATAGTTTTAAAAGTTATTTCTTGTTTTAGCCGTGCGGTCTTTAGCACACACTATTAGTATTCTGTGAATCGCATTAAGATTTTTGTACAAAAATATTTTAAAAAACCATTAATTTTTGGGGGTGCCCTATACTTAGAACTGACATTCGATTGTTTTTTCATCAAACCCATTTGGGTTTGATACATAAAAACATATATTAACATGCAAACTTCCTCCAAAAATTGGTTAGAACTCGGTTTAGTAAGTAGTTCTTTTATAGAACGCCATAAATACACTATTATTTAAATATCGATCAAAGTTACAACGAACTACAAGAACTCATGTATTATGTTGCTTGCGGAACCCTTCATGGGCGAGTTGGATCTGCACTTGGCCGCTTTAATCTTTTGTGCTAAGGTCTATCATCATCAGCCTGGATTCGTTCACTGCTGGATATAGGCATCTCCAATAATACGCCACTCAGCCCGATCCTCGGTGCTACGTTTATTTATTTATTTAGAACACACAGTCAAGTCTTAATGATTAGTTTCCAGCCGTCTTTTGTATATCGTCACTCCATCTAATCACAAGGCGTCCTACACTACGTGTGCCGATTGCCGGTCTCCACTCCAGAACCCGTCTACCCCAATGGTTATTGGGTCTGCGACAGATGTGACTGGCCCATTGCCACTTCAGTTTGCTAATACTGAGTTATGTCGGTGACTTTAGTTCTCTGCCGAATTGCTTCATTGCGGATGCAATCCCTCAGAAACCCCAAGCATAGCTCCATAGCTCCGTCGCTGAGCAACTTTGGGCTTTTGGCCTCTGACTTGTAATAATAAAAAATGATGATTATGATAATGACGATTATTTTGGGGATTGTGCTGTAATTGAATTTGACGATAAAAGATGTCACTGAGTCGGTTATCTGACAATTATATTTATGTAACATCCAAGTGTCAGCTGGCTGATCGGGGAAAACTGTTGTCGTTTGATTGATGTTAGATATAGAACTTATCTCATCTAGCTTATTTTTGTGAAGAGATTTAGAGAGGAGGCAGATTAGTTTTGATTAGGCTAGTTATTTGGTTATTTTTGAATCAAGTACCTAAGTTTGTATAACTTTGCTTTCGTATTTCCTGTTCATTCTTCACTATTTTGGGATTCTCCTGATGAACAGAAAATCACCTTAACATGGCAACATATAAGCAGATATACTTACGTCAATGACAAGGTCATTTTAATTTGATGCATAGATTACAGTTTGATGCACAGATTACATACATTTGATGTTTTCTCACATTTTTTTTGTTTTGGCATAAAAAATTTAAATATTATTCTGATCAAATACAGTAAGTATTTAACAGTTTGTAAACGTACATATTAATTTTATACCACTTCAAAAAAATATATTTCTTATATCAAACAAAACAAAATAAATATATAAACAAATAAATGTTGGTGAGCATTTCACATACAACCCAAACCAATCAAAGCTTGTACTATGGGAGCCAAAATGCTAATCTAGACACGCGGCAGTGAGTCATGCCAAGTTACTACTAGTATAGTTCCGAGCACTTGGTCGACGCGACGCGTGACCAAACTGCTAGCGGTTATTTGGCCCAACGCATAAGCATTGCCATTCAGCTTGGTAATGCCGCCAGCATGCTGGATACGCTTCCGATTGGTAGTGGGCTTGAACATCTTGATTATCTGTAGACCTACAGTGGTCTATGGTTAATTCAGGTGTGCTTAATGTAAGTTAGTTAGGTAGGTTTGTAGTGTAGTGTAGTTCTCATTGTATTTTAGTTTTGTTATTAAAGGCCCGTATAGTTGTAAATACATACTTATCACACATAGTAACACCCAGACACAAATATGTGTACTCATCTGCACTGGGTGGGAATCGAACCCACGACCTTTGGCTTTTAAAAACCTACACTTGGTCTTCATTTATCTTTGTATCCGTATTTTTTGTGACGTGGGTTATAACAATTAATTATTCAATTAAAGGCTTTATATTTCCAGGTGACAGACGCAATGAAAATACTAATTAGGCGCTAACACTGTTTTATTTCACAATTTCATTTTGTTTTGACTACATTGGGAACCAAAATAGCTAGTCTCGTCGCTATAATGTGTTAATAAATACGTATTATACGATTGTATTTTCGTAACAAATTCTTAAACGCTGAATGAATTGAAAGTGTGGAGAGCTGAAAATTTCATCAATATTTTGTCAGTTTTTCCTTAAGCATATATTTATTTTGTCCACAGTCTTATCCGTTTTCACGTGGCGTTACTGTCTTATACTCGCCAACATTTATTTGTAAAGACGTAGTTCAAGAGTTTCTTCAAATGACTTGAGGAATTAATCTCTGTATGACGCCATTGGGGGGCGGATTCGATGAACTTATTAGACATAATCAATAATGACGTCAGTCATGACGTTTTTAATGTCACAATGTTGGCTCACAGTTTTGGAACCGTCTCCAAAACTATGAAACAGACTCAATAAGAAATTCAACCAATAAGAAGTCTTGTTATGTTGTATCTGTGACAACCTATGATTAAACACTTTTCTGGATGAAGCACAGGCCAGGTTTCAAACACTTGTATGCGTAATCACGCATGTAGTCAAGTTTCGCCACTAAGCTGACAAGGTGAACTTATCAGCCAATTATTGGCTGATATGTTTTTGGTGTTTTACACTCAAACAGTCTATCTAGACAAATGTGCAATCAATGGTCACAACTAACAAAATGCAATATTTGTTTATTTTCTTCCGATAATTTTACTTTATTTAATCATGTATCTATATTTAAAAGATAGCAATTCTGTTTATCAGTTCAATACACGATTAAGGGTACCGTAAAATCACATAATCGAACGCCATAATAAAATTGTGATGATATGAATTAACAGGAAAATTCTTGGGAAATTGGTTTCACAACAAAGTACGTACTTGAATTCTTTTAGCATATAATGTAAGGGAATAATAGCATTGAATTACAGTTAAATGGTCTGCTTATGAGGCCCGTGACTTTCAATTACCATTTCTGTATCAAAACTATCCGGGTCTCACAAATGTGAATTTAAAAAAAATTCTCAACCTCATGACTGTGTGATGGTGATACGTATTCGATTGTTCGTTTTCATTTCTAAAGAGCGTGATCTTGTCGTTTTATGATATAGCTAGGCGCCTTGTCGTGATTGTATCTGATATAATTAATTATTAAGTAAACCAGGCTGTAATTATTTATTTACAAATCTGGCACATCTCAATCGAAAAAATCGAAAGCTGTAATTTTGATACTACTATGCGAATAAATGTAGCAAGTAGTAGTTTTTATTTCATTATATAATTTCGTCTCCCTATTTCAGATTGTGTGTGCTGATCTCCACAAAATTTCACAGCGTGCGCAACAAGATAGGTGGCCGTCTATCTAAAACAATAAGCATTGAATCACGCTACGTTTGCAAAATTTCCTACAGAAAAAATATTGTTTCGCATTGCTATTTCGCATGCATAGGTGCATAGATTGTACAAACATACAAATTATTAATTCCGATGTACGAAATCAAACAGCTCGCGGAGCTTTTAAACAGTATCCTTTCAGGAGAAAAAGATTTGAAAATATCGAAAGAGAATACCAGGATTTCGAAACTACAACCACCAGAGCAATACATTGCCATACGTATAAATGTAAACATTTCACTATAAGATAAGCCTTCAGTAAACTGCAGTTAGTTTATTCTAATGCGTTATGCCCTTTTTGATTAGTTTTACTGTAGTACTTTCTGTAATTTTGTATTGTAAGTAATAAAAGTGATTCAATCACAATCAATAAATTGTTTTATTTTACATGAATAAGAGTAAAGATAACTGTTTTGATAACCTTATCAATTTTTTTAAAGCTTTGAAAGTATCCTTAATTTTTAGTCGTATCTTACTTCTTATTTGTATAATTTATTAAAGCTCCTAAAAATATCTCAGAATCTAAGGAGTACTACTACAGAACCAGAAAAGATATCTATAATAGTTCGTAAATATGGACACAATTAACTAACTAGCAGTTGCTTGTAAGCAAATTTATTTAACGTAGTCATCTATGAAACGGTTTATACCATGTTTTTGATAAATTGGGTTGTTTCAGCGTTATCAGTGCATTATTCATTAAATACGTATGTATCGACTAAACAAAGATACGTAGCAGGGTCATGATAGAGAAAGTAGGAGTGTACGTATTGTAGGTATATCTATATCGGCATATCTGTGGGCTTGTCGATACAGAAACGAGAGAATCATTAGCAAAGGTTGCAACGTGCTCTGCCGACTTGCGTTCATCAGACGTTGTCGCCCTTTTTAGGTGCCGTATGCCAATTTCTCTTTGAATGGATAAATAATAATTGCCTACAGGTATTTTTCAATTTGTCCTCTTTGGTGCATGTTTTGAAACCTTATTTTATTTTATGTCATAGACAATTTAGAAAGACCCAGTAAATATTACTGAAAAGAAACCGTTTAAAAACGTCCTTGACGCAGTATTACTGGTAAAATACGTAGTTAGGTTTGATAAAAATCTCTTCAGGCACAAAACTGATGACGTCACTTTTGGGCGCGGTTTAGAAAATGACGCTATAAAAGTAGTGAAACGTCACGAAACTAAATGGTTCTCAAAAAAAAAAGGCTAATGAGCATGCTAGATGTGCATACGGAATGCGGGGGTAAGATGTTACATCTCTAAGCCCTGTAACTTTTCTAGAAACATTGCCCTTTAAACCGGAACACAGTACTGTACTGTTACATCACCGCTTGGCGGTAGAATATCTGGTAAAGGTGTGGTACTTCCCCAGGCGGACTCTGCCAAGAGTCCTACCACGGCAAGACTTACTACCAACTAAGCCACCAGACCACCGATTGCACACGTAAAACGAAAAAATCGTCAGACTTCGAACCCCACGACACATATTTCAATAAAATTGACAACATTATTAACAGTTTAGCACTTGAAACATATTGTTACAAAATTTATTCACCCTTCTCAGAAGTAAGTTTGGTTTAATTTTGCGTAAGCTTCCATCTATAATGGGAATTTTGTGTAAATTTTCGACACCCTTGTATTATTTATAGCATCTGAAATAGTTATTTTAATAGTATTAGTTGTAACAACTCAAGTATTTTGTAGTGGTTGGACACTTTGCTGAAAGCATCCGGGGAAGTACACATTTATCTGTTATTCATCACTAAGCAGTAATGTTACAGTCTATTTTTTTTTAATAAAGAGTGGCGAGACTAGTAAGACATGCGCCTGATGGTAAGCAACATGCCTGCCCCATAACAGCACAGTGACACGCAGCTATTGGAACATGAAGAGTCCAAATCATAACCTAACACTGCACTGCGCTCGTCACCCAGAGATCTACCTAAGATGTTATATATATCTCTAAGCCCTGTAATTTCGGGTCTAGTCGGGAGAACGGCGCCTACCGATCCGGAGACCCCGGGTTCAAACCCCACACGCACCACTGTCTTTTTGAAGTCATGTGCGTAATGCCGCTAACTCAAAACGGTGACAGAAAACATCGTGAGGAAACCGACATGTACCTAGAACCTTTCGAAGTCACGTGTCATCCGTCAGCGTGGTGGATTATGGACTTAACTCTCTCCTTGCGAGAGAAGGCCCGAGTCCCAGCAGTGGAAACATTTAGTGGGCTGTTGATTGATGAAGCAGTAATGTACAAACAGAGAAATTATAGAACAAAGACTAAGTCATTTTATTGCGTAATATATAAAATATTTATTATATGTACAATAAAATATAAAAAAAATATTTAATTATTTGCAATATAAATAAATAAATATAAGTAAAAATATTGGTGGACAATTCACACACAACACCATCTGACCCCAAACCAAGCAAAGCGTGGAATGTGGCGGCCAGATAGCTGACATAATCTATACTATCTATACTAATATTATAAAGCTGAAGAGTTTGTTAGTTTGTTTGTTTGAACGCTAGGATCTCGGGAAGTACTGGTCCGAATTGAAGGACCCTTTTTCTATTGGATAGTCCATTTATCGAGGAAGGCTATAGAAAATAATGCTACTATTAATAGAAGCAGAGCATGAATCAAGAATGTAACAAAATCGGGAATAAATATTCCTTTTTCAGAGTTTTCGTACGTTTCGTGCTTTGACATGACACATGACAGCATGTGTCTAAGATTGCGTCATTGAATATCACAGATTACATACCTCTTGAATATAAAACCTTTGCTAATCTTTTTTTTTCTAAATCTGAGTTGGTCCTACCTATTTTCGACAGGTGGCGTATCAGGTAGCTGAAGAGGTGTTTTGTTTGAAGGCGATATTCTCAGGAATGACTGAACCGATTTCAGTCATTCTTTCACCGGTGTATATGTACGGGATCCTGATGAGTGTTATATAATGTACCACGGGCAACGCCGGGGCGGACATCTAGTACTTATATACACACATTATATACACAGTACACACATTTTTGAATTCATCACACAAATGTTTGCACTGGGTGGGGATCAAACCCACGGCCTTCGGCTTCGCTGGCAGAGTTACCACCCAATAAGCCACAAGGCCAACCAATGCTTACGCATAACAGTACAAAGCCACGCAGGTACTTGATCATGAAGAGTTCACACTGTCTATTATGACTTCCTACTATAATTTATTTCTTTGCTCTGTAATTTCTCTAAAACATTGTCTTTTAAACTGGTACACAATAATTTTGGAACACTTCTTGGCGGTGGAATAAATAGTAAAGGTACGGAATTTTGGCAGCTGGACTCTACAAAGATTAAAAAAATGTGTATCCTCACGAAATAAGTTAACATTAATTATCTTTATTTCGTGTTTTAAGAAATTTAATAATTTCAGGGTGTTGGTTTTTCATAACGGTATGACCGCGCATCGTAAAAATTACATTCATAATATTTCCCTAACGTGCCAAAACTTCAGCTTAAGTAGATAATAATTCAAGAATCTATTTCTTTTAGTTTTTTATGCCTAATAATAAAATATCAATGTAACAAATATTAAACACAACGTCAACACATAATAGACAAATAGGTACCTACACAAAAAAAATGTTGTAAGTCAAAGTGCCTCGCGATCGTCAGATCCACATCCAAAAGTAGTTACATTTACTACAAATAACATTTTCAATCGAAAAGAACTAAACGATAAATTGAACGCCAACTAACCACAAAGTTACCAAATTAGACTCGGTACCATTAACAAGAAAATCGGCCAATCGTTTCGGCCTACGGACAAAATTTATAGTCCTACGTCAAACCGAATTTTATCGAAGAAAAATACATCTTTTTCATCCCGACCGGTTTGTCAACGTCTCGAAGCGATTCGGCGAATAGCCGCCATTTTATATGGGAGAACGACGTCGGTTCGATCAACTTACCATTCGGCAAAATGATTTTTTATCGGAATACGCGACGGCTTGGGCTGGTATTTGTCACTCTGTAGCGTAAGTGAAGACTTGGAGGATATTTCGCTATTTTTGGCAACTTAGATAATAAAACTATCATCTTATTTTTTACTAACTAACCCCGCAAACGGTGGTTTATCAAAACGGCAAAGTTCATTTCAAGGAAATAAATTATAACGTAGTGATTACTTCCTCTGTGAAATTCACGTCGATTACTCTTTGTATGCTCTTATTTTGTTTTTTCTAAAATTGAAGTGTAAATAACATTAACATTAAATAGCTTTGACTTTGATTTTTTCAGAGAATACTTGATACCGAGTTAACTAGCTAGTTAGTTGGTGAAAGTTGGGTTCGTGTCACTGGTTTACTAATGTCGGGCGGCGACAACGACGCCGGCAGTGACGTAATACCCGTAGCGTAACAACGCGTAACGTAGAGTCTAACGCACACGCTCGGAGGGTCTACCGCCTTGCAAAAACTGTCTAAAAGCGTCCACACACGAGTCCTAAAATCAGAGAAAATGACGTAAAAGTAGTGGGGCGGAGCCTACATCGAACCATAAATCACCAATCAAATCCTACATCGCACCATATGATTGGTGATTTATGTTGTACTCTTTTCTTTTCGGTTCAAATGATAGAGATAGCAATAGCCTTAGCCATAGCTCATAGTTTTTTTTTATTTAAATTAGCCACTCCACAGACTCCGGGGTCCGTGATCTTTGTCATTACACTTATACATTTATTTTTTTACACATTTCTTGGATAAGGCGAAGAAGAGGAAAATAGGAGGGTACATTTTAAATCTAATTCTAGTGCTCGTCTGTAGAGCCGATCACTACCGGTTGGGATTCCGCTAGTAATCGACTCGACATCGAGTGTTTGCCTAATTGTCTTTTGCCATTTGCCTAAGCTGCCTCCTCCCGGCCCAGAGCCTCCACAACGGCCGCATTTCTGTCCCTGATGGTCATCTGTAGGTTGAAATCTCGGATGGTCTTCGGTGATGCAGCCCACGCTCGCCGCACGAACCGACCGATGGCGTCGTCGGTGTCGTCAGCGAAGTATGTGAAGGTCCCCGTGTGCCGTGAGATTGCAACAACCACATGGGGTACGCTCTCGTGCAGCTTCATGTTTGCCTTAGTTTTGATTGCGATTACCAACTCGTATGTCAGTCCCTGAGCTTCATGGATGGTAAGGATGCGTGACCCGGTGCCTGACCCATAACCCTGGTTTGTCAGGGTCTCCTTCTCCTCTTGAGTGTAAACTGCCATAGCTCATAGGGAAAATGTAGCTGTGTAACTACAGATAATATGTTTGTACGCACGTCTGTGACGCGAACTCCAACTTCACGTCAAAAGATTTTACCGTCCAAAAAGAGTCTAAGGCCCGCCCTCTACCGCCTAACTAAATCGGGCTTGGCTTTGCTATTGCTGTCTCTATAATTTCAGGTGAAAAGAAAAGGGACAGAAATATCACAACTAAGACATTTTAGATTGTTCATTACGTAACTGCCTAACTAAATCGGCGCCTAACTAAATCAGGCGCCGATTTAGTTAGGCGGTAGAGGAGCGGGGCATCTACCGCCGAACAAAAATGTCTTAGTTGTGATATTTTTCTCTCTTTTCTTTTCGCCTGAAATGATAGAGATAACAAGAGCAAAGTCATACCCGATTTAGTTAGGCAGTAAAGGGGCGGCCTTAGACTCTTTTTGGACGGTAAAATCTTTTGACGTGAAGTTGGAGTTCGCGTCACAGACGTGCGTACAAACACATTATCTGTAGTTACACAGCTACATTTTCACTTCTGGGTATATTGGCAGGCCCTAAGACTGACAACTTTTCTTTTTTATGTTACGGAACGAGCAAATCATGCTCTTGATGCTAAGCAAAACGCACCAATTCAGCACAATGCCAGCAACGCTACTGAAACATGAAGAATACAAATGACTGACTTTGTCTTTGTCCAGAAATTTCTCTAGAAAATACCCCTTCAAACCAAAACACAGCGATGTTTGCATAATTAGTAATTACTTCTTGGTGTTGGAGTAAGTGGAAAAGTTGTGGTACTTCCCCAAGCGGGCTTGATATGACAATGACAAAACATTTATTGTGACAAAGTATTAACCGAATTTAAACAATTGTTGGACCCCACTCTGCAGACACGGTTCACAATTCAGACCAATTCAGACACAGTTTCTTCAGACTACAATCAATGACTACATAAGTACATATGTATTGTAACTATAATATAATTAATTGCTAATCTCAACTCCGAACATTGTCCACAAAATTGGGTCAATCATCAATTGAAATAACCAAATTCAATTAACTCCAAGGTCAAAATTCTCAAATTACACTAACGCCAACCCTTTTTCCACTAAACCCATTACAGAGCTAACAATCTTCGCAAACTGGCGCCGCGACAAGTGAAAAAGTGCGGCATTTCCCATGTTAAAACAGTCTATAACTCTCCCGCGGTCGGGTCTGCATTTCCTTAGGACGATGAGCCAGTGCCGCGTCTACTAGATTTATATATCCTTGGCGGAAATTGACTGGTGGCCCGACGCTGTGTTATATTGTGTTAATAGTAAATAGTTTTAGGAGAGTTTAAAAGTGTTTGCGTATTGGAATTATTTTCTTTTTTTTATACTCAACTATATAAATAGTGTCTGGTTGGAGGAAAATGGCGCTTTGACGTAGCGTCGTCCGTTTTTTCTTCAAAAATTTAGATTATATTTGGGTTATATATTATATGTATACTTGACATTGGCGAAATTGTGAGGCTACACCAGAATAAAAGCCATAAACCAAGAATTGAAGTTAATGTCTGGCTGTGAGGTGCATTGACTTCCTAACTGACCATAGAGTTAGCGCTAAAGTCGCAGAACTTAAAATAACCTACACGTTATATTCTTATTATTTAATTAGAAATTATTTTCTTTTTGTTGTATTGACGGGGTTCGAACCTACGACTTCAAGGTTGTGAATCGCCCATTCTAGTTACTAGGCCGCCATGGTTTCAACCCTCTGGCTTTAAGAAAATTAAAAATCAATTATTTCAGGTTAGGTACCCATAAATTACGCAATATACAAATCAAAATGTCAATCATGTCAATAAAAAAATGAATAGTTTTCAATACTTATTTCTTATTTTAGTTTTCCTTTCTGCCGTGTGGTCTTAATATAATAAAACATTTACAAAAAAATAACAAAATATACATTCAAAGTCAAAAAAACAATAAATAATTATAAAAATCCATAACATCTTTACATACTTGTTAATAAATATTGAGAATGTCGTTTAAAACAAAACTATAAAGTCAAAGTACTTTATTCATAAATACACGTCAATTAATAAAAATTAAAAACAAAAGAAAGAATATATAAATTGTATACATTTTCAAAGTATGAAATTACTACTTTACTGTCTTATAATAATTATCGTACAACTGTCAAGTATTATACAAGTATAATACGTTTATAAAACAATTGTACTAACTACATAGATATAAAAAGTTTCATGAATAAGCCAGGACTTTAATCTGTTTTTGAAGCAGTTGTAAATTTGTAAATAATGTAAATTGGTAATGACTGGAACATAAACAAACCATACTAATCAGTTTGTAAAGTCAGGATTATAGAAAAATATTTTTCGTTTTAACAAATTATGAATAATATTGTCGACAAACATGTAGTAGATTCGCATAGATCAGAAGGATTGTATACCTTAGATAGAGAATGTATGCAAACGCTTTGGATTGTACCAAATTGTCCGTTTTTTATCGGACTGGTCGCAGCTTGAAAAAGTGACATCATTTCATGGTTGACGTTCCAAAGCCTCAAACGAAGAAGTTTGGACTCTACATTTATGATAAGAACGTCTAGGCAAAACCCATGATTGTAATTATCGGAAACCTTTTTCCGTGTGTCTTCAAATAGAGAGTGAATCGGTTTCTTTTAGATAAGCACTCTCCATTGTAGACCACATCGTCGCTTAACATCAGGCCTATCATCGTCACCATCATCATTCACAGTACGTTTTATTCCACTGTTGGGCATAGACCTTATTTTAACAAGTCATCTTCCTCGGTCACCATTGGACCACTACTGCAAATATATGTCGCCGCTGTCAAAATACACGAAATAAATTTTCATGTTCAAAATTTATCCACAGAGCTACATACGCATAGAGCCGGCATCGCAGACAAAGCGTGTGCCGTGCGGACGTGCATAAATTCACCGCTCTCGAGTCATTTGCGCGTGAAATAGAAACCCAGCGCGGCATTGTGGCTCGTGTCACTTGCATTATGTGTGATGTATTAGTTATGTGCTTTGCTCGTGTCTACGTGTTGTGATGTCCTTTATTTGTTTTGTACTTTCTGATAGGGATTTGTCTGGGTCAGTTAAATTTTTGAACGCATTTTTAAGATAGTTATGTAAAATGTAAATGTATGTTTTAATATTTATGTTATAAACATATATAAAAATGGTAGTCGCTAAGTTATGATTGCTAAAAAAGTTATTCTTTACAAATGAACTGCTGTAAAATGTAATTTAAAAATGTGATATTGCTATGTCTTTTTGCAAGTTACGACTAGTCTAGTCGAAAGAACAGCGCCTCCGATCCAGAACCCCAGGTTCAAATCCCACGTACATCACAGTCTGATCGAAGTCGTGTGCGTGATGACGCCAACATAAAACGGTGAAGGAAAATATTGTGAAGAAACCGACATGTAATTAAAATCTTTCAGTCATATTTATGTCATCCGCCAACCCGCACTGGGCCATCGTGGTCTCTCTCCTTGCGAACGAAGACCTCGGGTCCCAGCTGTAGAAACATTTAGTGGGCTGCTTATGCAAATTCTTTACTACACTTACGACTTAAAGATATCCATTAGGGAATACTATTTATTCCAGAATTTTGAAGTACTTATCACCAAAAAGAAATAAAACTTATGTATGTGTTACAATCTTTGGAAATCAATTTAGAGAACCCAATGAGATCCATCAGAGAATACCCATTCAGGTACCGCCTTTCACAGTTTAAATATAACTAAATCTTTGTTGGATGTATTCCTTAAGTTTCTATAGTAAGATCTAAAATACGGGACCTCAACATCATCTGTATCGCCGTACATACTTGTATCTGCTACATCACCAATATGTGACCGTTTGATAAAGTAACACCGTCTCAATTGTTTGCAACTCTCTATCTGATCTACGTCTCAGAAAATATGCCGCCCAAAGACAATATTTTCGCTTATCTCCGTAATTTATGGGCGAACTCGTCGAAACTTGGTCACTTAGCGATCCAGCCGTCGAAGATAAAATTACGCTTTCGGTGCTGTAGGGCTTTGTTCGAGAAGCATTGTTTTCATCGTGAATGAGGGTATTTCGTTTCGTTTAAATTTTCGGCGTTTATTTACGTGGAAAGTAGGTACGAATCATGGTGGTCTTGTAACTAAAATGTTTGATTCGACTATCATGAACTTGTATACTCGTATACTGACATGTACAGATAGTACTATTACTACATCTTTTTTAAAACATTACTACATATTATGTAATAAATGACTATGAGTATATATTATTCGATCTTGTCTACAACTCTAAGTATTTTTTCGAGTCCAGATGTAATTGTTTTTTATCAGTTTTAGCGGTGACGGTGAAGTAATCAATCCTGAAAAAACTGGCATGTTTCTAGAATCTTTGGCGAACATACTTCAGCTTCCACCCTATACTCTAGCTAGCGTGATATAGTTTTCTCTCCAATCTCGTCTTATGGGAGATGGCTCTGAGTTCCCGCAATGGGAATTTAAAATAAGCTATTTATGCTAGAACCTGTCTAAAGTTTTGTGCCGGTAGCAATCGGGGTAGATTCTGAAAGAACCATACCTTTGCTAGTTATTCTTCTACCAAGCAGTAAATGCAAGATATCTGAGAAAAATTTAATGCAGTACAGGACAATAATCTCGTTTTATTATCAAATAGCTGTAACCTAGTGTAGTGAACCACCATAAAACAGGTCTATGGTGTCCCAAAAGACAGGCTTAGCCTAGTTTGGGGAGTACTAATAGAAGCTTTCATAAAGAAAGTAATGCCTTGTTACCAGGCGCGGTCCCAGCCTCGATTTTTGGAGGGGGTCACCAGTACACAGCCTCAGGTTTTGGGGGTCACAAGTAGAAATACAATAAATCGAGCAAAAAATACTTTACTAGTAGCGCCCCAAGTTTTACCCGCGTAGTTCCCGTTCTAGTTATTTTCCCGCGTTAAAAAATAGTCTATGTACTATTAGATATTTTTAAATTTCTTAGATTTTTTGTATAACGTATACGATTTTGGGGGGTCATGTCTGTAACCCCCGCCTCCCCTCGGACCGCGCATGCTTGGTACTCTGCTTTAACAGAAATATTCAAATGTGTATGTACGTTCATGTACGGCGTACCTACTGTAAATATTGTTGTTAAAGTTTTACTCGTAAAGCATGATTTGATTTGATAGCATAAAACAATGTTATTTAATGTTCAAATCGCAAAAGTTAACAAGTTACAGTGACATAGCGTTCGCTAGAACGGCTGCGTCAATAGTCTTATCACTTTAAACTCTACGTCTCCTCATTACGAATGCCAACTTAAAGTTTAAGTAACAAAGTCATGTTGAGCATTAATTAGTTACAATACTGGATCGACTTAAAAACTTTGAAGTAATTCAGCGCAGCTTAATGTTTTGAGATAAAATGAAATTCTAAGCTCTAACTTAGTTTTGTAGAGTCATCGGTAAAGATAATCCTAACTTTGCACCTTTTCAGCAGACATTGGTTTTTATAATTAACTAGATGTCCGCCCCGGCGTTGCCCGTGGTACATTATATAGCACTTATCAGGATCCCGTACATATACAACGGCGAAAGAATGACTGAAATCGGTTCAGTCATTTCTGAGAATATCGCTTTCAAACCAAACACCTCTTCAGCTACCTGCTACGCCACCTGTCGGAAATTGGTTGTACCTACACAGATTTAGAAAAAAAATTGATTATATTCAAAGAGCAAAGGTTTTATATTCAAGAGGTATGTAATCTGTGATATTCAATGACGCCATCTTAGACACATGCTGTCATGTGTCATGTCAAAGCACGAAACGTACGAAAACTCTCAAAATGGAATATTTTTTCCCGATTTTGTTACATTTTTGATTTATGCTCCGCTCCTATTAATAGTAGCGTTATTTTCTATAGCCTATAGCCTTCCTCGATAAATGGACTATCCAATAGAAAAATAATCTTTCAATCCGGACCAGTACTTCCCGAGATCCTAGCGTTCAAACAAACAAACAAACTCTTCAGCTTTATAATATTGGTATAGATGCGTTGTATTCAACGTTCAGTTAAGTTACGGCTGGTCTAGTCGGGAGAACGGCGCCTGCCGATCCGGAGACCCCGGGTTCAAACCTCACACGCACCACTGTCTTTTCTAAGTCATGTGCGTAATGCCGCTAACTCAAAACGGTGAATGAAAACATCGTTAGGAAACCGACATGTACCTAGAATCTTTTGAAGTCACGTGTCATCCACCAACCCGCACTGGGCCAGCGTGGTGGATTGCCGCCTTAACTCTTTCCTTGTGAAAGAAAGCCCCGAGTTGCAACAGTGGGAACATTTAGTGGGCTGTTGATGTTGATGATTCAACGTTCTCTTTTAACAGACTTCAAAAAGGAGGAGGTCGTCTATTCGATTGTATGATTTGTATGTTATGCGATAGCTCCAACAATAGGGTATCGGACTAGGTCAAATATACACCAATCTAATTAGTCCTAGTCAGTCAGCTAGACCGTGGAAAAATATGAAACAATAGTTATTTGTTATACAAGAGTGCAAAGTTGATTTTTAACCGCGTGCTCAATTTTGATGACCGAGCAAGCGAAGGATTCTAAAATTGAATCACGAGCGCAGCGAGTGATTCATAATTAGAATCCTGAGCGTAGCAAGGGAATCAAAATAGCACAAGGTGAAAAATCTTTGCACTCGAGTGCAACACGTAACTTTTCATTCCACCACAGCGAGGAAATGACTAAATGCAAATTTTTTGATGTTTTCGCGCTAAGCAAATGACTAAATGCAAATTTTTAAATGTTTTCGCGCTAAGCAAATTAAAAAAAAGTAAGTACACCAAGGAGGTTCCGAGTCTGAGTTTTTAACATATTAAAAAAAATGTATGATGCATTAGGCACCAAGGAGGTAGAAATAAATAGGTTGAATTATGTTTTGAATTCAAAACCTCAGTACACACGATGTTCTAAATTCAAATTTATTTTAACCTCTAGAGGGTAAAAACGACTTTTGCGCCCTGATATCGAAGAGCAAAAGTACTCTTTCCGAGGTGGTGGGATGAAAATATTTTTTATGTTGTTTTTTCAAAATATTAAAAATTGACAGAGATATACCACATCAAACTTCGAGAGTCGGGTCGCGAGGTCACTCGTGCGTAAAAATCGTAACCACGAGTGACGTCACGCTTAGAAGAAATCTTCGTCATTTTTAACCGACTTCCAAAAAAAGGAGGAAGTTATCAATTCGACCACTATGTTTTTTTCTGTTTTTTTTATGTATTAGTTTTGTAAAATAAAAGACAAAATAGGTACGTGTACAATACTTTTTAGGAATCCAACTGACGGATTAATTAGTTTTTTTAGGAGTGTAAAATATTAAATATTTTTATTGTAAAATTGTAAAATATTTTTTTGTTGGTGAAACATATTTTAGATGTAGTACATTAATTTAGAATTTGTGTAGTGGTAGGAATCTTGGCAGAGTCCGCCTGGGGACGTACCACACCTTTGTCAGTTATTCTACCGCCAAGCAGTAATGTGCACATTACACAATTTGTGCACAAACATTAATGTTCCGATCTGAAGGGAAATGTTTCCAGATAAATTACACTTAGAGATATAACATCTTAAATCTCTGGGTGACGAGCGCAGTGCAGTGCTAGGTAATGATTTGGACTTTTCATGTTCCAATAGCTGCGTGGTACTGTGCTGTTATGTGGCAGGCATGTTGGTTACCATCAGGCACATGTCCTGCTAGTCTCGTCATTCTTTATTAAATAAAAAAGAGAAACGGTGTCACCTACAACCTACAACTATACCCACGCAGACACTAAGCTTGGATAAACAGGTATGAGTGACTGTGACACCCACCCACGGTGACACCGTATTTCCCGATGTAATGTCACAGACACTCATACCCACACAAACATGACAAATGTATAACAATACGTCATATTTGCGTTGGAAGTTAAAAATGAAAAATGTGAAAATACTACAACAGCAAAGTAACCCATTTCTTTAAAACAAAACTTTCATTTTCACTTGATAAATGTCTCACTTAAAGCACTCTTTACAACCATTATACAACCAACATACTTACACCGGTATTGCTATTCCCTACTCCGAGTTTCCCTCGATAATTTAATATAAATAACCTCACATTTCTTTTCGTGCCACTTTTATAATGTACGCTGGTATGTGATGCAACAAGGGTGCTGGCAATTTGTGGACAATGTATAGAGCTGATGTAACCAAGTATACTGCGTTCAGCATAACTTGTCCCGTGGCATAAAACTTTGGCATTGCTGCCAACAATGTATGTAGCATTTACATGGTGCATGGTGATTAGAGCTTACCGGCATCATTATTGAAGTGAAAAGTTCTTTTAGCGCACCACACACATATTTTTCGTGGACAGTAAGACGATTTTCTTAGCATTCCATGGATTCACCGTACGGGTGCCGGGTCCATCGTGTGGCAGAGAGAGAGAAAACCCAAGTAGTTCCCGAGACTTGTGACTCGGGCGTAGGTTTAAGGGGCCCCTTTCTGGATAAGCCAAGGTCTTTGAGCAGGTTATAGAGAGATTTTGCTGGTATAGCTCTCGCTCCCACTTCTACAGCGTATAAACTAACTACATAGCCGTTTTTTGTTAATTCGTTTAGGAGGTCGTAATACTTATTTTGTTTCGTCGCGTGGTCTTTAGGTATATTAGTTTCCCACGGTACGGTAAGTTCTACAAGGACTATGCGTTTTGTAGCTCTAGAAAAAAGGAAAATGTCCGGTCTGGATAACGAAACACCCACATCCTCGGGACCATGTTACCATGGTTACCATTACACGTGCAACCATGGCTAGAAATGCTAATGCATTTCTAGGTCTGTCTAGTCTAGATGGTCATGCTTAGAAGACTTAAATATGGGTATCAAACGAAAGGGCTTAAAAACTAGAATACTTACTTCACAAATTTCAAATCTAAGGCAGTTGGGGTAAAATCAAAATATTTAATTTTGTTCTTGTTTAAGTATCGAGTGACGAAACAAGCACTTCTTGTACCTGATGGTAAGCAATATGCTTGCCCATAACAGCACGTGGCACGCAGCTATTAGAACATGAAGAGTTCAAATCATAGCCCTGTACACTAAACTCGTCACTCAGCATGAATATAAGTATAAGAACGCAATATAAGATGTATCATCTCTATGCCACGTAATTACACTGAATACAACGCGTTTCTAACAGGAACACAGTGATAATTTCTCATTACTGCTTGGTGGAATAACTGACAAAGGTCAGGTACTTGCCATAAAAAGTCCTACCACTACAAATTCACTTCAAAAACATTTGTCACACTGAAATAGCAAATTATCACAGAACGAACACTCTATAGGTATACCAACACAGCGTTCCCCACGCAGGGGCGACAAACATGCCCCGTTCATAATCGTTGACGGCAGGCGCGTTAAATACAGAAACCTATAAAAGTAGCGCGAAAACCATAAATTTTTCCGAAATATTCAATTATAGTGCGTCTCCTCTGCCTTCTGCAGAGGGCAAGTGCAATTGAATAAGACATCTGGAGTAAAGTGCGTAAAGTTATTGCTTTTCGTAATTCCTTTTGAAGATCACTCGGTAGTACATTTGATATTAATTTTAATTAATTCGACTTGCTGGAATTGTTTTGGTGGTAAATGAAGACAGTGAAAGATTAGAAAGAGGTAATTGTTATGATGAATATTTGTGTAGGTATAGTACTCATGGATACTACGGCACAGATGCAAAAATAGTTACTTCGACTACTGTGTGTCTGTTTGGGAAGGTACGTAGGAATGTGCGTGTACCTATACATGTGGCTTCTATGTTATAATTACAAGCAGCCTACTAAATACTCCTACTACTGAAACTCGGGGACTTCTCACTCAAGGAGAAAATCAAGGTTATAATAATCCACCACGATGGCGCAGGGGATAGTAAATGACATATGACCTTAAAAGATTCGAAGTCGGTTAGGTAGATAGGGTATAGGATAGTATATCAATACATATCGGATTTCTCACAATGTTTCTCCTTCACCGGTTTAAGTAGCGGCATTACGCACATGACTACAAAAAAAACAGTAGTGGGATTTGAACCTGTGGGCTCCGGATCGGCGGTCGTCGTTCTCCTGTCTAGACCAGCCGCATCTTTTTAGGCTTCTTCCTTATGCTTTAAACTAATGTAAAAGTAAAATTATATTTATTAGTCGTCATTTTTCACACAACACCTGAAAGCTAATCAGCTCCAAGCTAAGCGTAGCTTGTACTATGAAAGTCAGTTGATGTAAAAGCATATATCATCATCATCATCAGCCGCAAGACGTCCACTGCTGAACATAGACCTCTCCCCTAGATTTCCTCAACGAACGGTTCTGCGCAACCTGCAACCAGAGGTTTACAGCGACTTTCGTGAGGTCATCTGTCCATCTAGTGGGAGGCCGTCCAACACTACGTCTTCCGGTTCGTGGTCGCCACTCGAGAACCTTTCTTTGCCATCGGTTGTCAGTTCTGCGAGCGATGTGGCCTGCCCATTGCCACTTCAGCTTGCTTACTATTTGAGCTATGTCGGCCACTTTCGTTCTTTTGCGAATATCCTCATTACGGATTCTCGCGCGCGGATTTGCGTCGTGCAAAGAGACTCCGAGCATAGCTCTCTCCATAGTTCGCTGCATAAAGCATATATACATTTAAATAAATACTTGTTACAGAAAGACACCCAGACATGGAACAAACATAATAATGCCCCTATTCTTTACACAAATTTATGTGCTGTGTGGGAATCGAACTCATCGTGAGCGGGCTCAATTGGTCAGTGAGCATACTCATTACCGAATGCACCACGAAGCTAGCTGGAAATGGCAATAAGTTAATAAATTAAGTTGTTCTTATCTAAAAATACTATTGGTGATACCCTCGTTTTTTCAAATAAAGGTACAAGTTCGCCCGGAGACCGCGACGCGAGACCACGACCGGAGACCGTGACAGGTACTTGACTCTGTGGAATTGTATGGACGCCAGTTCGCGCCGAGACCGCGACACATGTCTCGCGACACGTGTCTCGGTCTCCTGTCGCGGTCTCGGCCGGCCGGCCCATACAATTCCATAGAGTCAAGTGTCTGTCGCGGTCTCCGGTCGCGGTCTCGCGTCGCGGTCTCGTGTCGCGGTCTCCGGGCGAACTTGTACCTTAAGACACGAGGTAAATTCCCAAAGAAACTTGGCAATAGTACACAAAATACAAATTTAAAATATGTCTTATTTCTATACCGTAATGGGTTGGTAAAGACGTGTTTAAGCATTTTGCTTCAAAAGGACTTTATTCAAAACAAGTTTTTCTTAATTTAAACTAGTTTATCCTATAAGTCTAGGGATAAACTTATTTGTACTGGGTCGAAACAATCCTATAGGCAACGCATTTATGCCCGAGCGATACTGGGCTAGTTTTTAAAGCTAGCGTTAGTAAGTTAGTATTTATAGCTTCGTGTAGACAAATCTAGCGTTACGTAGCGTTGTTTACACGAAGCTATAAGTACTAGCTTGGTAGCTTGCAGCTTGTTATCCTAGCTTGGAAAACTAGCCTCGTGTCACTCAGGCATTACGGTAGTGCATTCTAGAATCCCAGCTTTGAAATTGTGCCTATTAGGCCTAATAAAACGGTGCTGAAACGTGGACACTGACAGTGAAAATGGCCCGTAAGCTCAAAGTCGCTCAGCGAGCTATGGAAAGGGCTATGCTTGGGGTTTCTCTGAGAGATTGCATCCGGAACGAAGTAATTCGTCAGAGAACTAGAGTCACCGACATAGCTCAGCGTATTAGCAAACTGAAGTGGCAGTGGGCCGGTCACATCTGTCGCAGACCCGATAGCCGCTGGGGCAGACGGGTTCTGGAGTGGAGACCGCGAATCGGCAAACGTAGTGTAGGACGTCCTGAGACTAGATGGAGTGACGATATTCGAAAGGCAGCTGGTGGCGGTTGGAGAAGTAAGACCGAGGACCGGGCTGAGTGGCGTATCATAGGGGAGGCCATGTCCAGCAGTGGACGAATACAGGCTGATGATGATGATGATGAGGCCTAATAAACATAAGTAGCCCACTGTTGGGACTCAGGGTCTCCTCTTACAAGAAGAGAAGTACTTTCTAGGTCAGCGTGCGTAATCTTCGACCACATCGTCGCTTACCATCAGGCGAGTGGATGGTCAAACGCGGACCTATACGCGATATTATTGTGTTGTAAAAGAATGGATTCATCAATCATCAACCCACTAAATATTACCACTGCCGGGATTCGGGCCTTCTCTCGCAAGGAGAGAGTTAAGGCCATAATCCACCACGCTGGCCCAGTGCGGATTGGTGCATGATACATGACTTCGAAAGATTTTAGGTACATGTTGGTTTCCTCACGATGCTTTCCTTTACCGTTTTAAGTTAGCGGCATTACGCACATGACTTCGAAAAGGCAGTGGTGCGTGTAGGGTTTGAACCTGGGGTCTCCGGATCGGCAGGCGCCGTAACTTTTTTTAAGAGAATGGATTACTAACTATTAATATGCTTTTATTTTATGTATTACTAATTTTATTATGGATTTATTTGATTGCATTGTTATTGAAATTGATTTTAATGAAAATAATAACCTGGTAATTGTTGTATGTAATAAGAAGTAATAAGAATCGAAATTACAAAGGTCACAAACTCTGGAGCCTGTGGGTTGTTTAAATTAAATTAAAAAAAAATGTGGTATGTAATTGAATATGGGTTTTGTTACCTTATATAAAGGAAAAAAAATTGGTTGTCTGTAAAGTCAGTTGCTTTACGGGCAATAGTTTAACGAGACAACGTCATAACAAAACATTGATAGATGCGGCGCAAGCGTAAATGAGCGTAACGGGACAACGGGCGTAACCGTGTTTGTAAACTTTTAAACCACAGTCAGTGATAAAGAAAAACATTGTGAGAATACCGGGATGGTTGAAGAATCTTTCTAGATCATGTGAATGTTCGGTTGTTTGTTGGTCAGTCACGTCGGCACGGCTGAACGAATCGGGTCGAAATTTGGAATGTAGTTAGATTATAGTCTGGAATAGCAAATAAGGTTTTATTAGTTAAAATAAGCAATTTTTTGCGCCTGAAACACAGGTTCTACCTAGTTCAGGCTGATAAAATTAATATACCTATGTATAGCTTTAAGAAAATATTGTGTAGTTAAGATCTATGTTATTGAAATAAATTTTATTTTATTTATTATTTATTTATTAAGGTGGCTGGCCTCGTGGTTTAGTGGGTAGTAACTCTGCCTGCGAGGCCGAGGGTCGTGGGTTCGATTCCCACCCAGTGCCAATATTTGTGTGATGAATTCAAATATTTGCACTGTCTGGGTGTTGCTATGTATAAGTATGTATTTACAACTATGTAAGTTTTATATCAGCCATCTGGCCGCCATATTACAAGCTTTGCTTAGTTTGGGGTCAGATGGTGTTGTGTATGAATGGTCCACCAATATTTATTTATTTATTTATTGCGCGACAATAATAGGAACGAGAACTATGCTGGTAATACCGCGGGGTGCTGCTAAGATCTTAATGAATATCGAATTAGTTATATACCGGCGAAGTTTAAGAGATGAACATTAATTTAAATAAGTGATAACATTTCTCACATTACGCCATGACACGTGATGCGTCCGCCGCGTCACGTTCACGGCTACTGACGTCACGCCACGCGCCGCGTCTGTCACGCGACTCGACCGCATTCGAGCCATCTGTAATCGCCATGGATTGTTTCAAATACAAGAATATTTGTTGCTTTTGATTTTTATGGTATGGTATAATAATATTATTTTGTTTTTAAATATTATTTATAAAGTGGGACTGGGCTGGGCATGTCTATCAAATGTCAGACGATCGCTGGGCTAAGATCACCATCCAGTGGCAGTCAAATGGGAAACGACGACGCTGGGGACCCAATAGGAAATGGCGGGACGATCTCGACAAACACCTTAAAGACTGGACTACTTTGACTCAAGACAGACAAAAATGGAAGGAGTGTATTGAGACCTGAGACCATTGCTTAACACTGGGACACAATGGGCTCTTAATAAAATAAAATAATATATTCGCAGGTAAGATACTACAAAACATTTCAAAAGTTAACTCATACAAACTGCCTCTTTTGGTATGCAATATGTCTGAAAAAATGTTTTGCGCTTAATTTATACAATGAAAAAAAAAGTTAATAAAATAATAGTCACCTAATTAAAGTTCTTTTCTTTTCATTTTTGATTTTTATTCGGTTGTGTTACATTGATTCTTCAGCTTCAGTGTTTAAAGAATAAATGCCTACTTAATCAGTTTTTGTATAATTATGTAATGTAGATAATAATAGAGTAAAATTGGTAGTTCTTGAATAGGCAGCTTAGAGTGATGATTATAAAGTTTTTTAGTCGAATCGTCATAGACAACCTAATATTTGCATGCCGTAAGTTGATTATGGAGTTCTCAATGCAAACATTTGAGATCTTATTGTAATTACCCATTTTCGCAAATAAAGAAATTTTATTTTATTTCAAATAAAGGTAACTTACCTCTCCTACTAATAAATATTATTATAAATGCGAAATTTCAATGTGTGGATTTTTATTGCTCAATCACGTCAGAACGGATCAGGTTGAGATTTGGCACGTATACTATAATAGCACACAGGCTACTTCTTATCAGAAGAATATTACAGGAATGGGAACAACATGGGTAAAACCGCGGACAGCTGCTAATATTTTAATAAATATCGAATTAATCGTATACCGATGAAAGTCTAGAATAAACATCGATTATTTAGAGATAGACAATAATTCCCACATTACAGCGTGACAACGCCCGCGTCACGTTCACGGCGAGTGACGTCACGCGCCGCGCCGCGTCTGTCACGCGACTCGACCGCATTCGAGCCCATCTGTCATCGCCATGGAGTGTTTGGGCATAGATAAAGTATACGTACAGAAGAGAACAGCAATTTCCTCTAGGTAGTTTGACCATCGAGAATATTGAGAACATTATCCGTAGTATTATTAAGAATTTTACCCCTGAAGGGTAAATTATCTGGATAGCCTGCTTATACGGTCAAAACAAGTAAATAAAATGGCAGTCATAGAGCTTGCCAGTAACAACGCTAATATTACACGATACATCACCTGTATAACCAAAGATATAGGTAGCTAATGATTTTACGCATTTTGGTGAAGCGAAATGACCTATAAAGTCAATGGTGAAGGCAAACCTGTGCATATGCACTATCTCATTATTATTACCTACTTATCTTACCTCTTTGTCTTTTTAATGGATTTTAGTAGGTAATTAGTTTTTTTAGCTTTTCTGGTGTGAGTTAAAAAGTATTTCTGTTTGGCTGTTTGTCCTGTAATTCCAAGCAGTGCTTTTCCAAGCGAACTCTGCAAAGAGACCGATCACTACAAAAAAGCGGAGTGATCTTAATGACGTAGGTAAGAATGTCAAAGTGCTTCTCTACATATAGCTTACTTAATCTCTCGAGACCCCAAACATCTGCCAGGCATCCGCCTATAGACGTAAGTGGCGTGTTAAAATATTGCCTCTACTCTCACATAATACAGCAACTGTACTGCAGAAGTGAGTGGAAAAATATAGTTTCTTGTCTGTTTCTACTCTCATTTTCTGAAGTGCGTCGAGGGTGGTCTGTGCGTTTTATGTCGCCACTTGACCTTTATAAAGTACATAATAATTTAGCAGTTTTATCTGGTTATGTCTACGAAATAGCTACAGAAATATAACTGCGCGAAAAGAACGGAAAATGATTGTCGTCTTATGCAATGAGCCGTTTTTTAGAATGACACGAATGAATATGAGTGATTTATCTTAATATATATAAATCTCTTGTCACGATGTTTGTCCCCGATGGACTCCTAAACTACTTAGCCGATTTTAATCAAATTTGGACACCGTGTGTAGATTGATCCAACTTAAAAGATAGGATAGTTTTTATTTCGATTAATGGGCTTTATTTGACAATATCCGAGTGAAGCCGGAACGGGCCGCTAGTTTATTATATGTATTCTTGTATAAACAACGTCTAATATAATAAATGGACAATTGACTCTACCTCTCTGTCTACTACGTTTACGTCTAATTACTGAACCGGTTTGAATGAAATTTGGTATAAAGATAGTCTAGAGTGTAAATGGGCATATGGGATACGTTTTGATGCTAAAAAGTGGTCGTGAGAAGTAGAAAGTTTATTAAGAAGTTTTATTATTTTTGAAACTAGAAACTACAAGCTAATTTTTAGGCGTTTCATTACCTACATACAAGTAAATAGTATGTCATTCAAAGTCTGTAAGTCACATGTTAAATTAGTAATTTGCAAATTAGAGCGGGGAACAGCTAGTATCAAAATAATTTAACCGTCATTCATTGATGAAAAGTAGTCATATTTAGATGACGTATCGCGTCACTTTCACATTTAATTTAATTTTCAAAGACAATTTTTATGAACTAAGTCTCAGAGTTCAGCTATTTCAGCTATTTAACAGTATAACATTAGAGTACATCAAAGTGTTTTAACGTGCGAACAAAACTGTGAAGACATGACGCTAGAAGTTTAAAAGTATTCACGGTTCAAAGTCCTTCGTATAATTTCACCTTCGCACAACTACGTTAACACCTGGTGCCATTTCATTCTCGGCTTCTTTTGACATCATCCAAATCGAAAATTGAAAAAATATACATACAATAGTCGCAAATAATATCTGATCTGAAAACGGTTTGCAATTGAAGTCGAATAGCGATCGAGTCTATATCCTCTATTATCAATAAACAAAACGTTAACGCGCTTCAATATGACTTGGTCTACGATTGCAACTGTAGAGAATTAGCTACCAAAATCGATCAACAAAATAACAAATTAGCAGTTAATACCGGCAGCCTAACACCCCCAGCCTGAGCTGAGCCAGCGTGGTGGATAATGGCCTTGACTCTCTCTTTTCGAGAGAAGGCCCCGAGTCCCAGCAGTGGGAAAATTCAGTGGGCTGTTAATAGTATAGTAGAGCACTAAACAGGGTTATTGGCAATTAGCTTGTCCTTTTAAGGGACCTGCATTTTGTCAAGTACACGAAAGTCAACTTTAGTTCTACAGTTTGTAAAAATCGTATATTTTTCCCAGTGGGTACATTTTTTTTTGTCCGGTTTAAAGGAATTGAGCTTTTCGTAATAATTCGTAACAAGAACGCGCGCGCTCTTTGCCGCTCTATAAATGACGTGCCGAAGTGATATGCACTAAGCAGCCGGTAAACAGTTCGAGAGAGGTCAACAAACACTTTTTTTTTTAGATGTATCGAGTTTTAACATAAGTTGTTTGTTTAAATATACATAACACACCCTTAAACGGATGCAGGCTGATTACGAGTAACCCTGTATATAAGGAATACGGGCCCTGATCGAATTCGAGGTGAACGTTTTCTTGAGTTTGCCGACCGTACGCAAGTCTTGTCCATTCAGTAAATATTGAATCTCGCGACGATAATATGAATTATTTGAGCTCGAGGATAGCAGCACAATAGCCTATTCTCAAATCTAATAATGTCCTATGAACCTTTTCTATTAGGATAATACTCAATAAGTTTATGTGGAGTTTATAAGTTACGGCTGGTGTAGTCGGGAGAAAGACTTTAAAACAAAACATTTTTAAATTCCGCATATTTTAATTGACTTCAAAAAAGAGGATGTTCTCAATTCGGTTGTATGTTTGTTTGTGGGTGTGTTACACGATATTACCAATTGCGAATTGATTTTGATGTTTTTTTTCTTATTCTGTTTGGTAGGTAGATCATATCTCAGAGTATTTATACATATTATATCAGTATGGTGGGCCGACATAGCTCAAATAGTAAGCAAGCTGAAGTGGCAATGGGCAGGCCACATCGCTCGCAGAACTGACAACCGATGGGGAAGAAAGGTTCTCGAGTGGCGACCACGAACTGGAAGACGCAGTGTTGGACGGCCTCCCACTAGATGGACAGATGACCTCACAAAGGTCGCTGGAAACCGCTGGTTACAGGTTGCGCAGGACCGTTCGTTGTGGAAATCTAGGGGGGAGGCCTATATTCAGCAGTGGACGTCTTGCGGCTGATGATGATGATGATGATGATCAGTATGGTGGTTTTAGAAGTATCTACAATAATTATTTAGAAGACCTAAAAAAAAATTTAGATAACCTTTGGACTTTGCTTATCTGGACGGCGGCGGCGTAACCGTAGACTTCATAGTCGAGTTTTTACGTTTAATTTAAATTTGGTTTATGTATTTTTCTGAGAAAACTTTTTTTTTCTGTTTATATAGGTATCTGCAATCAGTCCAAAGACTTTAAGCGGATGAGCTGTGGTTGGCTGACTTTGTGAGTGTGCCCTCCAGTGAGGACACTCCTCTTATTCCAGTGAGGCTATTATTGTCTGTCCTGTAACCTCAAGATGTCATGCCTTTTAAGACGCTTGGGATAGTTCAGGCTATTCAGTTGCAGCGCTAAGTTGTTTGGATGTGCTGATAGTCTTTGCTGGTAGTTTTTGGAATGTAACCTGATTTTTTCCTTGATGGTGTTGATGTCCAGGTTGTCATGGATTTCATTATTCGTTACAAACCAGGGAACATCTGCTATAGTGCGCAAGATTTTGTTTTGCATTCTTTGGATGATGTTGATATTGGAGTTACTGGCACTACCCCATAGTTGAATTCCATACGTCCATATAGGCTTAATGATCATTTTATAAATAAGCAGCTTATTGTCGGTACTCAATATACTTTTACGGCCTAGAAGCCACAGGAAAGTTTTATAAGTTGCATTTAGTTGTTCTCTTTTGGCTTTTACATGGTTTTTCCAAGTTAATCGTCTGTCCAGATGCATACCAAGATACCTAACTGAATTGCTACATGGCAATAATGCACTACCAAGGGACACTGGTGGACATTCTCATTTTCTAAGGGTGAATGTTATTTGTACAGATTTGGTAGCACTAGCCCTGATTTTCCATCTCTGCAACCAGGTATTGGTTTTATCCAGCCCTTTTTGCAGTGAGCATGAAGCTTCCACTGGGTTCTTACTGCTAGCCAGTATTGCAGTATCATCAGCGTAGGTTGCTATTGTTGTCCCCATCACTTCCGGGAGATCTGCTGTGAATATTGAGTACAGGACTGGTCCCAGCACCGAACCTTGCGGTACACCGGCGAAAACGTTGTGGACTTTCGAAGTATCTTCCTCTACCTTTACTTGAAACATCCTTCCCTCCAAGTAAGATTGCATCAGCAAGTAAAAGCTGTGGGGTAGGGTATTTTTAATTTTGTACAGCAAACCTTTGTGCCACACTTTGTCGAAAGCTTACTGTATGTCCAAGAAGGCTGAAGAACAGTACTCTTTCCTTTCCAAAGCATCTCTGATTTTATTGGTGACCCGATGAACCTGATCTATTGTTGAGTGATGCTGTCTAAATCCAAACTGGTGATCAGGTATAACTTTTTCAGTTTCTAGAACAGGCCGTAGCCTGCGTAGGATTATTTTTTCACAGATTTTGGACAGGATTGGTAAGAGGCTGATCGGTCTATATGATTGAACCTCATTTGGTGATTTGCCTACCTTGCGCACCATTATAATTTGAGACATTTTCCACAATGATGGGAAGTGCTGAACTCTCAGAATGCCATTATAAAGTGTTGTCAGGAAAACCACAGCCTTCCTAGGAAGATGCGTAAGAATTTCCTTTATAACCAAATCAAACCCTGGTGCTTTTTTATTTTTCAGGTTTCCAATTGTTCTCCACACCTCTCTTACTGTAGCTGGTTTGAGTGGCGGCGACATCTGGAATGGTAGTTCGAGGAATTCGTCTACTTCTCTTTCCGTATCCTGGTCTGAGGTTTCATTAGGGCAGAAGACAGTAAGAGAGTGAGATGAGTTGCAAATAGGTCTGCCTTTTCTATAGGTGATTTGGCCCAGTTATTACCATTTCTCAGCGGTGGCTTAGCTTTTGTTGGTCTATTGAGGGATTTTGTAAACTTCCAGAGAGAATAGTTAGTGGAAGCATAGGGTGTCAGGGATTCTAGCTTGGATTGAAGTGTCGTATCGTGCCATTCTTTAGTTAGGATTTTTAAGTCTTTTATGGCCTTATTAAGTTTTTTTTTGTCTTCTCTATTTCTGCTTTGGTGCCACGTACGGCGAGCTTTCCGTTTCTCCAATATACGTTCTCTAATCATTGCTGGAGGTTTGTGGTGCAGTTAGAAGCCTCTAACATAGGAGTGGACTTCCAAGCAGCTTCTTGGATAATGAAGCACTGTGAATTGTAGAGCTGCCTTTTCAACTTTTTGTGGGGTTTTCAGAGATACCTTCAAGTTTATATCATCTTCTACAGATTCCCTGAAAGAATCTCAATCTGTGCTTTTATGTGTTAGCATGTTAGGTGTCTCGACATCTATCGCCATGGCTCTCACGGTAAGCAAAGCAGGGGTGTGATCAGACGAGCTGTCCATGCATGATTTAGCCTTGACGTAGCGTCTAGAGAGACCCTTGGTAACGAAAAAGTCTAGTAGGTCAGGGGTTTTTTTGGGATCAGTTGGCCAATATGTAGGTTCCCCTGTTGATGCCGTGCATAAGTTATTTGCAGTCAAGCTAGCCATTAATTGTCTACCTCTAGGGGTAATCAACCTCGAGATTTTTCTGAGAAAACTAAATTAAATGTATTTAAACTTGAAAGAAAAATAACAAAATGTATGAAAACAGACAAGCTACGAGTATATATGATGATAAACACACACGGTCCCTCTCAATTAAACTTAGCACCATTCACGTTAACCAGCGTTGCATAACATAGCGGTAAGGATAGAACCATCACTAGTCGGCTATGGTGAGCAGCATTATGAATTTACACAATGGTAGGGTGCTTCCATATTGGTGATGTTTATTGCTCATTCTCCTTAATGACGTTGTCAAGTTGTATAGATATTGCTGGTCATATTACTTGGTATTTATCTATCCCATGGGAACGAACAATTTTCCGGGATAAAGGAGAGCATTATGTATTAATCGAGGTACAAGCAATTTTGCTCACCCACAGGTAAACTATCGTGTAGATTTATTACATAGTAGTAATGACCCGCGGTTTTGCTCGCGCAGTTTGCGTTATTAGTATTGATGTTGCTCTCTCTTTTCATTTCGCTTGAACAGATAAAGACAACAATAGCAAAGCTAAAGCCGTTTAGTTTGGCGCTAGAAGGGCAGGAACCAAAGACAAAGACAATTACCCATTTGACTGATCGTACGATTCCCCCTCCGTCAGTTTTATAAGCATAATTGCACATCTAACCTACCGTTGAACCCGTTGATGTCGTTCTTTGCATCCTGCTCTGTCCTTAGAAGTTTGCATTACTCTATCTCGTTTTGTCCAATCATTGGTGGAAAGTAGTACCACGTGACATGGATATTCGGCTTATCACAGCGTGATTTTTACCTCGTCCTGCGCCCCCGCTGGTGACTTATGAATTAAAGCAGATTCATTTCGTGCGCGATCAACGGTGTCTAATCTAAGGCAGGAACGAACCGAAGGACTTCAAACTCATAAGACGTCGCAACCCGAATACAATATCTATCTAAATTCTACTTTAAGACTACAATGTAAACCTCAAAGTACTAATTTAACCGAGCTACAGAAAAAACAACATAAAACATTTTAGCAAGATACGACATTGTTACACAGCACCGTTTGCGTGTATATTAGTCCCAGAGGGGCTTTTGTGATGGTTTATTAATTTTAATTTGGGCAGGAAAATAAGTGGGTCTGTGTTCAGAATAAATTCGGTTTGGTAGTCGAAAAACTGATTTACAGCGAAATATCTGCTGCTGCGTCCAATATTTTGAAGCTCTACTCTGCCTAGTAGGTATTTCTAACACAACGGTATAATAATATAATATGATTGGTAGGTATAATAAATAAATATAATAATAACACTAACCACCGTGTTACAAGACTGGACTTGAAGTAATTTTTCATTCATTCATTCATTCTTTTCTTTTTTTTCTTTTCATTCTTCAATTTTTCATTCAAGCGACGCATTTTACACCATATAAACGTTATTACAGAAATGTAAAGTCAAACTCCTTCGTTCGAGTCTTCGGAACGTCGACCATGAAACGATGTTGTTTTTTCGAGCTATGAGCTGTCGGATAGAAAAAACGTAGACGTGCGGCACTCGGGGACTGCCGTGGTAAAGCTATTGCAACATTATATCTATAAGAACGTATGTAACACAGCTTGCTATACAAATATAGTAAGTAAGTCGTAATAACAATAAGATTTATAGTCTAATGGATCGGTGGGGGGCAGGTTTTTTCGCTACGGTTTTATATCTTCCATCTCGCTCTTTCTTAGCGCTTTCTCACAAAAAAAATTTGATTCGGTCTCCGCACTCAAGGCCCGCGATCAAAGCTATGCAATAGCTTAAAAATCAAGGCGGTATTAGACCATGCAGGTAAAGATAAACTTTAATAACTACAATAATATATTGAAGGAAAGTGAAAGCTATATTACTACGTTAAAACGAAGTTATAAATAACTTTCTGACAAATTACAAAGTCAGCAACGGTACAGTGTGCGTAGCGAGTGCTGGGTTTGCAGTGTAAACGCGAAATTAACAATGCATTATAAAGGCATCAGCCGCCGCAGATTCGCTCCATCTATGAAAATTCAATTTGCAAACGTGTTTTTGCAATGTAGTGTACACTGGACGTAGTGTAATCGAGCTCTCGTCACGTCGGTCCAGTAATCCGATAAAGTGAAATACTTTGACCAATTTGGGTAGAATGCTTTTTATTTATACAATAAAGGTTAGGTTTCGACTACGAATTAAAAATAATTTAGACAATCCAAAAATGAATGCCTTTTATTCTCATCTTTCAGAAAAAAATAATCATTTGTGTAAAAAGGTATGTATGTATGTAGATACACTTGTTTTATATATTATTTTCTAAAGGCCTATTAATAATTCAATTGCTAAAGATAAAGAATAAGACAAAGAATAATTTTAAACTGCCCCGTATTACTGGACGATACCAAACGCACTATTAGTATTTGCATACTGTCGAGAGCAATCTACAATGCAAACTCGACTGTAATACGTCACGGGTGTAGATCGTCCCGTTAATAGTGGCCTGAAGTGTATGTAATGGGATACTGGAATTGATTTTCAGATAGCTTTTGTGTTCGCGTTTATTGGTATTGAAAAGTAACAGTAAAGTAATTTTATACCTGTAACATCAGTATTCTCTTTGTCCAATAATGTGGTATGTCAAAAGGCTATGGAATGCAGTATAAAATTCTAAGCGTAAAGTTAACTGACCACCAGTGCTGTAAATAGTATTTTCTGCTTTTCTGCACTATTTGAGAGCTTGTGTAAATGCACTGTTGTTTTTTTAGACATTATACAGGTACCCTAGCTGCTAGACGAATGCTAGTAATATAATGCTATATAAGGCTGATTTGGAATGGAGAGATTCAGCTGGAATGAAATGAAGAGCAATGAAGAAGTTTTGAAGATGGTAGAGGAGAAAATAACATTAATGAAAACAATAGAAAACAGAAGAGGGAAGATGTTGGGACATCTGATACGACACGACAGCTTCATTAGAACAATAATGAAAGGTAAATTAGAAAAGAGGAGGAAGAGAGGTAGACCTAGGAGAAGTTACATGAACCAAGTGAAGGAGCAGATAAATGTAGTGTCGTATCAGGAAGTCAAGGAGAAGGCGGAGTGTCGAAGTACATGGAAGGAACTCAACCAACAAGAGCGTCGCTCTTAAATTATGAATGAATGAAGCCAAGTTTAAAATCAAATACGCTCGTCCCCTGCAAACAAAATTAACGTGTTGTTATGTCTAACCTAACAGACGTTTTTGATGATACTGGCTAAAACAGTTGGCTTTTTGGTATGTGTTGGAATCGAGCACTAGAGGTGCTAAACAGCTCACTAAATGTTCCCATTGCTGGGACTCGAACCTTCTATCGCAAGGAGAGAGTCAAGACCATAATCTACCACGCTGGCCACGCTGGCATTGCGGGTTGGTGACATGACACATGACTTCGAAAGATTCTAGGTACATGTCGGTTTCTTTACGATGTTTTTCCTTCGCCGTTTTAAATTAGCGTCATTACGCACATGACTTCGAAAAGATAGTGGTGCGCATGGTTTTGAACCCGAGGTCCCGGGGTCCCGGATTGGCGTCGCCGATGTCCCAACTAGACCAGCCGTAATAAGCCGTAACTAGGGGAGCAACGGGGAATTTATCAGTAGCAAACCGAATATATAATAGTCATGTCTGGTCTGGCTTCTGGCCATTCGTTGTCCCCAGGGTCTACACCCTGTGCCTGAGCACCGGTGACACTGCTCTGTTTACGGAACTGCGTAACCGCTTAAGAAACGCCATAGCAGTATGTACTTTTGTTGAATCTGGATAATGGCGGCTGTTAATTTGGAGTGGAATTGGGCTAGATACGTCTGCCACATATCGGATAGTCTTTGGGCCCAGGGCCCACGGTCCACACAATGGAAGACAGATCACAATTAAACGACGTTGCGGTAGCCCAACCCTGCGGCAACCCTGATAAACGTATCAATTATTGATTGTACTTTTATATTCGACTGGTAGCTTAGTGGGTTCGATTGCACAGTCCGTTTCCGTCCGTCGTCCCAAATTTCACGCTCCATCGTAGACCGCATCGTCCCTTAACATCAGGCAAGATGGCGGTCAAGTGTAAACCTATAAAAGGTAAAAAAAAGAAACACCGAAGATGATTCGCGGTTTTATCGATAGTATTTCATTATCCTATATATTTGCACAGGGTGGGCCCTGTGCAAATATATGTGTGATGTATTTGTACTGTGTCTGGGTGTGTCTATGTATAATAAGTATGTATTTAGAACTATATAAGTATTATATCAGCTATCTAGCTGCCATCTTACAAGCTTTGCTTAGTTTGGGATCAGATGGTGTTGTGTGTGAATTGTCCACCACCACCACCAATATATTAGCGCAGAGCAGACACAAGTAAAAAGAGGGTAGGGGAGCTTTGTTCAGGCTCTTAATAATAATGAATTAACTCACAACAACATAGGACATACAGATAGACAAATATAACAAAATTAAAAACTTTCGTTAACATACTTAAAACGAATGCCATAAATGGCGGCCTTGTCACTAATAGCGATTTCTTCCAATCAATAATTAGTGTCAGGAAACACGCAAACAAGAAATAGAGAGAAAGTGTGAAGGAAACACAAGACCAAGGCTATCGATATAGCTTAACATTTGAGCAAGCTGAAGTGACTGAAGACGAATAATTCTAAAATACCTAATTACATACTTTAACAACTATTAATACCGTCCCATCCAAACTAGATGGCACCACTAGTAAACTAAAACGCGCTATCGAGATTTTCGTAAGAATCAGTTAAATTGAAATGGTCAAAGGTAAGGTGAACTTCCGAGCTGCATGGTAGTTGCTTCCATGCTTCCGCCTTCCACTTCGGTGACGACGTTGAGTCAATATACTCGAAGGTTCATTCAAATAATGTTCTACTGAGAGGTGGCACTCCGAAACTCCGATAGGTTTCGTAATGAAACTATTGATGACAGCCTGTCTGTAGAACCGGTGATAGTCTGTGCATATGGAATCCGTAATAAAGTCGGTATTACGAGTTCTCAGTTGATCTCACTTTCGCATCCCACTGATTCCCGCTACAATACTAAATTAACAGACATCTGACCTACCTACACACAGTACAGGGTCTCTTCGTAGCCCTGTATACCAACCTCGTTATAATTAAGCGTAGCTGAGACGCGCAAACAATAAGCCGATCAAATTAGTCGTATATTAATCATATTCGGGTCTGAGAGGAGAGAGGGGAGAGAGATTCGGGGAGTGCGGGGTGCGGGGATTGGTTATTAATCTCGTTATATCGCTATTGGATTACTTGGATTCTTTTGATGGAACGTGTAATAACGCCACAAGTTTTTATGATACTACGTAAATATAATCACAGATTATTGAAGTGAACTTGTTTATACGCGTAGAGTGCTTTTTGATAGAAGGAAAACTTAAAAACTATAGGATAATGAAATACTATCGATAAAACCGCGAATCATCTTCGGTGTTTCTTTTTTTTACCTTTTATAGGTTTACACTTGACCGCCATCTTGCCTGATGTTAAGCGACGATGCGGTCTACGATGGAGCGTGAAATTTGGGACGACGGACGGAAACGGAATCTTATATCTCTGGGAGACTAGCGCAGTACAGTGCTAGGTAATGATTTATTGGACTTCTTATATTTCGATAGCAATATGTTACTGTGCTGTTGATGTTGCTTACCATCAGACACACGTTCTGCTCGTATTGTCACTAAGCATTATTAAAAAAAAATTGGTTGCCTGTAAAGTCGGTATACGGGCGAAAGTTTTACGTGACAACGACTTTGAGTGGTAAAATAATTTTACGGAAGGGACGCGTGCCTTTCACTTTTTATGTCTGTCTCTCTCGCTCTTAGGCGGGCTAACCATGCCCGAGTGGAAGGGACGCGTGCCTCTCACTCGCTCTCGTTGTGAGCGCATAACGTGAGCGGAGCGGAACGCAGTTTCTTGAAGTGTCACCCTGCAAACCAATTTATAAGACGTTGTCACGTCAAAAGAAGAGGGACTGCCGATAGAAGTGGAAACTCATAACTTGGAATTAGAAAGCTCTCAACGAACAACGAATGAACAGCGAACAAAGACGGGCGACGGTTTTATTTCAAAACTCATGAGACCGCGACCGCGCTGGAGTCGCATAGCAACCACGCGCGTTGCAGGCGTAAACCGCCTCTTGAGTTTTGATTTCAATTTTTACGTAATCAGGCGGTCGCGGTCGGCAACCGCTTCATGTGTTATTAGCCCTAAACGTTGTTGACTTAGCCCGCCCTTTTATTTCCGATGCCGAACATCAAAGATTAGAAAATCGCTCCACCAATTCTCAGTCGAGATACCTCGCTTTCCCACGAAACGGTTCGAAAACTCGTTTATTTTCCATACAGCTGTTGCTTAGAATAAACTACCTGCGGCAGTGTTTTCTTACTCACATTTCTTCTTAGGAGTTGAATATTTTGTTCAACTAGGAAAAAAACTTTCACTTTCGTCTGAAATAATATTTCAAAGCATGTTCGTCTAAATAAGTCTTCTAAGCATGGCCATCTAGATTTTTTAATACATGTCATCTTGATATCCATTAGGTCCCGAGTTCATCCGAACATTTCTTTCATTTACAAATGTGACGATGGGTTTCATTCACAGCCCACGAAAAATCTGTGTGTGGTACGCCAAAAGAAGATTTTCCTGCAAAACTGAAAAAAAAAAAAACTGGCCAAAAAAAACAGCTAATTATAGAGTATCATTTATCTTGAAATATGATATTTAAAAAAACAACAACAAAGAAGGTACCCATATTGTTTCCATCGCCATTTTCTTTGTAGTTCTACGAAACGCCTACAAAGCTACGAAGCTTATTACGTACACGTAGCGGCTTCTACGAAAGCTTACCGAATCGATTTTCTTCCAAGCTTCGGCAATATTTTGCTAAGACTAACAACGCTGTTGCTACAAGAAGTTATATTTGTCAAATTTAATACTTAAGCCGGTTATTTTAAGATATAAAATTTAAAATCATATTATTAAATTTATACTAAAAACAGCTTACTAAACGTGGTGGATTTACCCCCAACATTTTAATAGTCCATTCTAACACTGATGTGGACTTCACCCAAGGTCTCTTTCCCTTCAGCATGGTAGATCACGAGATAATTCGAATCAAAGTTTGACGTGATTTCCCACCAAATCACCAGCTTCAACCCTAACCTTACTATGACCGCGACGTCGTATAAAAATCCGTACCGTGATCAGGTCATTAGGGGTATGTCAAATAAAATTACAAACAATTTTTTTTTATGGAAAAATTATTTTGAGCTTTTATGGCTAATTTTCACATATATGATTCAAAACTTAATGTAAATGAACTACCATAAATATTGTGGCACTTTTCTGCAAGACCTTGTCTAACAAAAGGAGGATATTTTAAGTTGAGCAAATATTTTTGAATATACCTTTATATCTATAACAGCTAATTTTGTATTTGATAGTATATTAGTAAAATTGCAATGTAAAATTCCACTTTTGTTTTGATTTTGAACTTCATTTGTATGCGCCAGATATACATTAAGGATGTTTAACACTTTGTCTTTGACTTTTGGATGTTTAACACTTTGACTTTGCCTTTTGGATGTTTAACACTTTGACTTTGACTTTTGGATGTTTACACTTCGACTTTGACTATTCATTCTGTAATAAAAGAAAAAAAAACGTACATTCTATAAAATAAAAGAAAAAGTAACGGAAGAATGGATAAATAATTTTATTTGAATTTTAATTTAATTGAAATTGAATTTTCTGCACTATTTTTTTAGGAATACATTTTTTTCTGCATTGTCTACTCCTGAGGTACAAAATTTTTAACCGACTTCAAAAAAGGAGGAGGTTATCAATTTCGTTGTATGTTCTTGAATGTTTGTTATGCGCCGCCAATAGGCATGTCGACTATTTTTTATTTAATGTGCCATCAAAAGGGTATTCAATAACTGAAACATAGTATAGTAAAAGTCAATAACCTTGTTATCTTAAAAAATTCACGTGATATCATAATTTTAAAATCACATTTTTGGACTCTCCCAAAAATACTTCACACAAAACACTACAGAAACGTGACGTCACACTGTCGTATTTTCTATGCGTCGCGCGTAAAGTTTGTATGGTAGCTATATTAAATATTGCGTTAAGGAAACTGATTTCATAACAAAAGTAACTTGAAATTGAATGGGTTATCCAATGGTAAATACAGTTTCTAATAATTTTGTACTTTTAAAATGGACTTGCCCATCCAGCTTTAAATGATTATAAAGTAAGTTAAACTAAAAAATATTAAAATTTAAATTGGTACATATTTTATTCTATTTAAATACTGTCATTATATCAAATATAATATAATAATATATGTAATATAATAGTTTAATATAATTGCAGGACCTGTCGACACGCCTATTATGAATCTATTTTGATGGTTTTTTTGGTTTGGTAGATCATAATTTAGAGGTGGTCATATACAAGTTTATTGAAATCGGTGCAGCTGTTTTGGAAATATGAACAAAAAACAGTTAAAATTTACTTCGATTACATAGATTGCTTATTTTTTAATATGATAAATGCCTTAATTTTATTTTAATTTGTAATCGGTTTTTTTTTTAAAGAGATTACTGATATTCGTTTAGAATAGTATGTTGTTTACGTGTAACCCCAAACATTGAAGTTTGCATTGCAGATTGGCCGTCCAGCAAAATGCAAATGCTGTATTGTCTGACCCGGACTAACCCTCCAGTTACCGCTCATATCTGCTTTAAACTGGTCCCAACCAGTTTTATTCGATTATATTTATGAAAGCTATTATTGGAGAGCGTTCTACAGCTGAACGAGCAATTATCCGATGAATTTTGATCGATTTGAAACGTAAAACAAAGTAGCAAGTACTTAAGAGTGTTCAACCTAATAAGATCTTAGATCTTTGGGTGACGAGCGCAGTGCAGTGCTAGGTAATGATTTGGACTCTTCATGTTCGAATAGCTGCGTGTCACTGTGCTGTTATGTGTCAGGCATGTTGCTTACCATCAGGCACATGTCCGGATCGTCTTGTTACCATTTATTAAAAAAAAAAAAAAACGTTTTTGTGGCATACGAGATACAAAGTGTTGTCAAATTGTTCATACTAAAGCGCTTATTAGACTACGTGTTATTCAGCACTCGTTATTCAGACTGTCTTAGAGTCTGGCTCTCAGCTCGCTATTACACTTACACTACACGCTATTATAGTATTTATTCATTAAAATCAATAAAAATAATTTTAAGTATTTAAGATAAGTGTAATAACAGCGAGATCAAAAATAAAATTATGGCATTCGAACTCTGAATACCCAAAAAACAAAAATTACCGCGAACATCAATGAACCAATCACGAACCAATGAAATGATATTTTATGACTCAATGTTAGTGTCATATATTTGTCGGTCTAACTGTATTTGTCTTGTTACACTACTCTTTATTCAGACTGTAAGGCAGTAAGACTCGCCGAACCCGATCTTGCTGTCTGAATTCAGAGTCTAACCAGTCTGTCGCTTATTATACCACGCTACTTAGACTAAGAATGTCTGAATAACGAGTGCTGTAATAACGCCTTTATAATCATAATATATTTACTTAATAATTTCGTACATTTTTGTTTGGTTTTCGTTAAAAATGAGTGTCATAATATTTTTCAAGTGCGCCAAAAGAAGTAGGTATAATTTCAAAAATAAATAAACATTTCATTTCAAGAATCGTCACATTAATTTCAAATAATGAATTGTTTCATTTCAATAATCATCTTTTTGAAATGAAGAATCATTTCAGTTCAATAGTTATATTATTTCTAATAAAGAATCATTTAATTTCCTCACCTCATTATGTTACCTCATTTAATATCTCCGAGCAGCCTTTGACTTTTTATAACTCACTGAGCCATTTTAAACTTATGAACGAATCTCTTTCACTGTCAGTGACCACGTTGCAGTGCCGCGCCGGCGCCGTACTGACTTATCATCTACCTTCATAGGCACGTAATTTTTTTTCCAAAAATGATATGATAATCCACAGTTCCTTGCTTATGCCATCGTTAGACTAATCATTCTGTTTCGTTTCACATGAATCATTTAATTTATTTACTTATATGCAAAGAGTTTACATATACTACGTATAGAGTTGGCACAAACGCTTTACACCGAAAGCACGGGTAGCTCTTTTTTTTTAACTTTAATAGGTTTACACTTGACCGCCATCTCGCCTGATGGTAAGCGACGATGCGGTCTACGATGAAGCGTGTTTACCTAGAAGAAACCGATTCACTCTCGATTTGAAGACACCAAGATTATAACTATCGGGAAAAACCCACTCAGGCAACTCATTCCACAGCCTAGACGTTCTTATCACAAACGTAGAGTCAAACCTCTTTGTCCGTGTCTTTGCTCTTGTGGAAGTGTCATACTTTTGTCGCGGCGCATCACTCTGTTGCCATAGAAAGTATGCACGTCGTCTGCTTACGATTGTCACAAAGGAACCGTGCAGAAAATCTAACTCTAAACGTGGTATACAAGTTTACAAACTCGTTGCTTATAGGTACGTCACAAATTCAATCTACATTTAGAATTAAATCCCTCAGAGCAATCCGAAGCATGACTAATTTCATAGCTTACTGCACGCCTTTGAACCTACAGACCCCTTTCATTGTCAGTGTCCACGTTTCAGCACCGTATGTTATGACATGACATCTATCTACGGTAAATAAGTCCCACCCAAAAACATAGTAAGATAGTAAGAGTAAGATGATAAATCGTAGTTTTTTAAATTAATATACGTGGGTTTATTCTTTATCACCATCTCTCTGATGTTAAGCGACGATGCGGTAAATAACGCGCGTTTAGAAATAACTTAGAAGAAACCGACTCAGATAACGCATTCCACAGTCTAGACGTTCTAATCGCGAAAGTAGAGTATTGATTGGAATCTTTAGAGTATAAACCATGAAATGATATCACTTTTTCAAGCTACAAACAGTCCCATACAACAAAGCATGGCGGTATAAGATCATACAGATCAGTTGCATACATTTCGAAGTGTATCGGAAAAATAAACGAGCAATTTTACCGTGATTTTCCAGTCTTAGGTAGTTCCCAGCTAAGGTTTTCCTTAAAGGTAGCGGTTCGCTCGGAGACCGCGACACAAGACCGCGACAGGAGACCGCAACCAAAGACCGCGACAAGCACTTGACACTGTGGATTTCTATGGGCGCCAGTTCGCGCGATATCGTGACAGGAGACTGAGACACGTGTCGCGAGACATGTGTCGCGGTCTCGGCGTGAACTGGCGCCCATACAGTTCTATACAGTCGAGTGCCTGTCGCGGTCTCCGGGCGAAATTGTACCTTTAAAGGTAGCGGTTCGCTCGGAGACCGCGACTGGAGACCGCGACAGGCACTTGACTCTATAGAATTGTGTGACGCGCCGTAACCGCGACACATGCCTCGCTACACGTGTCTCGGTCTCCTGTCGCGGTCTCGGTGCGAACTGGCGCCCGTACAATTCTAGAGTCAAGTGCCTGTCGCGGTCTCCGGTCGCGGTCTCGCGTCCCGGTCTCGTGTCGCGGTCTCAGCGCAAACTTGTACCTTAAGGTACAAGTTGGTGCTGAGACCGCGACACGAGACCGCGACAGGCACTTGACATTATGGAATCGTATGGGCACCAGTTCGCGCGGATACCCCGACACGTGCGTGTCTCGGTCTCTTGTCGCGATCTTTTGTCGCGGTCTCTTGTCGCGGTCGCGTATCGCGGTCTCCGCGCGAACTTGTACTTAGGCACCGTAACCGCACGATTCTGACAATTATTCCGACTGGTATAATTATGCCGAGTGCGCATAATTATGCCCGCCCGCATTAGAGGCTCGCATACGATTAAGAGATGATCATCCGAGCGGGATTAACGAAGTTTGAGCAAACATTCTCGGAGATTGCGACGGATTTGTATAATTGGTTGATCAGCAGTTTCTGATGCAAGTGGAATGCAAAACTTACCAACGAGGAGAAATTTGTGTTAGCAATAATTTAATTTGCTATTATTCAATTTAAAATTAATATCAGTTACTGGACACATTTTCATATTTTTTGTAAAATCTACGAATACGTCGTCCACCACCACTCCAGGTATTCCAAATAGGTAATCTGCAAATCTGCATAATTAAAAGATAAGCAAGTTTTAGTTTTTTGTTGAAATTTCAATAACCGCGACACCAATTTTGATAAAATTCATATAGAAACGACCTCTGAAGGATTCTAGCAAACAATAAAGAATTCAATCATCAAAATATATTCACAATTAGCGGATCTATCGCTTAACATACATAAAAAACGTACAACTAAATTGGGAAACCCATCCTTTTTAAAGTAGGTTAAAATACGATTAACCCGTGAACGTAGGTTTTTTTTAAACTTTTATAGGTTTACACTTGACCGCCATCTCGCCTGATGTTAAACGATGATGCGGTCTACGATGAAACGTGTTTACCTAGAAGAAACCGATTCACTCTCGATTTGAAAACACAAAGATTGTATCTATCGGGAAAAACCCTCTCAGGCAACGTATTCCACAGCCTAGACGTTCTTATCACAAAAGTAGAGTCAAATCTCTTCGTTCGTGTCTTTGGAACATCAACCATGAAACGATGTCGCTTTTTCGAGCTACGAGCATTCCGATAGAAAAAAGGGCAAGGTGGTATTAGATCGTACAAATCAGTCGCACACTCTCCGAAGTGTATCCGATAAAAACCCGATAAGCTAGCAATTTTCCGGCGATGTTCGAGACTTTGCAGTCTTTTTCGCACGAGAATGTCATTGCCTATGAGCCTTTTGGCACGTCTCTCGATCGAATCCAGAGCTTCCAGCTGATACTTAGCCGATCCATCCCAAAGGTGCGAGCAGTACTCCATACAGGAGCGTACCTAGTACCTAGTGCATAAACTGTACCGAAATATCAGACAGACAGAAACTCTTTATTATGCACACCAGAAGACAAACATATACAATATAAACAATAGCAAATAAAATTACTTATAACTAGTGCCATAAATGGCGGCCTTATCGTTTATAGCGATTTCTTCCAGGCAACCTTTAATAGTCAAAAATAAGAGAACGAAATGCAAATTGAGCATATGGTGCGAAAGTAGCAGTAAGAAGAAAAATAATACTAATTTCGTCATTTATGCTAGCAAAAAATAAATAAATAAAAAAACGAAAAATAAATAAAAATACTAATATCCAGGACTAACTACACCTACATCATTTTAGTAGTGTTAGGACTCTTTGCAAAGGCTGCCTGGGAAAGCACCACGCCTTTACCAGTTATTCTACCGCGAAGCCGAAATGTGCTTCACTGCGTTCCCGTTTAATGGCCAATTTTTTCGGAAAAAATACAGGGCATATAAATCGTCTAATATCTCCGAGTAACAAGCGCAGTGCAAGGTAATGATTTAGACTCTTCGTGTTCCTATAGCTACATGACACGGTGCTGTAGTGAGCAGGCGTGGAGCTTACAATAGGGAATATGCAATATGCATGCATTTTTTAATATTTTTAAATCACTTTTTACATTATTATAACACAATAAAAAATATAAATACTCTTGTAAATGTAAAAATTGATTTTTAAAATAATATTTGAATATCGATATAATTTGTCCAGTTTAAACGCCGCCATCTTTCCCGCGCCTGCATGACGTCACAGGCCACGACCTGTGTTTGTTTATTACAAGTGTTGTAGTTACTTTGTACCGATTTTTGAGTTGTGCTAGCTAATCAAACGATGGAGAACACGACTTTTCTCTCTAACACTACTAGCTCAGTACGAATATCGACACCGTTAAAGCAGAAAACGTGTCATGTGACGTCACATTTGGTTTCGACCAATAGTGATGCGTTTCGCAAACTTGAATTTCCCGCGCCTATTTTGCACTTTTTAAATAATATTTTTTTATAATTAATAACTAACTAAATAATAAAATTATTGTTTTAGCATAATGGCGGGACATTAAGGATTCTACGGGAAATAAATCAAGCCAATTTAAACTACACGCATATTCCCCTATTAGGCATTATGTCCTCCACGTTCCAAAACTATCTACGATAAAAATAAACCCTCACCATCTTTATCCCACGGCTGGTTAAAGACTTACGCCAAAAATATGAAGCGGGAATATTGAAGCCAGTGCTGACGCGACAGTACTGTACTGACTTGAAATCGATTTATACGATGGCAGTGCCAGGTCAGCACTGACTCGACAGTCGACTGACGACAGTTACTGACCCTGTATAAAACTGCCTTTACTCAGACATCTGTTTAGGTTCTGTGGCAATTGAGTTCAAATTCGACTAGCAATGATTACAAACAATGTCGTTGACCCATGTTACCATATACTCAACCACAGTCATATCACTTAATAGATGATATTAGCGTAGTGATCAACCAATAAACCATAAGTTACGGCAGATCTAGTCAGGAGAACGGCGACTACCGATCCGGAGCCCCATAAAATACCACCACTGTATTTTCGAAGTCGTGTGCGTAATGCCGCTAACTTAAAAACAGTGAAAGAAAACATCGACGTTAACATAGGATCTTTCGTGGTCAACAACCCGCACTGAGTCAGCGTGGTGGATTATGTCCATAACTCTCTCTAAATAGCTTAAAACAAATTTTAAAGCTATAATTACTCATAGCTGTCATTACGATTATTTGCGTAGACATAATTTGAAGCGCAAGTTTCCACTTTTGTCAGATTTTTAGAATGCAACATGATAACGTTTATCTCAGTGTAATATAAGTATACATTTAAATTTCCTAAACGTAATTTAAAATGAAAAATAATACTTTTGTGAGAGAAAAGATAAAAATAATTATATGAATAAGTCGGTTAACTAAAAATAAACACTAGATAAATTTACGACAATAAATAAATCTCTATTAAAATATGTAGTTGTGTAAATAAAGAAAATTGGCGCAACCTGTCTCTCTGTCAGTTACGACGAAAATGTAGTGGAAATGAGATGAAAACAAAAAGAACGATATCGACCGTGACAGGACTCGAACCTGCAATCTTCGGATCCGAAGTCCGACGCCTTATCCATTAGGCCACACGGTCTTGTAGGATCAGGTCGAAATTACAAAAAGCAAGGTTCAGTGCGTTAATAAAGTTAACAATAGTTGAAGGTTCAATTTCATTATGGTTTTCATTAATTTATGACAAAATGTGTGAAAACTTTGGTCACATTTTTGTCAGTAATTCTGCTGTAACGCAGTAATGATCAAAGATTACGGTTAGAAGGGCAAAGTTACCAGTTACAAGAGAAATTACAGGGTTTTGAGATAAATCATCTAATATATCTGGGGCAGAGCAAAGAGCAGTGTTAGGTAATGATTTGACTCTTCATGTTCCAATAGCGGCTTGACACTATTCTGTTTTGGCCAGGCGTGTTGATTACGACTGGTTGCTATAACGAGACGAGCAGGACATGTGCCTGATGGTAATCAACAACCCTGCCATAACAGCCTAGCGCCATCCAGCTAATGGAACATGAAGAAGCCAAATCATAACCTAGCACTGCACTGCGCTCGTCGCCCAGAGATATAAGTTTTTTATAAATCGCTATACCCTTCAAACTGGAACACAGTGATGTTGGCACAAACTGCTTGGCGGTAGAATTACTGGTAAAAGAGTGGTAAGTACTTCTCCAGGTAATTAATAGTACGAGTAATAGTATTTTATTATTCAAAAGCTCCCACTAGATGGACAGATGACCTCATAAAGGTCGCTGGAAACCGCTGGTTGCAGGTTGCGCAGAACCGTTCGTTGTGGAAATCTAGGTAGGGGGGAGGCCTATGTTCAGCAGTGGACGTCTTGCGGCTGATGATGATGATGATTAAAATAAGTAGATAGCAGATACAATCCAAATAGCAATCTCTCATTTTAAATGTATGTCGGAGTAGGGTGGCCTCCAGAGCTTGGTGGGCACACAACTTCAGTCGGCTCGATCGTGATAGGTACCCTCGAGCAATAAACGACGATAATGACTTTTTGGGTTTATTTGACGGAATCCATAATCAAATTAAATGATTAATTTGATGCATTTGTAATGGATTAATCAAACAGATACGTCCGCTCGGTACTACCTCCGATTTTGGAATCTATCCTACTCCAACAGCCGCATCCAAGCATGATTAGCGGATCTACCGCCTGAATAAACTTTTGGTTTTTATATTACTGTCTCTAGTATTTCAAGATAAAGAAAGAGGCTATATCTAGTGTACTCGTAAATATGTAGTGAATTGTACGTCTTATTGTTATTTAGCTTTACCAATAAAGGTTCTGCCCTGCTGAACCATTTTAAACTTTATGTTTATAAGTTCTGGAATGGGTGGATGGTTCAGGATGGGACCAAGCTAGAATCTTTTCAAATAAAGAAAAATTAAATCGGTTTATACAAGATGGAGTTAGAAAGTACATTAGAAAAAATATGACCTCTTCCCTTTTTGAAGTTTGAATACGATAACAAAAGCGTCGCAAATGGTAAAAACGTCAACCATTCGACAGGCCCACACAAATCCGATATGCGCTCGCCATTATACAAGCAAACTGATCTGTATTCACTGACGGAATACGTAACGAGACGGTTTGCTACAAATTTTAAGGCTATGGTTTTATTCACGAGCAGAGATTTTCTGTATGACTTAGTTAAAAAAAGAAGTGTGGCACTCGGAGACTACCGCGGTAAAGCTATTGCATGTTGCATGCATTTTTATCAACACAAGCAATAGGGATGTTAACAATTTTTCGGAATTGCTTTTATTTTGAAGACTGACATTTCTTTACCAAAAATTTTCACGGGAAGTCCGTTAAGTTGGCAACACTGCTAAGAGCATTTAGTCTGTAAAGCTAATACAAATAAGATTCAAAGTCGAATGACCGAGTGGGGAGGACGGCGTTACGGTCTTCCATCACTCTTTCTTGTGAACATAAGAAAGAGATGCACTATCACTAAAAACAATGACACTTCTGTAGTGCCGATAGAGGTGAAAACTTGAACAATAGTATGTTATAAATCGCGGCTAGAATATTATAAATATACATACTAAAATACAGAAGTCACGGTTAGAAGTTTAATTGTTATTTCACGTCCTAAAATATAACAATGCGTCTAAAGAAGTGTTCACTGCGATGTCGGTGGCTGTTACTTACGTGGATCAAGTTTTCTATCTAAAAAAAACTCAACATGCTGAGAAATTTACACATCGAAAATTAATTTATCGTTCTTGGATTTTACTATAGATAACTTTTTAAGTTGTAGGTATACTTTAGTTCGTCAATACCGTAACATGGTTGGTTGTATAGGTTCCTTGGCTCGTAGTAAAAACAGTTAATAAATAGTGGATAATATTGTAGATGGCTCAGTAAGTAGTCCTAAGATATTGCTTCATTTTGTAGTGGTAGGGCTCTTTGTAGGGTCCTTCTTGAGAAGCACCACAGCTTTGCCAGTTATTCTTCAGCCAAGCAAGAATGTGCTAACACTACTGTGTTCTGGTTTGAAGGGCAATATTTTCAGTGAAGTTACAAGGCATAGAGATAAAACATCTGATATCTGTGAGCGACTGTTAGGTGCTAGGTAATAATTTGGACTCATTTTGTTGCAGTAGTGCTGTCCTGCTCGTCTCGTCACTTCACACTATAAATTGAAGATGTTTGATTCATTATGTTACTATATACTCAATTTTTTAACATGTTGTATGTGTTTAGTTGCATAAACAACATTTCTTGTGCCTAAATTGTCCAAAATCGCTTCCGCTAGTCGCTTCGCTTATGTTCTCATACCAAGGCTAACTGGTCGCGGTTCAGTCAAATGGAGCAATCACGTCGATACGTTTATTGAGAAGCGTATCGCGGCCCGACAATGAAATGTGGTTATATTGTAGCTGGTTACCTCTCGCATAATGTTTTACTGCTCTATCGTATACCGACTAAGCTTTATACATCTGAAGCAACCTTGAAGCAACTGATTTAATATGTAATCTGTGCGTGTAAAACAAAACGACTGTACCAGGTTGAAAACAAAGAATATTTCATTTAATTATAATATTATAGTAATCGTGACCCGCGATTTTGCCTGCGCAGGTAGATTTTTCCGCGATAAAAATTAGGTCAACTCGTGACCAAAATGCTGGCCTTTTTTTGCTCAGCGAATAAGTATCGCCATTCAACGTGGCAATGGGGCTAGCATTTTGGGCATGATTCCTGCTGGCCCCGTTCTTCTAGAGTAAATGCTTGTACATTTTGTAAATAAATATTTATAATAGACAGTCATTATTAATGATGTGAAATTCTAGACTATAATCTCATCATCAGCCTGTACTTGTCCGCTGCTGGACATAGGCCACTCCCAAGATACGCCACTCAGCCCGATCCTCGGTCTTCCGTCTCCAACCGCCACCAGCTGCCTTTCGAATATCGTCACTCCATCTATTCTCAGGGCGTCCTTCACTACGTTTACCGATTCGCGGTCTCCAGTGTCAGACTATAATCTAACAGTGTCCAAAATATCAGTCTTATCTGTGTCTATGGCTGCAACGTTTGAAAGTTTGATTGGTGGTCGGGGGGTCTACCGCCGAACCAAAAATGTCTTAGCTTTGATATTTCTCTCTTTTCTTTCGGCTTGAAATGATAGAGACCGCAATAGCAAAGCGAAATTTAATTAGGCGGTACAAGGGCCGGTGGTGGCATACTACGTCATCAGCGGAAGTGCGCGGCGTCGTCATGCCGAAAAGATACAGAGTCCGGACTGCAAAACATTCTAAAACCCAAAACGCGAGCATCATTTTTTATTTTGTGCCGTTACTATCTCCATGTATCTCTATATATGTATAATTTGGTATCCGTTCTTTTGAAAACCTTTTTTTCACAAATCTACACCTGATAACCAACGTTCGACAAACTCACGGGTCGTCAAATGATTATTACACAAAAAAACATTTCACAAATTGGTTACATCTCAAAATATTTATTTGACAAACTTTCATTACATAACGTATTATTTGACAATTGATTCGTTTAATATGTCGGCGCGTATCAGAAAATGGTAACACCAAGAAGTGACGATATGTGACGTCACTAGCGAAGCGTCGTGTCTATGGTAGCGAGGCGGGCATTTTTGACAGGACTGGTCAATTGAGGGCCGTCAGCGCACCACGTTTGCGACGAATTGCTATAATTTTGTTATATTTTAATTTACCTTTGTAACCCACACGCCGTATGAAATTATGTTTACTGATATGGGCCTTCCTGCGCCTTTATCAGAAGTGGGATAGAACCAACTACAAGTCGAAGTGAACCAAACAAATCTCACCCACTACCGCTGAAAAACTTTTGGGTAGCATGGAAGCATTACTTCCTGAGTTCCAGGAGCGCTACAAGGTTCGGATGTCAATGATTGATATAAAGTGATAGTGCAAAGTAAAGATCTTCAAGAAGTGAATTTACCCTTGGCATTCACGGAGGAAATTTTCCAAAACTAAATGTATTCAGAATAACTTCGACCAAATGCTACGTTTACGAGTTGAACCTAAGGAAACAGCAACGGAATTCGCTCTGCTTGAAAGCTTGAAGAGACTATTATAATTTTATCTCCACTGTGTAAATTTGCCATAAGTTGCACACATGAACCGCAACGAGTCAAACTCTTTTATTCTGAATTCTCTGCGGAGGATACTACATAAACGACATCTGGATGGCGAAGGACAAGAATGTAAAACGAGCATATTCAATGTAATGATTTACTATTGTGGCACTATTGCGGATTGTTAGGGCACATTGTAGCCAAACGTAGAAGACAACGTGATGAGATTGGCACGAAGTTGTAGATACATGTGGAGTCCATTGCGTACTACAGAGGAAACTACCAATGTGACCTGCTATATATGCGGTATATGCGATGTATGCGGTCACGCCGGGTACGTAGCGACTATTTTTTACAGTCAAGAAGAACTGTGGCAGTCCAGCGATTAAGAATATTCATCAGTGCGAACACCGCCTTTCTAGGCACCTTGCAGACATCATTGGGTGAGAGTCTTTTTCTGTTAGATAGCGGATCACCGTGTTTTCTTTTGAAAGTGATTTGTGAACAGTTTGCGAGTACTATACTGCGCGTAAAAGTCTGTTATTTGGCGGTGCAGTTATACACTGCGCGACTCAAATCAAAACTAAAGTTGTGAATGAAAAGCTTCAAGTTAATTTAAGTTTTCACGTTGTTTCCGATAGGGTTATATTTTATTTCAAAGCCATAATAGTCGGTAGAGATATTTTTAGTAAAGGCTATGTATTAAAATTAACAACGACAAAATGTATGCTCTATTAGATGAAAGAAAGTCATTCTATTTACAGTTTAAAGTAATACAAACCTGATATTTCTAAAATTAATACGAATTGTGGGAGCTTTATATCCACTAACGAAACTAACAGGACTCAAAAATATTATGCATTCAGACGTCACAATCGGTACTCTTTTGATCCGACTCTATTAGAAGAGTCGTATACAGAGGCTACGGAACCTGAAGTGATATTTTTGCAAAGGTAAATGACGTATACTTCATGTCATCAAGTATTACTGCCGTTGATCGTCGGAGGTGGAGTCACGCTACTCCTACGAGCTGGAGACGTTAGTAGTTTAGTAGTAGTAGTCGTCGGCATTTTTAAGTTCTTACGGAATGTAATTCTTCAAATTCAATTTGTAAAAAGATGTGACTCCTTACATACACAGGTAGTGTTATCTATTTAACAGGCGTACGAACATCATTTATTGTAAAGGTCGACGAATGGTACAAACAGACGTAACAAGCTTCTCGCGTAATTATCTTCTTGAATTAAAGGTTCATTCACAAAGAAAGTTACGTTGAACATCATCAGGGTTGACTCTCCGTTGAACAAAAGCGAGACAGCGATATTTGAGACCTTTTATTAAAGTCGGTTAATAATTATTTTCCTGAATCGGTAGAACAAGCATATTATGTCATCATCATATTCAGAAAAAAATCATTCGAAACCAGGCAGATTTTTTGGTTGCTTACTAGTTGCATAGTCCCTAATTTGGATGAAAATTAATCAGATTCATAATTTGAAACAACATTAAGGACAAAACCTTAGATAATCTCTACAAGAAATACTGGTTCCCTGAGATACGAAATTAAATTAGGTAGGGCTGGTCTGGTTGGGAGAGCGGCGACTGTGTTTCTGGAGGCCCCGGGTTCGGGACCGCACGCGCCACTGTCTTTTCTAGGGCGTGTGCGTGATGCCGCTGACTTGAAGCGGTAAGGTAGTGAGGAGACCGACGTGCGCCTGGAGTTCTCCGAGGTTATTTGTCGTCCGCCATCCCGCGCTGCGCCGGCGTGGTGGAGTGTGGCCTTGACGCTCTCCTTGCGGAAGGGAGGGGGGGCCTGAGTCCCAGCGGTGGGAACGCTTAGTGGGCTGTTTAAGCAGATATGTCAAAATGCACACGTAAGTTCATTAAATCTTGTATTATTTGGAAAATACCAAAACGTCCGTAAGTAGCTCAACCCGTTCAGCTTTATTCAACCTACAACCATTAGGTGTGTCTAAATCTTGATTTGGTGCAAGTAAATGCATCAGCGAACATCAAATAGGTAAGCAAATCTGATGTTAAACGATTTTATTAAAGCCGCGGAAAACAAAACGATTTTCAAAGGGGGTTTTTGATTTTAAAAACAGCTAACGGAATCAAACGAAACGGACAGGAAACTCAAAGGTCCTTTTTCTTATTACGTCAATATTCAATTACCTAGATAGTTCTCATCGAAAGTTATGTTCTGCAAGCTATTAAAAAAAATGCGTCCAGTACCTTATGGACACGGACACTTGGTTGAAAGCACCGCTAATCTTCTGAACCCGTGACCATGACCGAGTCGGCGTCAAAAAAAGATGATGCAACTCAAAGAGATGACTTACTTACACTTGACGATAACAGTGACACCTCGACCGCGTGTTCGGTCTACTTCGACTATGTCCGCCGGGTCTAGTACTATTACTGCTCAGTTAGATACTCTCAGTGCACGCCCTGAGACATGGGAAGTACAGTATGAGATTGAAATTTTGATGATCAAGATGATGATGATCGGTGTTAAGCTGTATCTGTCCTTGATTGCTCAGTAATTGCCCAGATTCACGACCCAGTTCAGATGTTGAGTTCTAGTAGTCTATCCTGGTCGACAGTGTCATCCGGGCTACACCTGCTAGGGTTAGCTGAAGGGATGCACTCGGTCGGTCCAGATGTGAAGTCGATCCTGATCGAACAGTGTCGTCCGGGCCTTATCCGTATTGTCCGTATGGATTGGTTGAAGGATGCACTCGTTCGGTTCAGATGGTGTGAAGTCGATCCTGGTCGGACAGTGTCGTCCGGGCCATATCCGTATGGATTGGTTGAAGGATGCACTCGTCCGGTACAGATGGTGTGAAGTCGATCCTGGTCGGAAAGTGTCGTCCGGGCCATATCTGAATAGATTGGTTGAAGGGATGCACTTGTCCGGTACAGATGATGTGTTGTCGATCCTGGTCGGATAGTGTCGTCCGGGCCATATCCAAATGGATTGGTTGAAGGGATGCTCTAGTCCGGTCCAGATGATGTGTTTGTCGATCCTGGCTGCACAGTGTCGTCCGGACCACAGCCGCAAGGGGTGGTAGTAGGTATGCACTCGTCCAGTCCAGATGTAAATTTGATTGAATAGACAGTACTGTGCGACATCTGAACTTTGGTGAGCTTTCTAGTGTGGTGCCAAGGTTAACATGAACAGCTTTATATCTATCTGATGATTGACGTGTAAATTGTACATTTATCAATAAAGAACTTTAACTTTGACTTTGATGATGTTGACAATGTGGTTTACATTTTTGACGACAGTAAGTTATGGTATCAGGATGAACGAGCGAGTGTCCTACTGATTGGACAATGTTTATTTCAGAAAATCATTAACGCCCGAGGACGGTCGTTTGTCAGATTGGCCGTGTCGGCGCGTATCAGAAAATGGTAACACCAAGAAGTGACGATATGTGACGTCACTAGCGAAGCGTCGTGTCTATGGTAGCGAGGCGGGCATTTTTGACAGGACTGGTCAATTGAGGGCCGTCAGCGCACCACGTTTGCGACGAATTGCTATAATTTTGTTATATTTTAATTTACCTTTGTAACCCACACGCCGTATGAAATTATGTTTACTGATATGGGCCTTCCTGCGCCTTTAAATATTTTAGTTGACTAATAAATGTTTAAAAACAAAACCAACACTTGACACATTTTTATTTTACAGAGTGTTGTTTGACAAACATTTCAAATTATATTTTAATTACTTAAGAGCCCTCTCACAAAACGACAGAACTCAACTTTAGGTAAAATCCTGCAACATTGTCAGCGTGCGTCCGTTCGATTCAGCTCGAGCGTTTAGGCGGACAGAACGATCTTGAGCCGTAACGGCAATGTACTAAAAATTTTGATGAGATTTTCTGACGTGACAACGTCTACTAAATCGATGAACGTTGGCTGCGTGCACGAAACTTGATGACTTATTGTCCCGTTACGTTCGTTGTCCCGTTACGTTACGATACATTATTCTTGCATTTCAAAAATCTGATAACTAGTAAAATTTATTTTTTTATTTTAAGGGTAATATTTGTGCATTGGTTCTTAGCTATGTTTGGTTAATATCGATTCAAGATGGCCACAAAATGGTGGACTAAATATTTCTTCATAATCTACCTCAATATGGGTATCAAATTTAATGAAAATCTTGACCAGTAGAATACTATGCACTATGGCAAATTTCAAATCCAAGATGGCCGCCACCACAAAATGGCGAAATACGTTTAATTTTTCACTACTCCCTCAATATGGGTATCAAATGAAAGGACTTAACGAGTAAAATACTATGCACAATGACAAATTTCAAATCCAAGATGGCCGCCACCACAAAATGGCGAAATACATTTCTTTTTTCCCTACTTCCTCAATATGGGTATCAAATAAAAAGACTTGACGAGTAAAATACTATGCACAATAACAAATTTCAAATCAACATGGCCGCCACCACAAAATGGTGAGATACATTTCTTTTTCACTACCTCCTCAATACGGGTATCAAATAAAGGGCTTGACTAGTAGAACACTACGCACTATGACAAATGTCAAATCCAAGATGGCCGCCACCACAAAATGGCGATTGTCATTATTTTTACTACTACCTCAATATGGGTAACAAATGAAAGAGCTTGACTAATAAAATACTATGCACTATGACAAATTTCAAATCCAAGATGGCCGCCACAACAAAATTGCGAATGTCATTATTTTTACTACTGCCTCAATATGGGTAACAAATGAAAGGACTTGACTAATAAAATACTATGCACTATGACAAATTTTAAATCCAAGATAGCCGCCACCACAAAATGGCGACTGACATTATTTTCACTACTTTTTAATATGGATATCAAATGAACGGGCTTGACTAGTAAAAACTACGCACTATGACAAATTTCAAATCCAAGATGGCCGCCACCACAAAAGGCGAATGTCATTATTTTTTACAACGACCTCAATATGGATAACAAATGAAAGGACTTGACTAGTAGCATACTATGCACTATGACAAATTTCAAATCCAAGATGGCCGCCACCACAAAATGGCGAATGTCATTATTTTTTACTACGACCTCAATATGGATAACAAATGAAAGGACTTGACTAGTAGCATACTACGCACTATGACAAATTTCAAATCCAAGATGGCCGCCACCACAAAAAAAAAACTTAAACCTGCACGGGCACTAACTCTATAAAACTAAAATACCTAGGTACTTATATTTTAGATGTTATCGCACGAAATAATTATATTTACAGATGTTTGTACCGCGCTGAACCTGCATCAATCGCAAACAAAATGATTTTGCGTTTCACGCGTGCCCATCCCTAGTAATCCCCAACGTACATATCTATGTAGCTATACATCATCTGCCTACGACGCGCACTAGGCGTCTAGTGTGGTGTTAGCACTCTATACTTTAGTTATTTGTCATCTATGATTTTTAGCTAAGACAGCTCCCTTCCGTGCTTGCGCGGAAGATCGCGTTACTCGAAATTTGTCATAGTGCATATTATTCTACTAGTCAAGCCCTTTCATTTGTTACCCATACTGAGGTAGTAAGTAGTAAAAAATAATGACATTCGCAATTTTGTGGTGGCGGCCATCTTGGATTCGAAATTTGTGGCAGTTCATAGTATTTTACTAGTCAAGCCCTTTCATTTGTTACCCATATTGAGTTGGTGGTAAAAATAATGTCAGTAGCCATTTTGTGGTAGCGGCCATCTTGGATTTGAAATTTGTCATAGTGCGTAGTATTTTACTAGTCAAGCCTTTGCATTTGATACCTATATTGTGAAGTAGTGAAAAATAATGACATTCGCTATTTTGTGGTGGCGGCCATCTTGGATTTCAAATGTATCATAGTGCGTAGTATTCTACTAGTCAAGCCCTTTCATTTGTTACCCATATTGAGGTGGTAGTAAAAATAATGACAGTCGCCATTTTGTGGTGGCGGCCATCTTGGATTTGAAATTTGTCATTGTGCATGGTCAAGCCCTTTAAATTGATACCTTTATTGAGGTAGTAGTAAAAATAATGATGATTAATATTGGAAGTTCGTTGCTCAAACACGTCGGAACAGTCATTGGTCATGGCCATTGGTCGTAGTCATTGGTCATATCCGTTCCTCATGGTCATTGTAATTGGTCATGGTCATGGTCATTGGTCATGGTATAGAGGTAGTAGTGAAAAATAATGACATTCGCAATTTTGTGGTGGCGGCCATCTTGGATTTGAAATTTGTCAAAGTGCATAGTATTCTAATAGTCAAGCCCTTTCATTTGTTACCCATATTGAGGTGGTAGTAAAAAATAATGACATTCGCCATTTTGTGATGGCGGCCATCTTGGATTTGAAATTTGTCATAGTGCGTAGTTTTTACTAGTCAAGCCCGTTCATTTGATATCCATATTAAAAAGTAGTGAAAAATAATGTCAGTCGCCATTTTGTGGTGGCGGCTATCTTGGATTTAAAATTTGTCATAGTGCATAGTATTTTATTAGTCAAGTCCTTTCATTTGTTACCCATATTGAGGCAGTAGTAAAAAATAATGACATTCGCAATTTTGTGGTGGCGGCCATCTTGGATTTGAAATTTGTCATAGTGCATAGTCAAGCCCTTTAAATTGATACCTATATTGAGGTAGTAGTAAAATTAATGATGATTAATTAATATTGGAAGTTCGTTGCTCAAACACGTCGGAACGGTCATTGGTCATGGCCATTGCTCATGGTCATTGGTCGTAGTCATTGGTTATATCCGTTCCTCATGGTCATTGTAATTGGTCATGGTCATGGTAATTGGTCATGGTATAGAGGTAGTAGTGAAAATAATGACATTCGCAATTTTGTGGTGGCGGCCATCTTGGATTTGAAATTTATCATAGTGCATAGTCAAGCCCTTTAAATTTATACCTTCATTTAGGTAGTAGTAAACATTAATGATGATTAATTAATATTGGAAGTTCGTTGCTCAAACACGTCGGAACAGTCATTGGTCATGGCCATTGCTCATGGTCATTGGTCGTGGTCATTGGTCATGGCCGTTCCTCATGGTCATTGGGCATAGTCATGGTCATGGTCATGTGCATGGTCATGGTCATGGCCATTGCTCATGGTCATTGGGCATAGTCATGGTCATGGTCATGTGCATGGTCATGGTCATGGTATTGAAGTAGTAGTAAAAAATAATGACATTCGCCATTTTGTGGTGGCGGCCATCTTGGATTTGAAATTTGTCATAGTGCATAGTATTCTACTAGTCAAGCCCTTTCATTTGTTACCCATATAGTGGTAGTGGTAAAAAATAATGACATTCGCCATTTTGTGGTGGCGGCCATCTTGGATTTGAAATTTGTCATAGTGCATAGTATTCTACTAGTAAAGCCCTTTCATTTGTTACCCATATTGAGGTAGTAGTAAAAATAATGACATTCGCAATTTTGTGGTGGCGGCCATCTTGGATTTGAAATTTGTCATAGTGCGTAGTATTTTACTAGTCAAGCCCTTGCATTTGATACCTATGTTGAGAAGTAGTGAAAATCAATGACATTCGCTTTTTGTGGTGACGGCCATCTTGGATTTCAAATTTATCATAGTGCGTAGTATTCTACTAGTCAAGCCCTTTAAATTGATATATATATTGAGGTAGTAGTAAAATTAATGATGATTAATTAATATTGGAAGTTCGTTGCTCAAACACGTCGGAACGGTCATTGGTCATGGCCATTGCTCATGGTCATTGGTCGTGGTCATTGGTCATGGCCGTTCCTCATGGTCATTGGGCATGGTCATGGTCATGGTCATGGTCATGTGCATGGTCATGGTCATGGTATTGAGGTAGTAGTGAAAAATAATGACATTCGCAATTTTGTGGTGGCGGCCATCTTGGATTTGAAATTTGTGACAGTGCATAGTATTCTACTAGTCAAGTCCTTTCATTTGTTACCCATACTGTACATACTTAATTAATATTGGAAGTTCGTTGCTCAAACACGTCGGAACGGTCATTGGTCATGGCCATTGCTCATGGTCATTGGTCGTGGTCATTGGTCATGGCCGTTCCTCATGGTCATTGGGCATGGTCATGGTCATGGTCATGTGCATGGTCATGGTCATGGTATTGAGGTAGTAGTAAAAAATAATGACATTCGGCATTTTGTGGTGGCGGCCATCGCGTTCATCGACTTATTAGACGTTGTCACGTCAAAAAAAAAATTGACAGATTCTGCTTCTTCATGAAGTAAACAAGATCAAATGTGATGGTCCGATCCGAAAAATCAGAATGAAACGTTATAAAACGCCAAACGAATTAAAATTTTGTGGTCGCACTATAATTATTCTAGTTTATGTCATAAACGCGCGAAATATTACGTAACCGACTCCCACGCTAACTGACGCAGGTCCTCCCCGACGGCCGCTCGCGGCATACTAAATGCGCAGCGTAATTTATTGTAATTTCGACTGCTGGTAATTTATATTTTTTGAAAAATTTACAACTATGATTTGAAAAGTAACTATAGAATTGGATTCTACAAAGAACAAAGTATTATCGTGTCTAATTTTTATTTTGGAGTTATTGTGTATTTTACACAGAGACAACGCTAAAACTGCAATATAAAACTTAAAATTGGCTTATGATTTTGTTTTTTTTACTAATAAATGGGACCAAAATTCAGATATATGTGACTTGAATGAATTAATAAAATATGTGTATGATGTTCCTCATATTTTTTTAAGTATAAATTTTGAGTATCACTTGTAGATTTAGAAGTCTGAAACTGACACGGCGGCGACTTTTCGGCGAAATGGTCATGGGAGATCGTTCCCTACGACTAAAGGCTTTATTATTAGTAAAATTGAAACAAGGAAACGTCAACAAGAAAGATCGGCCTATTTTTTGAACGTAATTATCTTTTTCTAGATAATACTAAAGATGGAAATATCGGAACACAAACTTTTTGAATTTCGTGCGACGACGTGAGCCGGCTCTTAACAACTTAAACATAAAAAAGATTTCATTTAACAAAAATTAAAATTAAATTCTACATCATTGGCAAATTTTTGGCCATGCCACTGCTCTGGATTTTTCTGAAAATAAAATACATAAAAAGTTATTTAATTCATCGGACCGGTTAGGTAACTTAGGACCCAGATCCGACTCAGAGCACCCCGACTTCACCTAGTCTTGTCGCTACTACCCCTAGAGTGTATATAAAAAGTGCGGGAGCCAGAAGCTCAAGGAAGGTCCTGAGTGGAGCGAGCCATGCGAGTTCAAGCGTAGCGAAGGGGGGAGGTGGCGAGAGAAGCGAGCCGGCGACCTCCGTAGTGGAGCGCAGGCCGAGTATGGAGAAGCGACACTCAGGGCTGACCGCAGAGCTTCTGGCGGGAGCCCACCCGGAGTCAAATCTTAGTAATAGATCCTAATCAGACAGGTTAGGTCAAAACTCTGTGACAGGACCTAATCAGAACGGTTAACTCCTATGGACAATTTAATGGGTACTTTTATGATTTTGTACCTAATTTGACAACGGAAGATTTTTTGGGTAAATGTTAAATTTGTAAAATGAATAGTATATGAAACAAAAAATGGACAAATAACAAAATATCATTCGATGCATTGTCTAAATGTAACGTTTGCCGTATAAATGGTTGTAAAATAAAACATTTGTTGATGTAAGACATTTTCGAAATAAATATTATGCAAAACGTTGTTTTTAAAATGAAACATTTTTGTGGTGTAAAGTTTTCGTAATGAATATTATACGATTAGTTGGTTTTAAAGTGATGTTTTGTCAAAAAATGTTTGTGAAACATTAGTGAACCGTATAATTTACTTATACCAGTTAGATCACAGTTTTAGTTATTGCATGGTATAAAAGTCTCTAACAGCTGCTTAATGCATATGCATTAAGCAGCGTCTTAATTAAGAAAAAGACAAAAGTTTGGCAACAAAAGCTATGTAACAGAATTACACCCAACCACCCCAGGATAAGCCTCGTCACACGTGCTCTCTATGAAATATGAGATGCTTCTAGAAACTTCCCGCAAACTGGAAATTTTAAACACAGCTCCGCCATTAGCAACAATGATGGATAGAGGGTAGTTGGAAAATATACTTTAACTTTGTAGAAATAAGTGTCGTAATTTTTATTCTACTTACCCACAAAATATTTAACTATTAATAGTTTAAGTATTTATTACTTATTACCTGGGTAAGCCTGGGTAGCAATGAATACTTTTTATGGGACTTATGGTGAAGATAATAATAAGCTTTTTTTTGACAAATAAAATACACTCAAGTGTTGGCCTTCCACTTTCCACTGGCTTTGGACTTATGGTATACAGTTGTGGGGCTGTACCAAAAATAGCAACATCGAGATAATACAACGCTTTCAAAACAAAACACTCAGGGATATTGTCAATGCGTCCTGGTATGTTAGATACCAATATACATCGAGATCTTGGAATGGATCTTGTCAGCAAAGTGATAAAAAAGTACACAGAAGCACATGAACGCAGGCTTCATCATCATGTGAATGTTGAGGATATCCAGCTCTTTGATAACACGGACACAGTGAGAAGACTTAAAAGAATAAAACCTTTTGAGGTAACATAGTGTAGTGGCAGTGGAATAATATATAAAACAATGAAATGTACTAAATCACTTGGACTTCTAAGAAAAGTGCTGATGGACACCTTGTATATAAACTATGTAGCAATTTAAGTTAGATATAAATTACTCATTAGCCTAGACTTAATAAATTAGGCTAGATTGTAATGAGTATTAGGATCCAAGGAAACTTGGTGAATAAATTAAAAAAAAAAGTGTTGGCTTTAAGCCATGCTAGTTAAGATAGGTATAGATATATAGTATAGACTGCCCTAGTGGCTTAGTTGGTAGTAGCTCTGCCTGCGAAGCCGAGGGTCTCGTGGGTTCGATCCCCACACAGTGCAAATATTTGTGTGATGAATTCAAATGTTTGCACTGTGTCTGGGTGTTTCTATGTATAATAAGTATGTATTTAAAACTATATAAGTATTATATCAGCTATCTGGCTGCCATCACACAAGCTTTGCTTAGCTTGGGGTCAGATAGTGTGGTGTGTGAATTGTCCACCAATATTTATTTATATTTATTTTAGATTACATTGGCAACACAAATTAGCAGACCGCTCGCTGCTGACAGCCGTCTGTATCTCAACGTGCATGGCATAAAGCCCATTTTTTGAGTGTATTTTATTTCTCGGGTAGTAGCCGAGTCGTATAAGTCGCCGCATACCTTTATACAACTCCACTCCCACCTGACAAATAAAAAACATTTAAATATGTACTTTATGTCATGCGCATTAAGGTTTAGATTACGTTGGCAACATTAATTAGCAGACAGCTGTCAGCGTGCGTTATGCTTGATGAAATCTTGTAAATTCGCGTTACAGGCATACGTAATAGTAGTATTTCGGTCGCTATACAGGTAACTATACTATTAGGCGACTTAAGTTCTGTTTCATACTAAAATTATTAGTTAAGTATAAGTTTTCTCTTCTATCCGCAATCTCTATGACTGCCATTTTTACTAATTGAAGGTGTCAATGGCAAATGGCTTCAAGTGACCTCTACTACCTACTAAATGGGCTAAAACAGAAGGCGCAAAATTTAATCGATGTAAATCAAAGGATTGTGCCCTGCCAATCTTCAGGCGCACGGAATTATGTTATCGTTGGGATGAGTGAGCCCTCTTTCCGTTTTGCAGGAAGCAGTGAACGCCGGACGTTTTTTACCTATCACTATTCGTTGTCAACAACCAAAATAAGTACTCGTAGAATCCCAATATACCTCGCCGCTAGCGATTCTAGGGGTCAAGTATGTAGATTGGTAGCTGTAGACCACTCACGCTACACACAGACGAATTTTGTTAACAATTTTAAGGTGCTCAGGGCACATCTTTTGATTTATATCGATGCAAAATGTATTTATTCATGTCCTTATGTCCCTAGATTACAGAGTTTTTGTGGTGTTAATAGCGGTTAGAATTTGTAGGTGCTGTTGAGTTAGCATGCCAGTCTTGGTTAGTTCACAAGTTAACTAAATTTTGCGATTATATAACTCAAAAAGTAAACAATTTACATAACACAAATAACCTAATTCGTTATTTACATATTTCTAAATAACTGAAAATGCAAAATGTCAACACAACACAACATCCATTTGAATTATTTATTAATTATTTTACTTTAAATAATGAGATGGATCAAGACTACAAAATAACATTTAAGTTCAAGGAATTGGTTAGTATGTCAATATATTTTTTAAACAGTATGCTTTTGAGAGATGTGAACCCAAATAACCTTCCTAACTATAACTTATACGCAAACGTAGACCCTTTCATCGCTATGTTATTAAAAATGTATTTTAAGCAAACACTATAACATCTATCCATAAATTACACATAACAACAAATCCTCCAACCCTACGGCTAACTACATTGTCCCTCGGCTGAAAATTTTAATTAGGTGTACTTTCCCCGCAGACAAAGACCTATATAGACACTGTAAATGCTTATTTTGTTGGCAGCCCTGTTAAGGAAGCGAATGAAATGCTAGCGGGCTGGGAACTATGGTTGAGCTACGATTTTTAGTTGAGAGATGGCCTTGGAATTTATCTCCAAACTCCAATCACGTTTGGATTGCTCATGCTTCATCAGTAAAAAGAGTGTTCCATACCATTCGGTTCGTACTGAGTAGGCCAACGTTTTAGTACTGCTAGTACTAAAACGTTGACTACTACTATTTGTTAATTGTTCCCTTGGGTTATGTGCACTATGCTTTAAGCGCCTAGTACGATTTTTCTTGTAGTCCATGGTTTTTATAGATATTACAGATCGTTTCAGAATTAATTTCAGAGAAATTACAGGGCTCAGAGATATAATATCTTAGATCCCTGGGTGACGACCGCAGTATGCCGCATATGATTTGGACTCTTCATGTTCTGATAGTTTTGTATCACTGTGCTGTTATGTGTCAGACATATTACTTAACATTAGGTGGATGTTCTGCTTATCTCGTCACTCATTACCAGAAAAAATAATCAAGGTTTGCTTGGTTTCGGAGCCAATTCAGTAACTTCCACTTTGGGAGAAGTTTTGTTTCTACAAAGTCTCATTGTCGTGGCTATAGTTTTTTGCGGGGTTCTTTGGATTGGCAGGTTTTGGCTTTTGTGTTGGTAAGGAAAGTACTCCAGCTTTTGTGCTGACTAGGTGGAAATGCTGAACTATAGAGTGGATGTTTGTATTATATTGTTTTTCTATTCCTTCTTTTGTTATAGATCTTGCAACGTCTCTCCTGATTTTGAGGATAGCTATGCCAGCCAGAGGATAAAAATAAGTTTGACGGGGTGGACCAAGTTGAACTAGTCTGTAAGAGCAGACTAACAAAAATTGCTTTCATTACTGACCGAGAAAGGATAACCTTTACGTGGATCTATTAAAAATACACAATCATATTCAAAGTTGTCATTTGGTACGTTCGAGTAATAGATATCCTGTGATTAGTGGCAATAACGTAGTCAAACTTTTTAATTGTCAAATGTGTCAACTTACACGCTAAGTCATCACATGATTGACATTTTTAACTCAAATGATAAAATGATGTCACCTAAGAACAAACAATGACAGATGCGGTATCTATCCACATCTGCGACATTCCCTGTATTATCCAGCGCCTAGCGATGCAAAAAATGGGGCAAGTTAAAAAAACGTCGATATAATTAAAGTTATGTTAAAGTTTGCCAACTTAAATCGAATCCACTTTGAAAGATTAAGGAATTAAGCCCGAACCGCCATTTATGAGATGAGTAGCATATTACAAAGATTTTAGTTTGTTGCCCTTACGATAAACCATGATGGTCGTTTGTTCGAACCCCACCTACACTTTTGAGTATTTTTAACCGACTTCCAAAAAAGAGTATAGGTTATCAATGCGATTGTACGTTTTTTATGTATGTTGTTTTTTTAAAGGGGGCAGAGCCTTTATTAACAAAACTGAGATACAAAAAAAGCCTTTCCGAGCACTTGGTCGACGCGACGCGTGACCAAAATGCTGGTGTTGATTTGGGCCAATGCATAAGCATTGTCATTCAGCGTGGTAATGCCGCCAGCGTGCTGGGTACGCTTCCGATTGGTAGTAGGCTTGAACATCTTGATAATCTGTAGATCTTCAGTGGATAATTCAGGATTATAAATAATTCTATGGATAACTCAGGTGTGCTTAGTGTAAGTAGTTAGGTAATGTAGCACTAGTGTAGTTTTCGTTGTATGTTGTTGCCGCCAAATACGATTATGAATCGATTTTAATGGTTCTTTTCTAGTTTGGTATATAATAAATAGGTCAGAAGTAGTTCCATATAAATTTTATAGAAATATACCCTATAGTGGTTTTGGATACATGAACAAAATAAACTAAAATTTGCTTTCATGTATTTAGACGGTATAGTGATAAGATTCTTATTAAATTTGGTAGAGTATCTGAATTTAATTTAAAAAGAAAGCCCATTTTTTGTAGAAAATAGATTAATCCAAATATCCAACGTGCCCATTAGACTGGCTGCTAAACCGAATGGCCAGAGAAATACTTTGGGCCAAACAGAGACCTAAGCGGTAAAGTAAACATTAATTATTAACTCCAATATGTTATTAACATTTTTCAACCCCATTTTAATAGAAAAAACCTTTGTATATTCGAACTGTGAGATAAACACTCTTCGGAACATTTCAGCAGGTATTATCTCGAAAGCTTTTCATAGGCATTATGGGGCTAAAAACTGGCAACATTGAGCTAAAAGCTTGCGGCTAAGCTAATGGCAACTCCATTAAATATATGAGTTTAGCTCAAAAATGCTTTTTAAAGTGTTTAAAATTTCCACTGTACTTTTTTTTTGGTTGATATGAGTCGAGTAGGGTATAAATTCTACTTTGTAACTAATATTATAAATGGCAATGTTTGGTTGTTTGTTTTCTCTATCAAATCGGACCTCTAAACCGAGCGAAGCGAAATTTGGAACGCAGTCAGATTATAGCGTTGTAGCACATGTACGCTACTTTCATTATGTGAAAATAATAGGAACGGAAACTATATGCGGGTAAAAGCATTATTTTTACAACGCCTGTTATTTTTTTTAGACAATTCCTGCCTCTTGGATATCGCTTTTAGTGATAAGGCCGCCCACTGTCGCACTAATTTACTATTTTTTTTGTTTATTTTTTTGCTTTGTATCTTTTTTTTTGTGTGTCAATAAAGAGTATCTATCTATCTATCTCCGCCGATCCAGACCCTCCATCACCGTTGCGATCTTTTACATCCATCTTGAAGTGTTGATTATTTAATATAAATAAGATATTTATTATAAACGTGCCATCCGGGCTATCGTCGGAGTAGACGATGAGACTTCCGTAAAACCATATTTTAGGAGTCTGGGCATTCTTACACTACCCTCGGTGGTAATAATGCAAGTAGCATTGTTTGTGAGAACTAACCTGGACTCCTACGAGGTATGTGGTGCGAACCATCGCTACCCCACGAGGAGCGCGGGCAGCCTCGGCGTGGTAAAGCGTAAGCTGTCCAAAGCCACAAAATTGACCCATGTTATGGGTCCAGATGTTTACAATAACCTGCCCGAACATGTGAGAGCCGCACCAAGCTTATGTAGTTTTAAATCTCGATTGCAACGCTGGCTTGTTGAGCAGGCGTTTTATAGATACGAGGAATTTTATGCTTTGCCTTTGTAACCCAGTAAATTATAAACGTGTAATTTAAATTAATTGACATTTTATTATAAATTTACAATAATTATTTTATTATTTTATGACTTAATAATTAATATTTACCACTATATTGTGCATTATTATACCGAATTTTGTTTTATAATTTGGCTTTATGAAATAAATGATTATGATTATGATTACCTATCTCTATCCATCCTCACAAACTTTCGTATTTGGGTATGTATGGATCGTAAGTACGAGTAGACATTTACGATTACGCAAGTACATATCGAATAACTCTTCTTCTTAGTGCAAGCTTTGCTTAATTTAGGGCAAACATCTTATTATTACGATAAATTTCTTTACATATATTTAGCCCTAAACTAAGCAATGCTTGTACCTATATACCTAGGTACTATTAAAATAAGTGGCAAGGGGCAGGCCTCATCGCTCGCAAAACTGACGACCGATGGGGAAGAAAGGTTCTCGAGTGGCGACCACGAACCGGAAGACGCAGTGTTGGACGGCCTCCCACTAGATGGGCAGATGACCTCATAAAGGTCGCTGGAAACCGCTGGTTGCAGGTTGCGCAGGACCGTTCGTTGTGGAAATCTAGGGGGGAGGCCTATGTTCAGCAGTGGACGTCTTGCGGCTGATGATGATGATGATGATTAAAATAAGTAGATAGCGGATACAATCCAAATAGCTATCTCTCATTTCAAATGTATGACGGAGCAGGGTGGTATCCAGAACTTGGTGGGCACACAACTTCAGTGGGTTCCATCGTGATGGGTATCATCGTGATGGGTCAAGCAAAAAACGACGATAATGACTTTTTAGGTTTATTTGACGGAATCCATAATCAAATTAAATGATTAATTTGATGGATTTGTAATGGATTAATCAAATAGATACGTCCGCTCGGTACTACCTCCGATTTTGGAATCTATCCTACTCCAACAGCCGCATCCAAGCATGATTAGCGGATCTACCGCCTGAATAAACTTTTGGTTTTGATATTACTGTCTCTAGTATTTCAAGATAAAGAAAAGAGAGAGCAATACAAAGCTAAGACAGTTTTAGTTGGGCGGTAGTCTCTGCTGTGACGTCATGGTTGCGTTCGGATTTCAGGTCGCTACTGAGGGTAGGTTGCCGGCTTTAACCTCCGACATGTATGTTTATAATACACTAGATGCCCGCCCCGGCTTCGCCCGTGGTATATTATATAGCACTCATCGGGATCTCGTACAAGTCCAATGGTGAAAGAATGACTGAAATCGGTTAACTCATTCCTGAGAATATCGATTTCAAACAAAAAACCTCTTCAGCTACCTGCTACGCCACCTGTCGGAAATTGGTCGTACCAACTCAGATATAGAAAAAATTTTTTTGCAAAGGTTTATATTCAATGCACAGATTACTGAAATTCAATGACGCAATCTTTGACACATGCTGTCATGTGTCATGTCAAAGCACGAAACGTACGAAAACTCTCAAAAGGGGAATATTTTTTCCCGATTTTGTTACATTCTTGTTTCATGCTCCGCTTCAATTAATAGTAGAGTTATTTTCTATAGCCTAAAGCCTTCCTCGATAAAAGGACTATCCAATAGAAAAAGAATCTTTCAATTCGGACCAGTACTTCCCGAGATCCTAGCGTTCAAACAAACAAACAAACAAACTCTTCAGCTTTATAATATTAGTATAGATACAACAGTCATTTATAATATTAATAAGATATGTGTAAGTTAACCGTCCTTTGGGTATTCGAAATCAACCGACTGAACAGCAGCGTCCAAGCCCCATACATCTGATTCTCATCAAGTGTGATCTCCGCCCCAAAATTGAATTAATACGAGACTGCACAATAACGACTCACGTCGCTATCACGTAGCTCTATTACTTTTGCCACTGTTATCGTTGTCCCTTTCATTTTAACTTGATATTATAGAGATGTCAATAGCAATAACGAAGGCCATTGTGCAATGCGGTAGAGGCACCGTAATCCGATGGTGTAGGGTGTAGAGTTACGCGACAAGCCATAAATTTGAATGGTCAAGTGAGTTTGGACACAAGGCAGGGGTGAGTAACAGTTTAGGTACATGTTTGTTTAGGTGTGTTATATTATGTATTCATGTTGCTTTGCATATCAATGAATATAACAGTGTAGACATGGTACAATGATAATTAAAACACTCAAGAACTTCGGTTGTATTTTAGGGCTCGGAATATAATTCCACAAACAGATAACCTTAACAGAAGATCCGTTTTCATAGAACAATGTCTGGTACTCTTGTATGATTGTGTGATGGGGTTTGAGCGCCCCAGTTTAGCTTTGACAGACACAACAGAACTTGCGCGAAATTGAAATATGTCGGCATATTTACGCAAGCCAAATATGATCTTTATGCAGAAATTTTGAACACGATGAAACATGTTCATTTTCTTCAGTGAGATCTAGATAATAAACGTCAGCATAACCTTGGATGGGAAGCAGAAGGGATTGCACAGACACAGAATTTTGGTGGAAGTAGGAAGATAGTTAGTGTAGAAGAAGTTTGATACCCATATTGAGGTAGGATGTGAAGAAATATTATGTCCGCCGTAAGAAATATTTTGTGGAGGCGGCTATCTTGAATCGATATTAACCAAACATAGCTAAGAACATCCGCACGGATATTAACTTTCAAATAAAAAAAACCGCATCGAAATCGGCCCATCCGTTTGAGCTCTACGACAGACACACACAGACAGACAGACATCGACGTCAAACTTATAACACTCCTTTTTTGGTCGGGGGTCAAGAATGTTCGGTTTTTTCTAGGTAAACACGCTTCATCGTAGACCGCATCATCGCTTAACATCAGGCGAGATGGTGGTCAAGTGTAAACCTGTAATAGTTAAAAAAAACAACCAAATTGAAACCCCAACTTTTTTGGAAATCGGTTAAAACATTGGAAATCAAGTCACAACTGACTATCACTCAGATCTTTAACCACAGAGCGGCCACATTTGCCAATTCGCTAATCATTCCGGTTCCTACATTCATTTAGACACATACTTCTGTCAGTTCTGTCTATAATGAAATGCATTTACATACTTGACCCGGCAAACAAACAATAGATGAAACCGAACAAGGGTGCACGAGCCAAATGTTGTTGACAGCTGATTGAGACACAGCCAGGGGTGTTGAATCATGCACAAGTCAATTCACGGTAGGCATTCATGTATTCACTCACATAACCATATACTTGCTTCCTAGCATTTCTGTGTGCCTATATCCTAGTTTCATCAACATTATTTTTAGCACTTTTCGACGTTCTGTTTAGCCCACTAATGCGTACAAGTCATCCTTCCCTTTTGTCATTGATATCTTATTATCTTTAGTCGATCTCTAATTAACTTGTTATATATACAATTTGTATAAATATGTAATAAATGTAATAAAATGTATACAATTTGTATGCTCTTTCTTTTGTTTTTGTTTTTTATTAATTTACGTGTAAATTGTACATTTATGAATAAAGTTCTTTGACTTTGACTTTGACTTGTACATGCCTAGGTACCTGATAACTGGTATAACATAACTATATTTTTGTTATGTTGTTTAGAGTGACGAGACGAGCAGGGCACGTACCTGATGGTAAGCAACATGCCTGCCGCACAACAGCACTGTGAAAATTGTGAAAAAATTCGAATACTTTAGACATTCTTTTTTTTACTTTAATAGGTTTACACTTGGCCATCCGCCATCTCGCCTGATGGTAAGCGACGATGCGGTCTACGATGGAGCATGTTTACCTAGAAGAAACCGATTCACTCTCGATTTGAAGACACCAAGATTATAACTATCGGGAAAACTTACGAGAAGTATGATAGTACAAAGGGCAAGGTGGTATAAGATTATGCAGATCAATTGCACACTCTCTGAAGTGTATCCGATAAAAAACCGATAAGCTAGCCATTTTGCGGCGATGTTCAAGACTTTGAAGTCTTTTTCGCACTAGACTGTCTTTGCCTATGAGCTTTTTGGCACGTTATTCTGACGTTTATAACATCGTACCAAATCAAAGAGGCAAGATTACGCTGAAGCCATTTTTTAACCCCCGACCAAAAAAAGGGGTGTTGTAAGTTTGACGTCGATGTCTGTCTGTCTGTCTGTCTGTGTCTGTGGCACCGTAGAGCTCAAACGGATGGATCGGTTTCGATGCGTTTTTTTTTATTTGAAAGTTAATATCCGTGCGGGTGTTCTTAGCTATGTTTGGTTAATATCGATTCAAGATGGCCGCCTCCACAAAATGGCGGACAAAATATTACTTCACATCCTACTTCAATATGGGTATCAAATGTAAGGGCTTGATTAGTAGAGTACTATCCGCTATAACAAATTTCAAATCCAAGATGGATACGCCGCTACATTGCCATGTCGGTGACGCAAAACCATTCACCAAACCCCTTCCAGTGCACAACAAACGTAAAGAAGTTTACACTTATACACTATTTCTTTCAAAATCTGTTGCACTTGCCCCATGCGGATTTAAATCTTTTGCTATGAAAAAAATAACGTTAGTAACATGACAATAGATCACAAAATCCGTTGATAGTATTAACAGCTCATCGAATAAAACAGAGATCACAGACCTTACCAAAGAAAACAAAAAATAAATGCTTATTGTTACACTTAGCCCATTGGTGGGGAACTGTGTTATAACCTTGATTCGTTTAAATTGCAAAAAGTAAAAAAAAAAAAAGATGAGATTTGTAAATACTTGATCAAACGTACAATAAATCAATAATTAATGTATACAAACTTTTTGTGTGTTTTAAACCATTCCAATGTAGAAATATTTAACTACAAACGTTTAACCTAATCAATTCATGTCACACTTGCCTCGGTCGACCTTATATACATACTGTTTAGTAGTGGTAGGACTATTGGTAGAGTCCGCCTGGTGAAATACCAAACCTTTGTCAGTTATTCTACCGTCAAGCAGCAACATTACTGTGTTCCGGTTTGAACGGCAATGTTTCCAGAAAAATTACAGGGCTTAGAGATATAAGATCTTAGATCTCTGGGTGACGAGTGCTGTGCAGTGCTAGGTAACGATTTGGACTCTTTACGTTCCAATAGCTGCGTGTAACTGTGCTGTTATGTGGCAGGTATGTTGCTTACCATCAGGCGCATGTCCTACTCGTCTCGACACTCTGTATTTAAAAAAACGTGATTTCATAGAAAAAAGAAATAATAATATGAAACTAACTTAACTAAAAATTAAAACCGTAAACGTAATTAATGCTGATAATACGCGTATAATTTTGTAAATGCGAAAGTTAGGATGTTTTGTTGTTTGTTGCTCAATCACGTTGGAACAGCTGATCGGTTTCAAAGTTGAAAACACAGAATAAAGTCTGGGACATCACAAGAAATAAAGATAGGCACATAGGTAAGCTTCTTTTTATCCCGCGAAAATAACGTTGATTTACAAGGTAAAAACCAGGGGTTGATGCTGGTAAGACGTACTTAATACCATGCTGCTTTTCATTAAATGAGGCTTATTATGACATTTTCATCCATTCACGTCACTTAACCAGTTGGATCCGGTAAAATCCAGTGCAAACCTGTTCGCCGTTAATGCATCGTGCATTAATTGCAGCGCACACGTCCCTTGTCACCGTAACCCATTTGCACCGTTCCATAAATCATACCTGGGTGCCATCCCGTGGCTGTGGAGCTAAACACATTTTGACAAAGCGTTTCTTCGTGAACTTTTCTTTTTAACCCCCGACCAAAAAAAGGGGTGTTATAAGTTGATGTCTGTCTGTCTGTGTGTGTGTCTGTCTGTGGCACCGTAGAGCTCAAACGGATGGGCCGATTTCGATGCGGTTTTTTTTATTCGAAGGTTAATATTTGTGCGGATGTTCTTAGCTATGTTTGGTTAATATCGATTTAAGATGGCCGCCTCCTCAAAATGGCGGACAAAACCTTATTTCGTATCAAATGAAAGGGCTTGATTAGTAAAATACTATACACTATAAAAAAAAAACAAATCCAAGATGGCCGCCACCACAAAACGGCGAATTATATTATTATTTTCACTACTACCTCAATATGGGTATCAAATGAAAGGGCTTGACTAGTAGAATACATTGCACTATGGAAAATTTCAAATCCAAGATGGCCGCTTCCACAAAATGGCGAAGTACATTTCTTTTTCACAACTCCCTTGATATGGGTATCAAATGAAAGGGCTTTACTAGTAGAATATTGTACAGATAACAAATCCGAGGTAGTCGGGGGTTAGTCAACATTTTTAATTTTGTTCTTGTTATATAGGGAATGCCTCAACGCATCGTGCAGGGCTATGATGGATACATCGCATCACGAAAAGTGGTACCTCTACCAACTAGAACCATTAAAGGTTTTTCCGGCGTGGCTTGGGGTCAGAGTTACTGGATCACAGTCGCACTCGACCAATGACTTGACATCGCCGGCTTGCCGGTTCTTTATGAGACGATGGTTTATCCTACTCGGAACGATCAATCAGTATTTGACAGATAACTCGAATACAAAAGGCCTCAACACTGCGCTCTTCATTCAAGAGGTTTATTCAACTCTGAACGCGTAGTATTTGACAGTAACTCGCATACAAAAGATCTCAACACTTAACAGATGCAAAATTGTTCGGATATTTCTCATAAGTTAAAAAGAAATTGGCAGTACTTGGGAATGCTACGAAAAATTAACAGTCATAACTTAAAATTTTAGTATTTAAGTAATGTTGCGCAATCGATACATCACTATATACTGCTATTATACTTTTATTACGCATGTTGGTGACGCGCACCTATACGATTTCCTCGAACCAAAAAGTGGTCAACTATCTACTCTCAATTATCTACTTATGAATAACAGCTGTCACAAGTCACACTACTTAACAAATCAATGTTTAAATAATTTCATTTTTAAAATTAAATTATTAAAATACAAACATTCCACCGTGGTTTCACCAGCGTAGGCCCCATTCCCTGTTCCTGCGGTGAAAAGTATGTGTTATTCGAGACTGTACTCAACAATCTGTACAATCTGTGCACGGTTGCCTGGAAGAGATCGCTCTTAGCGATAAGGCCGCCAATTGAAATGTCATCTTTTTTATAATAATTTAAGTTTAATTTGTGTTTTTATATTGTGGCTTTTAATTAAGTGTTTTCTTATTCTAACTGTGTTCCGAATTTCAACTAGAAGGATGCGCCCTTCTACCGCTTAATTAAATCGGCTTTCGGTTTGCAATTGCGATCTCTATCATTTCAAGCGGAAAGAAAAGGGAGAGCAGTATCAAATCTAAGACATTTCCAGTTAGACGGTGGACCCCCCGTTCAGACGTTCCGACGTGATTACAAACAAACATCCATACTTTCGCATTTAAGATATAAGTAGAATTTGATTAAGCATAATAAAGAGTAGGTACATAATAACAAATGAAGTACTAAATTATAAATTAAATTGTCTCATGAAAATGTCTCAAGTTCTTTCTACCAGTAGCGGCACCGGTACAGAGATTTTAAAATGGACGACAACTCGCGTTCCGCTTTGTCAGCGGTGAGTGACTATGCAATTTGGTGCAGCCACACTTCGTCTCCAGCCTCGTGATGGATCTTCCGTCCTCTTCACTCGGCTGATCGTTCGTTCATCTCTGCCAAAATGGATTGCATTTAGAGTTGGGTAGGACATGCGTTTACTTTGAGTTTGTACGAGTAACTCATTTTGAATTTTGAGGTGTGACATTGTCCCACCTCATTGTACCACCTCATAAATGAGGAGAATGGCTATCATCACTAGACTGTGACTTGATGCATACTGTGACATTATAACTACAAAAACGAGTTGAGCTGTGATTGTGACATTCTACAAATTGAGTTACTACTTTCCTGTGACATTGTATTACAAGCAACACATCATGAGTTACTATGATGTATGAAAAGTAATCGATATTTTTAAAAGTAAAATAAAATAAAAAGTGCAATAAAACAGTTTAAGTACTAAGCTTTACTGATTTAGTTTGTTTTTACTTATTGTAGTGCTACGTTATTTGAAATTTTGTTGTTATACCTATACTTAAATAACAGGTAGGTATACTCATTTTTTTACGTCCTAGATAAATAACACATCCGCGGAGTGTAATTATAATGTCCTGCGTTGTTGGCGTCGCATATTGATGCGACGCAAACAATTCAGAATTCAAGTTAAAACAATAACCGAACTTCTTTCTGGTTGTCCCGCTCACTCATTAGAAATGCTTAGCACGTTACTGCTTCTCGCTCGCTCACAAATAATGTAAGCGGGACAACAACGCGCAGGCCCATGAGTAAGATTCGCGACTATTCGTGCCTCATTTGAAGTGGGACAAAATGTATTTTTGAGGTGATGGGACATTCTGACATTTTGTATGGGACATTTGAGGTGACTCTTGTATGAGGTGCACACCTCTAATTGCATTTGTAAACTTCGACCTCATTTTCTCCCTGTACATTGTTATTTTTATTTGAAGCACCCTAGATTTTTTCTCGTTATGCCGTAAAAATAATCCATATTTCGAAATATTCATTACGTTAAACCACATTACCATTAATTTTATTCATGAGTACGCATTTGATTATCTGGGTATATTAGTATGGGATAAATTAGTAGCGTTTTTTGGGTCTCCTATGTTTGTCCCTCCTATGTTACCCCATTTTCATATGATTTGATTTACTTTAAAACGAACAGTCTCATTCAATTTTGCCTTTTTACCGTTGTTCTATTACATGTAGTGTTGGGTCACGTTGGATCATATATACTAAAAAAACTATAGTGTATCGAAGCCAGTTAAGTTACGGTCTAGTCGGAAGAATTCCCACGCGCACCACTGCCTTTTCGAAGTCATGTGTGTAATGTTGCTAACTTAAAATCAGTGAAAGAAAACATCGTTAAGAAACCGACATGAACCTAGAATTTTTCGAGGTTATGTGTCGCATTAGGCCAGCGTGGTGTATTACGGATTTGTCTCGCCTCATGATCGAAAGGCCCGAGTCCCATCACTGGAAACATTAACCCTAGATAGCTAACGTTCCTGAACTTCTATGATAAGCTAACCATTCGACTTTTTGACAACCATTTTTTAAACGTGTTTTTTATTAAAATTGTATATTGTTTTAATCAGATTTTCTATATTCCTGAGCAATATGAGCTATAAATTGGTAGACAATTCATATAAATTAAAGATAATTATTACATAAATGAATATTTATTTAACTTTTAGGTACTAAATCACAAATCTTAATGGTCACTTGTTTCTTTGAGATCAATAAGGCACTAAATCTTACAATGGCTAAATTAGGACCAATTTTTTTTAAAACTTTCTCTTTTTCTTTTGGTATTATAAAACTAACAACTTAAAACTAACCGTAAGTATAAAATTACTTAGATTTTTTGGCACAAGTTGGGCAAAAGTCGACTGTATGTTCACCCCAAATGGAAACTCTGCTACTATTACAGTGATTTTTCGATGTCAAAATGACGAGTGTGCAGTAGGTATCTCAAAAACAAAAGTACTTACAGGCTAAACGTGACCACCACGCGACTTAGTCTAGCCGTCACAAAGTTGGCTCAAATCAGCGAGTGTGTAGGTAAAACCATTAGAAAGTGATAGGGAGATATATAAATATGAAAAAATGATGAGCATCTAATAATAGATGCTCATCATTTTGACGAACGTTAGCTATCTAGGGTTAATATGGACGCTTATGCTTATTATACAGTTAAGGTTATCTGCAACAATTCAAAACAAAATTGTTCCCATCAACGAACAACGCTGAACAAAACGCTCGCCGAGTAACAACTTCATTTTAGATCACGAATAAAATCAACAGTGGAGATTTTTCAAATAAAGACAATAAAAAGTGTAAGACAAAGTTAGTACTCATTCCACTGAATTGAACCTAAGAATAGCCTGTTAATTTAAACATTAGCTCATGCATTTCTAATGAAGTTTCTCCTACTTACAACCATTATTTTAATTTTCTGAACCCTTTGTAAGTCGTTGCTTTAATACATCTTTGGAGTTTCAAAGTTTAGCTTATTTTAAAGTCTGTAAATTTCGGTCCACAAGTATGCTTCAGTAATGAACCGAAAATTGTTCAATTTATAATATTGTTTTGTAAAATGTTTCATTAATCTTATAAAAATATAACTCAATCATAATAATAAACCTACCTAAAACATTAAATACAAACACAAACAAAATACAAAAATCTTTATTGCTGTTTGCAGGTAAGATAAGATGATGACATGATACAAAACATTTAAGTCGACGGAACTTAAAAAAATGAGTTATGTTTTTTGCCTATGAAATGCTTACGTTTTTTTTCATACATCGAAGAGAACAATAAAACATATTTCAACATTTTATTATAATTCAACATATTGAAAATAAATGTTTGTTGCCTTGACAAGCTTATTTTTTTTTACTTTTATAGGGTTATATTTTACCACAATCTCGATTTTCAGTCTACGATTGAGCGCATTGATCTAACCTAAATCGCTTTCGACTTGAAACCATTAAAATCAACGGAAAACCCATTCAGGCAACGCTTTCCACAGATAACCCATTTCGCCCGATCCATTCGGAAGTTCCATCGTGATTGAGCAACGAACATCCAAACTGAGACATCCTACATCCTACTAATATTAAAATTAAGAAGTTTAGATGTTTCGATGATTATTGCCCAATAACGGCGGAGTCGTGAGATCTTTTTTTTACAGTAGATATAAAGGAACGAGACGTGCAGGACATACGGCTGATGGTAATCAACATGCCTCCCCATAACGCACAGTGACACGCAGCCATCACAGCATGAAGAGGCCAAATTATTACCTACCACTGCACTGTGCTTGTCACCCAAAGATTTAAGATGTATCGTTTCCATACTCAGTAATTTCACTGTAAACATTGCCTTACAAACCGGAACACAATAATGCTTGCACATTACTGCTTCGCGGTAGAATAACTGGCAAAGGTGTATTACTTCCCCCAGGCGGACTAAGCAAAGAGTCCTACTAGTATAAAATAACCGAATCCGGAGGTACACGGGTAAAACTATGGGAGGTTGATAGTTTATAATACTAGTAGTCTATGTCCAGCAGTGGGCGAACACAGGCTGGTGATGATGATGATGACTCTTCCTTCCTTCACTGTGAGGGCTGTCAAGATTTGGAATGAGCTGCCGTTGGAAATAAAGCGTGCGCAGTCGCTAGATGTCTTCAAGCTTCGAATTAAATAATTATATTTGAAGATTTAGTTGCCATGTATCCGTCCTTGAATTATAATCTGGTATGTGTAAGTTTTGGTACTTATTTATTGGAACGAAGTTCCTTATCGTGCGTTGTGAAAGGGGGCTAGACGGAAAAAAATCTTACGAAAAGTTGTCACGACACTTTTTGCTATTGTAAGCTGTGCGGCGTCGCATGTTTCTCTGTCTGTCTCTCTCTCTCTTATAGAAAGCAAGCCAGATATTTTCATTTCTATTTTGCATTGAACAGCGTGGTGTCACGACGATTATTTTTGTTGAGTGTAGGTATACAGGTTTTTTGTAAATAATAAATAATAAAAAAAGAAATAATAATAATTCCTTCACTAATTAATCGAAAGAAACTTCATCCGGGTGCCCCTTGACACCTCTTAAGTTTTTTTTATTACTTTAAGTCTACGTAGGTCTATTTAATATATATAGTATATATACATACATAAATATACACATCTTTCTTAATATATATTTAACTAGATGTCCGCCCCGGCGTCGCCTGTGGTACATTATATAGCACTCATCAGGATTCCGTCCATATGATACAGCGGTGAAAGAATGACTGAAATCGGTTAATTCATTCCTGAGAATATCGCTTTCAAACAAAACACCTCTTCAGCTACCTGCTACGCCACTTGTCGGAAATTGCTCGCACCAACTCAGATTTGATTAGCAAAGGTTTATATCCAAGAGATATGTAATCTGTGATATTCAATGACGCAATCTTAGACACATGCTGTCATGTGTCATGTCAAAGCAGGAAACGTACGAAAACTCTCAAAAATTCCCGATTTTGTTACATTCTTGATTCATGCACCGTTTCTATTAATAGTAGCGTTATGTTCTATAGCCTATAGCCTTCCTCGATAAATGGACTATCCAATAGAAAAATAATCTTTCAATTCGGACCAGTACTTCTCGAGATCCTAGCGTTCAAACAAACTCTTCAGCTTTATAATATTAGTATAGATTAGTATAGATTTATGTAAATTAGTAAGTATATTTCTTCTAAGTATAAAACTTAGGTTGTTTAACTACTCATACAATTTTATATACTAAGTCATAGAACATACTAAAGCCGCATTGTTATCTATATTATCCTATCCGCGCATGGTTGCCTGGAAGAGATCGCTCTAAGCGATAAGACCGCCAATTAAAATGTCTATAACATTTATAGATTTTCTTAAGTCAAAAAATAACATAAGACAAAAAATTACTACAGGAAGTAATTTTTTTGTGTATTTTATTGTATGTGGCTTTTAATGTTTTAATAAAGAGTTTTCTTATCTTATCTCATGATGAGAAGGATTTGGTCAAATTTGTCGTATAGAGTAGATTATCATAAGTTAATTTCGGCTCTGGGCAAGCTTTTCCTCGTAACCCAGTGTAAAGGCGACGTGCGAAATATGTGCATCGTGGTTTTGTAACTCCGCTGCTCACGCGAAACAGCCTGCTTGTTTCTTGCGTAGAGTACAGAAGTGGTAGAATTGACAAAAAAAATTAACTGATAATATTTTTAGTCACATTCTCCGTTTCCTTCATACATATGTAGTTATAAACCTGAATGTCTACTCTCTTTGTACGAAAAACGTAATTAAAAAAAAATAAACTTGTGGCTTTCCTGCTCGGTTCTACTTCGTTTTGTCCGATCGAACATTGTTGGACGTTTAAATGTTCTAAGCCTATTCCAATTAAAATAGGCTTAAAACATATAAAACGATGGATCTAAGTAAAACCACTAAGTAGAACTGGAAAGTCGCGAGTTTATTTCGGAAATTTCGTTTTTCGTAGACAGAAAGTAGACGTCTTGTGCAAAACTATAATGAAGAGAGCTGTGAACGAATTCAACGGCATACTTTGGGAGAGGTCTACGTCCAATGGAGAATAGATAAATAAATAATAATAAATATTGGTGGACAATTCACACACAACACCATCTGACCCCAAACTAAGCAAAGCTTGTAATATGGCGGCCAGATAGCTGATAGAATACTTATATAGTTCTAAATACATACATATTATACATAGAAACACCCAGGCACAGTGCAAACATTTGAATTCATCACACAAATATTTGCACTGGGTGGGAATCGAACCCACGACCCTCGGCGTCGCAGGCAGAGTTACTACCCACTAAGCCACGAGGCCAGCCAGAATAGCGACAAATTGATTGTGATAATGGCAATAAGTGGCGACGGTAGTGCAAGTCGTAGGTACTTTATAAAATACACTAGCTCTCATCGTCATACGACACGGATAGTCATCTAATGATGTATGTACACGTTGAGTTCAATGAGTACCTATAGTAATGGGGCCATTTAATTACTATACGTTTACAGATATTATCTACTTACAAAAGTAAGATTAGGAGGAAATGCATTTGCGCATACCCTTCCGCCTTAAACATATCTACCTTAATAAATGCCGTCTCTGATTCCACAACAACTCTACATCCAGTATAAATGAGCCAAGACGGCGCCTCCCCCCGCGGCCATATTTCTAGAAAAATCCGCTACAACCGCGAGCATGTTACCTCCATTGTTGCACCTCGCTCCCAGCTGCACCCGTCTACAACGCCTTAACTTACAACCTGCTTCAGATAAATCGAGAACGTGGAAGATTTTTTATTTAAGAACTTATTTAGCTACTTTGAGCACTATTTTATACAAAACAAAATTAAAAATTTTGTTTAACCCCCGACTACCTCAGATTTGTTATCTGTACAACATTCTACTAGTCAAGCCCTTTTATTTCATATCCATGTTAAGGGAGTTGTGAAAAAGAAATGTATTTCGCCATTTTGTGGAAACGGCCATCTTGGATTTGAAATTTGTCATAGTGCAATGTATTCTACTAGTCAAACCCTTTCGTTTGATACCCATATTGAGGTAGTAGTGAAAAAAAACAATATAATTCGCCATTTTGTGGTGGCGGCCATCTTGGATTTGTTTTTTTATAGTGTATAGTATTCTACTAGTCAAGCCCTTTCATTTGATACCCATATTAAGGTAGGTTGTGAAGAAATATTTGGTCCGCCATTTTGTGGCGGCGGCCATCTTGAATCGATATTAACCAAACATAGCTAAGAACATCCGCACGGATATTAACTTTCAAGTAAAAAAACCGCATCCAAATCGGCCCATTCGTTTGAGCTCTGCGGTGCCACAGATAGACACACACACAGACAGACAGACAGACATCGACGTCAAACTTATAACACCCCTTTTTTGGTCGGGGGTTAAAAATAACGTCTTATCGCGTCAATACACCAATGTGCCGGCGTGACATCGGAGCACCGCAGCGGAATGTGCTCGACGAGTGTAATCAAATAATCAAGGTACGTAACATGTAAACTCTTTGGGGTTATCTTGTTAAGTTCGCGTCGCCAATACGCATAATAGTAGACTGCAAGTGAACAAAATTTATGGGTCAAATGAACCACCAGGAGACTTTTGTAGGATGATAGAAGGGTATAAAGTAATAAGATGCTATGCTGTCACTTGTAAGCTGTCCAAATGAGTGCAATTGAAGAGGAAGGGGTTCTAACCTTCGATAAGTTTTCCTTGTCGCATGATTTTTGTACGGCATTGCGAAAGTATTAGAAGAGGTATTGAAACTATGAATTTAAAAATTAAATCCGCTATAGTAGTATATCCGCAGGCACACAGATAGTTAAGCTAATAGAAACGAAGTTGACATATTTTTTCAGGTCAAGTATTGTGCTACATGAATTCTGCATAATCTTAAAATGATTAACAAATGTATTATGCCAATTTAAGATAGATAGATACTCTTTATTGTTCACACCAAAAGAAAAACAGATTTACAGACAAAGAAAAATAATAACAGCTAGTGCTACAACAGGTGGCCTTATCGCTGAAAGCGATTTCTTCCAGGCAACCTATGGAACCTTTTTAAGATCCAAATTAGGTTCGATAATTTCAATTTTTGCGCCGCTATTAAGGAACAAAAATCTATACGTTTATGCGAACTTTTTTAAAAATAATAGTTAATATTAGTTTTTAAGTTTTTCGTACTGTTTATATTTTTATACTTATTGTTAAAAATTTAGAAATTCAGAGGAATTAATAAATAATTAAATATTAGTAAGATTAATACAAAAAAAACAGTGATAGCCTTTTTTCCACACAAAGTTTTCTATTTGGAACGAAAACAGGTTTGCTTTTGAATGGTATTTCAACTGGTTTCACTGTTTAATACTTATTGTTTTTACCCATTTTAATGGACCGTGCTAATCTCGTGAAAGCATCATTATTTTAAGAAAAACTTTTTAGGCACCTAAACTAGAAATATCAAAAACATATAAGAGAAGGTATAAAACAATACGATTTCAGAACTCTCCGCTTAACCTTACTTTCCCAACAAAATCGGAAAATAAAACTCCCTCAAAGCAGGAATCCGAGATCGCACTAAAGCCTCTTTTACCAAATGACCTCAAGTAAAAAAAGAATCTTCAGAAAAACCGGATATTTCAGCACTCTGCCTGCGGCCCGAAAAAAGTTATTCAAGTGGCAACACTACGGGGAATGAAAAAAGTTCATTCAATAGGGTTCTTCCCCTCTTCTTGAAGGGGGATCTCCCAGTGTTTGGGCAGCGCTTGACGGCTGAATTTAAGATCAGGTCAAGGTTTATAGTAGAAAGTTTTATTACAACGGTTGAAAGACCTTTTAATGAATACCTAATTTTTTTTTTTTTTTAACTTTAATAGGTTTACACTTGACCGCCATCTCGCCTGATGTTAAGCGACGATGCGGTCTACGATGGAGCGTGTTTACCTAGAAGAAACCGATTCACTCTCGATTTGAAGACACCAAGATTATAACTATCGGGAAAAACCCACTCAGGCAACTCATTCCACAGCCTAGACGTTCTTATCACAAACGTAGAGTCAAACCTCTTTGTCCGTGTCTTTGGAATATCCACCATGAAACGGTGCCGCTTCTTCGAGTTACGAGAAGTACGGTAGTAAAAAGGGCAAGGTGGTATAAGATCATGCAGATCAGTTGCACACTCTCCGAATACATTTCAGGAATACCCTTTCGAATAAAAATAAAATATCAAAATCCGTTCACCCAGTTAAAAGTGAAATTACAAACATAAAAAAATACAGTCGAAATGTGAACTGCCCCCTATTTTAGACCAGTGTAGCCATGTATGTGGCTATTTGAATATAAATAGTATGTTCCCAGTCAAGTATTGCACCGTAGTCGTCATTCAGCTATTTTAACTATCTTTAGTTCCAAATAAAACGTATGCTTTCGTCTCCAAAACACCTCCAATCGACAAAAGAAAATTCGCAAAAATACGCCACAGCAAACTTCGCCCACGCCTTTAATGCAAGTCTTCTCAATACTTTTATCATTGGGTCCAAACCAATGACTCACCGCCGTTACAAATTTTAAACGCAATATTCTCCTTTTTGACCGTGTTCCACCCATTTCTTCAAAGCTACGTAAACGGAAACTATTATTCTAATATTATACCTGATTTTTTATTTACCTGGTTTATTAATTAAATTTAAAATAAATTGTGTGTGTTTAATAAAACAAGACTATACGGCAGAAATGAAAACTTAAATAAGAAAAACTATTGCATAATTTTAATAACAAAAATAAAAACGATTACTTAATACACTAGTACACTGGACATAGTTAACATCACGACACGATAGTGACAGATTAGGCTGAAGGAGTACACATGGCTAAGAATAAATAAAAAATAAAAAATACATTTGTGCTAATCAAAGTCAACAAAGTTTTCACTTCTATAAAAAACTATACTAATAGATACTAATATTATAAAGCTGAAAAGGCGTTTGAACGTTCTAATCTCAGGAACTACTGGACTGATTTAAAAATTCTTTCACCATTAGATACGTACGTGCGTACGTACATATTTAATACATACGTCTTTCACAATTTTTGAGTGATATCCATAGGCATATAGGCGCTTCCTTTTTACGAACAATCTCTAGCCAAAGATGCAAGAAATAGCTTTCAGCGATAAGGTCGCCTGTTATGGCAGTAATTTTTTTTTGTTTTTTTGTGTGTCTGCTTGTTAACAATAAACAGTATCTATCTATGTGTTTTATTTTATTATACTATGCATTACTAGTTAATGTCCAGCTAATATCACTTGATACAGCAAGTGATTTGCGTTTAGCGTTTTAGCTGGAATTTTCAAACGTTAACCATCATTTATTTTGAAATTTGTCCGCGGGCCTGAGGTTGGTCAGCCTGGCTTTAAAGCGTAATCTTAGAAGCAACAAAAACGATTCCTTCCAAACACTTTGCATTTTCCTCTTAAAATGCAGCGAATATTTTAAGACTCTCGGGAGTGTTTCATTAGTTATTAATTAAGGCTGGCCGCAGACTGACGATCTCTTATTTAAGGGGATATGTAAACTAGCCATCGTATTACAAAATTTGATTGAAATTGACTGTTGTCTATTTGAGCTTATTTGACGTAAATTAACCATTTTCGGTTAGCTATAAATTTTGTAAGGGTCAGAATTTTGAAAACCTTTAGTATTTTTTTTGCATACGGCGCAGCGGTCACACTTTTTTCTACTACATCAACTAAATGTTGATCTTAGCATAGATCGTACAACTCAAGATTAGCCCTCCCAAACTTCAGGGCGCACGGAATCATGTTAACGTTGGGAAGAGTGAGCTCACTCTTTCCGTTATAGTCGGTTGTCGGAAGCGGGGAACGCCGGTCGTTTTTACCTATCACTGATTTTGATAATTTTGAACATAAATATAAAAGATTAGGTCTTGCTGTGCGTTCAAAAAGTGTTCTAATAATCCTAGAAACTGAAGTAAATGTAATGGAATTACATTTCATGCGTAAGTACTGCATTTAAAATTATTTTAAATATTTTCTAATTACATAAATTACAATTTTAAAATGGCTACCATCGCCGTCACCGGCCACACATAGCCGTGTGACAGAGAGAGAATAATACCAATTATAAATAGCGCGAGCGAGATAGATGTCTTAGACAGAGACAGAGATGTCTTAGATAAAGACAGATGTCACAGACGCAGTTTACTATCAATGTCAAGATCTCATAAACAAACATAGTTTTAAGCTGTCGTCTTTTTGTCAAAATTAAAGTTCCACCACCCTCACCACTTTGTACGGCACCACCACTACGTGGGTCCAACCACGGGAATCAACCAGTTAACGCCAGACGTCCCTATGCCTGGGCACCCTTGGTACCCTGCGACAGACCTGATGTTCTATTTCACCGTCATATACTGATCATGTGCCCCTAGCATCCCCCCCCCCCCCGCATTCGTCATCTGACGCCGTCAGATTACGAATGCGGTGGGAATTGCCATCTCTAAAGTTTGTGAACCAGGATAAGAGTCGTGAAACCCCAGATTTTCCTGATTTTAGAGACGGACCCGGACATGTCAACTTTTTGTCTCATGGATAAGATTTTTCAACCCGATATTTTACCTGGACTACCAAAGTCCGGCCCGGACACTCCCCAGACGCCCCTGAAAACTAAGACAAATCGAGGAGACCCGGACGGCAACCTTATCGGACGGTGGCACCCCTTCAAAGGTGCGACGGACTGGGAGAGCAGTGACAGACACATAACCAAAACGATTTACTCGCGATGCAATCTGCCGCCAACGTGGATGATGGCAGTTTGCCAACATTTCGCCTGCGTTCCCGTCAGTCTTCCGGTTGGGTTCGGGTTCTGTTGGAGTTGGCACAACGAGTAGTGCCCCAACAAAACCTCTACCTTTCCTGTATACGGCGTGGTTAGAGGTCGTTTTAACATTTTCCCTACCTACTTACCGCGACCTATCCATCTCTGAGCATACCTCAGAAGCAACGCCTCACTCTCACCATCCTACAAATTAAAAATACGCCGGGATCACCTTGGAAACCAGCCAGTAATTGAGAGCTAGATAAAAGCAAAGCATCTGGCGATGTCCACCGCGATAGGTCTGATGTTCAACTCCGTCACCTATCACTATCCAGTTAGAGCTAGTAGAGTATAAATGAAGCGTACAATCTGTTTGGGATAAGCGATACCTATTTGAAAGACAAGTAAGAAATTTCAATTCATTTCATCTATGGATTCATCCATTATATAAGAATAAGGCCAACCCCCCGTTTTGAAATGGCTGTGAATTTTATTTGTAGTGTTTACTTTCTGACATTCTGGAACAAAACTTTTGATATAGGTAATATACATGAAAAAGGACAAATAATCGTATTGTCTACAAAAACGGGCTTATGTATCAGGTGTGGAGGACAGGTTTCCAATCCTTTTGAACACGCTTTTATTACCTTCACTTGTAATTATGTATGTAAGAAAATCTTGGAATCTTAATTTGACCCACTTCCTGGTTTTCGATTAGGATGAAATTTTGCACACGCTCTGAGTTCTGATGACAATACATGATTAGCTAAGAAACATCATTACAAATCCAATATGGCGGCCTCCCCAAGATGGCGGACTGGCTGTTTGAAGCCCCCCCCTCATGATATGGGTATCAAATGAAAGAGTTTGCTAGAAATACGAACAAAATAGTCACATGACTTAAATCTAACATGGCGGACATCCAAAATGGCGGATTTGCTATATGAGCATTTCAAATAGCAAATCCGTCCCCCAAACCCCCAAGATATGGGTATTAAATGAAAGGGTTTACTGAATTGGATACTTTTGTAATTTCTAGTGCGTGCCAAAAGCTTGTTTTTTAAACTACTAGATTTATTTTTTACAAAATGTCTATACGTGCTGAAGTTCAATCAAGTATCTGTCACCCTATTTTTGTAATTTTACTGACTTTTGCTGTTCAGTTCTCGTGGCACCTTAAACCTGGCCGCAGTCGGGCGATTGCTCATTAATTCAAAGTACCGTCTACAGGTCTTAACAACGGCGTGAGGGTAAACGCTCACGAAGGTACACAGTATCCCTGCTTTCATTAGCAGTGAGGTTATTATTAGAAGAAGTATCCCGCATTATCTAGGCTTCGTGGGATTCAGTGGTGGCACTGTTGTTGTATTTACTCAAATTTGGTGAAGGATTTAGTTTTAGATTAGATTTAGATTTAGTTTTCTCATTGTTCAAATAAAAGTTGTGCAGAAGGTGACTTGAGGGAATTGTTGTAATTTTTCAAACTAGTCTGAAAAATATCAACGTTGAGCTTACCGCCCGATTGGAGCCCGCTGGTGACCCGTGACTTTCCTATTAAATTTAAATATTGGTGGGCAATTCACACACAACACCATCTGACCCCAAACTAAGCAAAGCTTGTACTATGGCGGCCAGATAGCTGATATAATACTTATATAGTTTTAAATACACACTTATTATAAAGAGAAACACCCAGACACAGTACAAACATTTGAATTCATCACACAAATATTTGCACTGAGTGGGAATCGAATCCACGAACCTTGGCTTCGCAGGCAGAGTTACTACCCACTAAGCCACGAGGCCAGTCAAATTGTTGTTGCTGTTCCGGTTTGAAGGGCAACGCACTCTATTTTCTTACTCCTATTTTTTTGTAGTCCGTAATAAACATGTTTTTTACATTATTTAAGTTTAATGTGTTTTATCCAAGAAACAGTAACAAGTATACAGGATGCCGCACACGATCCAAACCGCTAAATATTCTGATCACACCACGCCTGGAGGAGTGCAGCGATACGCGCGGGGCCGGGTGAGATTACTAGTCAACGATACGACGTCTTCAGGGGATTGTGGAGATCGAACATGTACTACACAAAACACTAGTATGTTTAATTGTGAGGTATTTATTTATTGTTGTTGTATGTTAGAGCGCGTTCCAGATATATTCACGCAGTTATATTTTTTTTAAGTAATGAGACAAGCAGGTCATGTACCTGGTGGTAAACAAAAAATCCTGCCACATAACAACACAGTGACATGCAGCTATTGGAACTTGAAGAGTCCAAATCATTACCTAGCACTGCACTACGCTCATCACCCAGAGATCTAAGATGTTATATCTCTAAGCCCTGTAATTTATCTGCAAACATTCATGCAGTTACATATATTCATGCAGTTACATTTTTTTTAATAAAGAGTGACAAGACGGGCAGAACATGTATCTGATGGTAAGCAACATGCCTGCCACATAACAGCACAGTGACATGCAGCTATTGAAACTTGAAGTAGCACTGCACTACGCTCGTCACCTAGAGATCTAAGATGTTATATCTCTAAGCGCTGTAATTTCTCTGAAAACATTGCCCTTCAAACCGGAACACAGTAATGTTTACACATTACTGCTTGGCGGTGGAATATCTGGCAAAGGTGTGATACTTCCCCCGGTGAACTCTGCTAAGAGTCCTACCTTGAAGCAGACTTGTGTATCCTACCACTACGGTATGAAATGTACGTAGAAATTTCTATGGGTCCCTTTCTGAGAAGTAAACGTATTTCACCCGTGAATATCTAAATACCTGCTATTAGTGTGCCGCAGTTTTACCCGCTTAGATCTCGATCCCGTTATTTCCCCGGAATGAAAAGTAGCCTATGTGTTCTTCCTGTAGATAATTTTACGACAAGCCATTTTGAAATAACCTTCCTATTACTCAGAGATCAGTAGCGGTCTCCTCTACTACTCAGAGGTCAGTAGAGGTCAGTGGAGGTCTGAGTAATAAGTCCCGATATATGTATTTGCGACGATCTGACTTTTGTCACCTTTTGCTCTTATAACTTTTGTAGCCTGCACGATATACATGTCAATTTTTCACATATTCTGATACCCGTAATTAAAGTGTATACAGAATTCAGCCCATATTTTATTGTTGAAGTATATGTTAAAAAAGTATAAAGCTACGAGTACTGTGGTGTTTGTGGTGTTGTCTTAGTTCAGAAAAATTACATTTGTTACTGTTAGGCACACATCCATGCGATCTACTGCTTACGGCTGCCTACTTGACGCACACTACGTCCACCGCATGACCTCATACGCAATATCGTGGTGGCACCACATAACACACCAAAGTACGATGTAACTATCCTGATCATCTATTTATTATTATACTACACTCACATACCTCAAAACCACCTTGCATAACAACACACTACCGCATACATACTCACCACTCCCTCGCACACTGATTATCTCTTACTTATCGTAAATCACAAATACCCTTAAATAAAGAAATTTGTAAACTCTTTGCAAATACCCTTTAACCATTTTTTTTAATTATCTGGCATGCATTGTTATTACGTCCTTTTATTCAAAACTTTGTTTTCTAAATACCCTCAGCACAAGAAGGAGCCTAGATACCCACGTCACAGGTCACCCTAGTGTGGGATCCAGTGATCACCGACTTATTTTTTACTTTATTTCTTTTATTGTATCTACCTTACATGTTTAATTAATTAAGTTGGTATTATAAGTAACTTAAGTTTTTATGTGCTAATAAACATTTTTATTTTCATTTTCATTTCTGCAATGACTGGACGACAAAAACCTTCATAAAGAATATTTATAAGTAAATAGATCAATTTTTTTCGCACGGTTCGTTTGTACCAATCGTAGGCAGATGAGGTGTATCTTAGCTATGGCGACATAGTGATATGCTGCGACAAAAGTACACTTCCACAAGAGCGACAGGACTCACAAGACAAGAACGATCAGACCCGTGTTTTCGGTGCAAAGTGTTTGCTCTAACTCTATAATAATCATAATCTTTATTGCTTATACATGTCACATACCAAAAATAAAAATGACATGTTACAAATTTACACTAATATTAAACACAAAATAACTACTTATATTTGCATATTTGATTGTACTCGAGTACATTTATTTATTGTTTATCAAGTATATCAAGTCGATTATCGAGTATATCGTATCGATTTATCGAGTAGGTATAGATATTGAATCGAGTACATTTCTATATTTTAATACATTTATTTATACATAGTATATGTATGTAAGCTACTGGATAAAAACTGACTCGGAAAATATCTGGCAACAATTTCGACATTAGTGAAATTTTGTAACTGTAAAATTGCTTGAGTACGTCCTCCTTTTTCTAAGGTCGGCTAAAAACTCACACGAATCCCGGAAGCCGTAAAAGACAATTGCTAAACGTTCTTGAAAAATCCTACATCTCCCGGTAAATCTTTAAAGTCTTCCCAGGAACGAGAAGATAAAATCCCGGAATCCTCGCTCCGTGCGAACGGTTGAGAGAAAGCACACGTGACGCGTGACGGTAGCAGCATCTGTTCCAAATTCAAATGCTTGGATGGCTGCCCCGTGACGTAGCTTCCTGACTTTGACTTGGAATATGTTTAAATTGTATTTTGACTCTTATTTATGCACCTGGATGACTGAGCTTAGCTTGGTTTTTCATTGCCCGAAAACGCGGATAAAACAACGTTTTCTAAGAATTTTACTACGATATTACCCGCGTAGTTACTGCTTCCTTTATTTTCACGGGGAAAAAAGTAGCCTATTTGTTCATCCAGACTATAATTTAACCATCGATATAAACCATGGATGTGCCCTGAGCACCTTGAAATTGATAATAAACTGCGTCTGTATATGTACCGTAAGTGGTTTACACACCACCAATCTACTTGCCTTCTAGAACCGCTAGCGGCGAGATATTCTATCTGTGGTTCTACTTATTTTGGTTGCTGACAACGATTAGTGATGGGTAAAAATGTCCGGCGTTCACCGGTCCCTGCAACCAACTAGAACGGAAGGAGTGAGCTCACTCTTCCCAACGATGACGTAGTTCCATGCGCCTGAAGTTTGGGAGGGCATATCTAATGGTTTATATCGATGAATCTAACTGTGTTCCATAGTTCAGCCTCAGGTTTAAAATTGGAGCACAGATAGAATAGAATCTGGACTGAAAGATAGGCTAATTTTCTTCGACCAAAACTATCAGGGACGGGAACTATTCTGGTGAAACCGCGGAGCACAGCTAGTATACAATAATCAATAATACTAGTATAGTAAACAACAGTAATTGCTGATAATAATTTTAACAAAAAAGAACCGACTTTCAACGGAAAACTTATAAAGTAAAAAAGTTTTCCTCGATTTCTCTAGGATGTCATCATCAGATCCTGGTTTCCTTATCATGGTACCACCCTTGGAATATCTTTTTATAACAAAAAAAGAATCATCAAAATCGGTTCATAAACGACGAAGTTATCCGCGAACACACATAAAAAAAACATACATACGGTCGAATTGAGAAACCTCCTTTTTTTGAAGTCGGCTAAAAACAACGAATGGTGTCATGCGATACCAGGTAAGAACGAAATTCTTTCAGATAATAATAGAGAAGCAACACAATTGGCAAAAAGAAAATTCTTGACATTATTACTTACAAGCAGCGCTCAGTCCCGTCGTTCCCGTTATATTTCAGGAATAAAAAGTAACCTGTGTTTTTCCAGACTATAATTTAACTGTATTTCAAATTTGAAATTGATGCGTTACTACGTGGTTTAGCAACAAACATCCAAAGATTCAAAATAGGGACTAGTAGGATGGTATTTAATAGAATACATAGTTCTATTGCTGCTTTACTTTCACATTTTTTTCAGTTTGGCCGCACGTCAAAATCCCTGACTCCGCCAAGCCGGCCGTAAGAAACTTCGTTCTAAAAAGCTTGTAAGTGTGGGTAGTTAGTCAATGAAATAAAGGACCGTTTCCAAAGTAATTCAATCTGAGATCATAAGTCAGCTATATTTTATGTCCGTAATCCCTCAGAGCGTGTCCCGTCGATCCGCGCGTAATGCGGCGCTGATCCTGGCTCACTCGCCCTTTGGCTTTCTACGAGTATAATAGTTTTTTACCTAACTACCCACTAAAAATATTTTCAGACTTACACAGATACCTGTACTATATGGGAACCATTTGACAATAATAATTCATTTTTTCACAGTAAGTAGTTTGATACAGAGGTTTTAGTAATTGAAAGTTACAAATTGTCTCAAATTTAAACGTTGAAGTCAAGAAGTTGAAATTGAAACGTCTATGCTGTGGAATACGTTTGAGTCTTCAAATAGATTTGAGTCTTCAAATAGATTTGAGTCTTCAAATAGAGAGTGAATCAGTTTTTTAACCCCCTACCAAAAAAAGGAGTGTTGTAAGTTTGACGTCGATGTCTGTCTGTGGCACTGTAGAGCTCAAACGAATGGGCCGAGTTTGATGCGATTTTTTTATTTGAAGGTTAATATCCGTGCGGATATTCATTGCTATGTTTGGTTAATATCGATTCAAGATGGTGGCCTCCACAAATGGCGGACAAAATATTTCTTCACAACCTACCTCAATATGGGTATCAAATGAAAGGGATTGACTAGTAGAATGTTGTACAATATCAAATATAATAAGAAATCCGAGATAGTCGGGGGTTAATCCAAATTTTTAATTTTGTTCTTGTCTATGCGTTCCATCGTAGACCGCATTGTAGTTTGACATCAGGCGACATGGTGGTCAAGTGTAAACCTATAAAAGTTTTAAAATATGCTAGTAAACAAAGTTCTTTAGAAGAATAAAAATGAAACTTACTTAATAGTAAATAGGTCTTTAAAATAAAATTAATTTGAATTTGCTAGTAAAGAATAAATTAGCAAGTAATGGAATAAATTAAATTTGAACTAGCTAGCAAACAGTATTTGGAAGATAAAATACATTAAAAATGAACATGATAGTAAATGGCTATTTTAAAGAAAATAAAATAACTATGAACTTGCTTAGTTTCCTTCTTGATTTTAATTTTCCCTTGTATTGTGAAACTGCGAGTGAATCCGTACGTACCGCTAGTGTTGTTACGGTAACCTCGATACATAGACAACAGTTACAGTTAGTGCATCCGGTTAGAACATTTCAATCAATAGAATCGCACTAACATCGATTGTAACAGAATGACTATGATTCTTGCAAAGATTAGGACATTTTTTTTTCAAATAAAAAGGCTTTACTATACTTGATTTAATTTAGTCGCTATTTAATTCAGTAAAATGTATCATTAAGTAAGCTAGCATACAACATTCAGAAGACTTAACTTGCTTCTATACTTGTTTCTGAATTCAGTTGACTAGCCAAGATACAACAAATTTCGAGATATATCTTGAAGATTATAAAAAAAAATGTTTTACCCCCAACTCCCTCGGATTTGTAATCAGTACCACATTTTACTAGTCAAGCCCATATTGAGGGAGTAGTAAAATTATTTTAACAAAAAAGAACCGACTATCAACAGAAAACTTATAAAGTAAAAAGGTTTTTCTCAATGTCATCATCAGATCCTGGTTTCCTTATCGTGGTACCACCCTTGGAATATATATAGGCAATAGGCAGCAAACTCAGGTACTGAGAGAGAGTTTGATCGAGCGTTTAAACTTGACCCTTGAGGCAGTCTCTAAATGGGGCGATGCCAATCTGGTCAGGTTTAACGAGGGAAAGACGCAGGCGTGTCTGTTTTCCGCAAAAAGGAGTCCTTTCCAACAGGCTCCTACTTTTCGCGGTGTATCCGTGCCGGTATCCGACCATCTCGAGCTGTTGGGCGTTACTTTATCATCGACTCTCAACTTTGGCTCGTATATCGAATCTAAGGCTAAATTAGCTGCCAAGAAACTAGGTGTCCTCTCAAAGGTGCGAAGGTACTTCAAGTCTGAACAGTTGCTAGCGTTATACCAAGCACAGATTCGCTCCTGTATGGAGTACTGCTCGCACCTTTGGGATGGATCGGCTAAGTATCAGCTGGAGGCTCTGGAATCGATCGAGAGACGTGCCAAAAGGCTCATAGGCAATGACATTCTCGTGCGAAAAAGACTACAAAGTCTCGAACATCGCCGGAAAATTGCTAGCTTATCGGTTTTTATCGGATACACTTCGGAGAGTGTGCGACTGATTTGTACGATCTAATACCACCTTGCCCTTTTTCTATCGGAATGCTCGTAGCTCGAAAAAGCGACATCGTTTCATGGTTGATGTTCCAAAGACACGAACGAAGAGATTTGACTCTACTTTTGTGATAAGAACGTCTAGGCTGTGGAATACGTTGCCTGAGAGGGTTTTTCCCGATAGTTACAATCTTTGTGTTTTCAAATCGAGAGTGAATCGGTTTCTTCTAGGTAAACACGCTTCATCGTAGACCGCATCATCGTTTAACATCAGGCGAGATGGCAGTCAAGTGTAGACCTATAAAAGTTAAAAAAAAAAAAAAAAAAAAACTTCTATACAACGAAAAAATAACCATCTAAATCGGTTCAGAAACGACGAAGTTATCCACGAACACACATAAAATATATATATATATACGGTCGAATTAAGAAACTTCCTTTTTTGAAGTCGGTTAAAAAAAATGTGTTTCACCACATTGTGGTGGCGGCCATCTTGGATTTGAAATTTGTCATAGTGTATGACACTATACACTAGTCAAGCCATTTTTCATTTGATACCCATATTCAGGTAGATTGTGAAGAATTATTTTGTGGAGGCGGCCATTTTGAATCGATATGAACCAAACATAGCTTAGAACTACCCCACGGAACTAAACCTTCAAGTAAAAAACGCATTGAAATCTGTCCATTCGTTTGAGCTCTACGATGCCGGGTGTTAAAAATGTACAGTAACATGATTATAAATTATATTATTACTACATTTCACTCCATTTCGCGGCACTCTGCTCCACTCCACCCCATTTCACTCTACATCACGCCATATGATCCATTATCAGTATTTATCTTACCCACTGCAACTCGTAATTGCAAAAACTATTTCTATTTACAAAATACACTAACCAAAGTTGAACTATCTATTCTCAATCCGCAGCAAGCCGCAACCCATGGTCACCGCGGAGGATGCGCTTCACATATGCAAATTGTTCATCAGCTATTCAGTGTTTGGACATTCGTTATGCGCGTCCGCTGTGCGCTTGGACCACACATGCGTGCCGAGGTCCGAGTTATAAGAGGTACGAGTTTAAATACTACTTTCCACTAATGTTATAAACGTGGAGTCAGTGGTGCCCTTAGGGGGTGGCGAGCAGGGCAATCGCCCAGTGCCTCCCTCTTGAAGGGGCCTCGCGTTAATCGAATTTAGAAAATATACAGATTTTTTAAACTTGCAATGGGTAAGGCCGCCGCTGGGTGGAGTACTGCAATTTATTACATAGATAGATAATATAGTTTGGTGTAACACATCTTAATTATAACCCACGAAAATTACAATATCGGGTGAAACGGCGGGGAACTTCTGAAATTGTCAACAGTTGTGAGCAAAAAAATATCAAGAAAACCTTTATAGTGGTCTCCGCTGTTTTTTAAAGAGAGAGGAGTTGCAATAGGTACGTATACGATGCACTTGTCAATAAAACATCAGAGATGCTGACGGCATTTGGCCAGCGGGAAGAAGTGTTTTAGATTCATAATATAATGCTCTTAAAATTACAATGAAACTACTCTTCAATACATACCTAAACAGTTTACTACTCCAGAGATAAAGTTTATTTCCGCTTGCGTTTCTCGTTTGCACTCCGCGACTAAGCTCTGAAAACCGGAATGTTTTATGTTGCAAACGTTCAAATTGTGTACGGAAATGTTTGATTGATAACTTTTTTCTTTTACAATAACGATAGCTTTTGTCACAATAGATGCTTGGAACTAATTACCTAATTATTTTTTTCGAATTCACCACTAATTGAATTCAATTCTAAAATTGATCAAACACTCAAATAATTTGTATGACATTTATAAAAGCAATAAAATAACGTGGTTAAGCCAACTAAACCCACTGTTCTGATAAAATAAATTAATATTTTGTTGAAATTATCTGCTGGTAGATGAAACTCAATGAACAACGTGGGAGTTCTCGATTCTCGCACCCCTTGTTGACGACGTCATTCCTCAAGCACCCTTCCTCCATCCCTGAGTGTAGAACTCCCTGACTGTAGAATGCAGATACAGCAAAATTTCGAAGTAAACGAAAATACCATCGATAAATTGAAACACATACAGTTTTTGGATTTTTGATAATTTTCCAAAACTGCTCCAGCCATTGCCTTTTCATCTAAATAGGACCATCTGATAAATATATACATAATAATACTTTTGAAACTTACCAGTTAATTACTATTTAATACAACACCATCAATTGTTCCCTAACAAAGTAATTTAATATATACCTAGGTATTACGTTTAACGTTGTGATATGGTTGGTATATGAAATGTACGTAGCACGACTGAAAAATGCAGACTGTTGAGTTCATCTTCTATGTACAAAGCTTAGTACTATTTTTCGCACACAGTCATAGCAATAAAAAATGGTTCTGCTTCTGATTCAAAATTCGCACCGAAGGCACAGATATCCTCACCCACTAGAAACAGGTCGATTCCTTTCAATATTCCATAACTACAAAGGTTCGAATCTTAACTTGTTATTCTGCCCTTAAAAGGGTTCCCTAAAACAATCTTCCCAGAAACGTGATACTGAACCCTATTCTATTATCTTTATTATTTGTTGACTCGATTAAACGTAATAGATTCTCGGCCTTTATCTTAACCCAGTTTTGAGGGATCAGGTTTATGGTTACTGTGGGCCAATTAATATAGAAATTGATTTTTGTTTGGAGAAATCGGTGAAATTGAATGATAATACAGAGGAGGCGTACAAATGTAACAGTGGTTTGAAAGTAACAAATGCTATGTAGGTCCAATTACTTAGTCAGACACTGCTTCATTGACAAAAGGCAATAGCCAGTGGCCAGCCCCTTGCTATAAAACCAAACCAAACCGTTAATCACAATAATACACACCTAAGCCATCATTCGCCGATACAAACCGACGACGGTCGTACAAAAGGTGTAAGCATTGACCAGCCAGTTGCAAATGTTGTAAGTAACACACGCTACGGCTGAACATTATTCAACGGCGCTGTTTACTAGAGGCCAAGTTGCTGTTTTAAGGGCGTGTGGGCCGTAATTTTGATTTTTTAAAACAACTTTAAGACCATTAAAATAGTGTATTAAACTCTGAAAAAAATATATGTAATAGTTAAGGATCTAATCTAGTGCAATTCGCAGTCAGTAACACGATTTAATGAATTTTACTTGATAGAAAAAAATCCCAAAGTTACCCCTTTTCAAAAGTTTTTCAAGTTTATGACTAAACTAATGAATTTTTAACTAAATTTTGTACTCAACGAAAGCCACTTAAAAGTTATAGATGCATTCGCAGAGTTTGACTTGATAAAAAGTATCAGTTATTCACTATGTTTTAATATCTACCATATATATAGCGCGCCGTTCGGCAAGCCTGATCAGTCGCGTTTCGGCGCTCACGGACGACGGGTCTGTGCTTGATTTTGCAATTTTGACAACCGATAAATTTTAAATATTACGATCATAGTGCCACAGTATAACAATATCAGTAGGTATTACTAGTGAAGCACGCTATGATCTTGATTTTTGATACCGTTTTCATTGGAATTGCAAATAGAGCGTCTATTAGTACGCTGTTTATTTTATGTTATAGAACAAAAGGGGAGTCTCAAAAAACTGACGTCGATACCACATCAGTAAAAAATTCAATGCGGATGCAATGGAAAATAGATAAGTATCGGTAAAATATTCGTCCGTTAAATCAGAGATCGGGATAAGGAAATAATAAGAGGAGAAATCCCTGCATAAATCCCAAAGTTAGGTATCATTTATGACTTGCACTTGCATTTATATGCCATTTAGGTAAATTCTTTGGTAGTAAGGTACTTAGTACTTTGAAGAAAAGTCCTCACATACAGTTTTGACCACTTTGGAAGAGACTTTCGCGCATACTATTCAGTTTAGAAAAAAAATGTTAGGAACTTCAATACAATTTTGAACACCTTTCCATAGATAGATACACGTATGGTTTTGTTATAATTTGTATTTTTTTATATTTTTCCAAGTTTGTGACACCACCAAAATTTATTGTTTTTTTTTTTTTTGTATGAAAATGTTAATATTGTTCATAGAAATTTAGACATCCGAAAATTACTCGTAGAATTTAACTCTGCACTAAATTTCCGATTCGTATTTTTTATATAAGGTTTAGAATCATTTTCTGAGCATAAAATCACAAAATAATAACAAATCCAGGTGGAGCTTCAAGCGCCAGCTCGAAAAAACGCTTTTGGCTGAAGTTATAAATCCTATTATTATTGTAGGAAATAAAATTTCCCATCTTGTGTCGCCAGTAAACTTTTCGAAGTTTCGAACTTACCGATTACGATTTATTATGTCAAATTTGATGATAACAATGTAAAAATAATGTGTGAATTCTGTTCCCAGTAGCATAAACATGTCCCTTTTTATCGGAATGGAAGAAGGGTTATGTTTTTCGCGCGTATCCTTTATGTTTGTAAATCTTTTATTTCCACATATCTTCCAAACGGCTGGATGGATTTTGGTAACAAAGATATTCTAACACTAGTCTGACTCATAAAAGTGTCCTTAGATAGTAGGTAATATTTTTTACGTGTAGATTTTTTTGTAGTCGGGGTTTTTAAATTAAAGTTATTCTATCATATTGCTCGTTGCTCGAATAAACAGCACCGTTCATCATCATGACTGAAGAGTTGAAAGAAGAGTTTGGTCTCCACTTTTGTAATAAGAACAACTAAGCTGTGAAACGCATTGCCAGAGTGGGTTTTTGTCGAAGGTTCGAACCTTGGGGTTACGAGGTACACTGTGCTTGTTTCTATTAAAGAAACAAGTTCCATCGTAGACCACTACATCCACTATTATCGGCATCATTGCAATCGTATCATTAAATGGGGTATAAATCGTAAACGGTACTAGCAACAAAAGATGCAAAATTTTATTTTCTACAATTCTTGACAAAATATATAGTTTCCAAAATATCGGCTAAAATAGTTTTTTTTCAATTGGCGTTTGAAGCTCTACCTGGATCTGTGAGCATTTTGTAATTTTATGCTCAGTAAGTAATCTTTACCACATAGAAAAAAATTGGTTTAGAAATTTAGTGCAAAGTTGACCAAAAACCCTTCTATTTTTACTGGCCTTTCATTACGTTTCAGCACATTTTTTTAAATTTTTGACGAACTTGTGAATTATTAGGAAACATTTTAAAAAAGATGCATGATAAAGCCTTTCTCAACTTATAGTGTGACTAAAAAGAAAAGGTTGAGTTTTGTATATCTACGAGTATAGATAAACTAGATGCCCGCCCCGGCTTCGCCCGTGGTATATTATATAGCACTCATCGGGATCCCGTACATATCCAACGGTGAAAGAATGACTGAAATCGGTTCACTCATTCCTGAGAATATCGATTTCAAACAAAAAACCTATTCAGCAACCTGCTACGCCACCTGTCGGAAATTGGTCGTACCAACTCAGATTTAGAAAAAAAAATAGCAAAGGTTTATATTCAAGGCACAGGTTACTGAAATTCAATGACGCAATCTTTGACACATGCTGTCATGTGTCATGTCAAAGCACGAAACGTACGAAAACTCTCAAAAGGGGAATATTTTTTCCCGATTTTGTTACATTCTTGTTTCATGCTCCGTTTCAATTAATAGTAGAGTTATTTTCTATAGCCTAAAGCCTTCCTCGATAAATGGACTATCCAATAGAAAAATAATCTTTCAATTCGGACCAGTACTTCCCGAGATCCTAGCGTTCAAGCAAGCAAACAAACAAACAAACAAACAAACAAACAAACAAACTCTTCAGCTTTATAATATTAGTATAGATTTAATATTTCTTCGTTTCACTTCACAATTCACAAAATTGTTATCACTAGTATAAACAAATCTTGAATAAAAAATGTGTTTAAATTACACAGTCCAATATTTTAATGTTATTTCTGCACTGTGGCACCGATTCCGCGGTCGGTGACGGTCGCGAGAACAAGACAGCGTTAAATGCCTAATTTGACAGAACTACCTGGCCTTAACGGCTTACTAAGCTATTGACTGCGAGACACTCTTACATACTTTTAAAACAATTAAGTAAATAATGATTACAAACAATGTTTTTCACAGAAACATCAAATTTTGACTAAACATTTTGACTTTGCATTAATTTTTGTGGTTCGCCTCTGGGTATAATAATACGAAACTGTATTAAAACTCAAACATTAATAACAACAGCTAGAATGTTTGCATAACGAACTTTTGTCTAGTCGCTCCATATTAGTTAGATGTTGTCGTCTCCTGGGCCTCGTTCGCTCGGCCTTGGACTGCGGTCGCTGTTTATCTATGTAACTATATGTGCTCTAAGGTTTCACCCGGAAATGTTATATTATAAATTTCCAGTGATTGGGATGATAATTGGGATGATGTCAGGGTCCAAAATATACCATTCTTTAGTCCGTCAGGTACTTACTCTTTTTTTTATAGAATAGAGTGACGACATGAGCAGAACATGTGCCTGATGGTAAGCAACATGCCTGCCACATAACAACACCGAGACGCGCAGCTATTGGGACACGAAGAGTCCAAATCATTACCTAGCACTCCACTGCGCTCGACACCTAGAGATATAAGATGTTATATCTCTAAACCCTGTAATTTCACTGGAAACATTGCCCTCATGCATTACTCTTACATCATAGAAAAATATGGGACACATATCTAATGCACCCGCTCCACTGCTCCACCACCGCTCCGACTCTACGTTACTACAGCATGTCGTTGACGGAACCCACAAGATCTTCATCTACCACAAAGTGCTCGCCGATGCGAAAAAGTTTCCAGTTCACATTGCTAATACATTTGATCGTCTTATTATTCTTTTTAGCACACCCCGTTTTTTATTACTTCTAAAAACATTTCCGTTCCAAGGTTGCCTGGAAGAGATCGCTTTCAGCAATAAGGCCACCGATTGTAAAACTAGTTTTAATGTATTTCTTTTACTGTATTGTTTTGTTTTGGTGTGTACAAAAGAGTATCTATCTATCTATCTAATACGCATCTAGTTCCTTAAACAAAGAACAGAAGCGTTACACGTAAAAATATAGTCCAGGCCTCTTTTAGAAGCCTGTTCAAGAATGTTAAGTGCTCCAATCGAGAGAAGAGATAGGAATTCGTTCGAGAGTCATGGAACTCAAGAAGGTCAATTTCCCAACCTACAAATACAAATACAAATACAAAAATCTTTATTGCTGTTTGCAGGTAAGATAAGATGATACAAAACATTTAAATAGTTGACCCATACAAACTGGCCTCTTCTTCTAGAGGCATGCAATATGTCTGGCAACGCAGTTTCCATTGGTCTGAATTTATACAATAATAATAATAGTCAGCTGATAAAGTCTTCTTCTTCTTTTTTCATTTTTAACTTTTAATCGGTTGTATCATATATGTCATCTGATTCATCGTCTATTAATTTCTGGCTTCTATCCCGTTGTGTTATGTTAGTGTGATATGTTTGATGAGTACAATTACGCCTACGACTTCACGTAGGTTAAAACTTTATCTGCACTTCTGAATGTTTTAGAAATGTACAGAAGTAGGGGAAGGTTGCTATGAATGGACCACATAACTTTACGACCTCATACCTCAAAAAGTGTAAGCGTTAAAATGAAAGCAGTTTATTGTTTTTGTTTCGTATGACCTTTATTTATAATAATCAAACGCACAAATAATTCGGGCTTACCCTTTTTTGATATAAACCAAGAAAACAAAATCTTGGGCTGTTACCTTCTTTGGACCATGGGTACCTTCAATAAACCACCAGGTTGCCATCAATGGACTTAAAGAAATTTGTTCTAAAGGTCCAATCTAGGCAACTTATTACAATCAATATTGTATATATAATTACAATTATAATCTGCCTGCCTCTCGCAGGGGCCAGTTTGTATGAGGCAACTTTTAAAATGCTTAGTATCATCTTATCTTACCTACAAACAGCAATAAAGATTTTTGTATTTGTATTGTTCTGAGATAGGGTCCAGAAGATACATTACTTAAATCACGTATTTTCTGATAACTGATTTTCCCGTATGTTATAGGCAATATCTTTAAAAATAAGGCCCCAATATTCCCAGACACTTTCCGTCGGCCGTTTTGCTTAACAGACGCTTTATAACTCTATTAAGCAGTTTTAATTTTAAGTTATTATTGAGGAGTAAGTGGGAGTATTAGGACCTTATTTTTAAAGATATTGCCTATAACATACGTGAAAATCAGTTATCAGAAAATACGTGAAGTAAGTAATGTATCTTTTGGACCCCATATCTCCGAATTGGCCGTCTAAGCCAGTTAGCGGGTAACCATGTGTTCTTAGTACGTACTAACTCTACTCAATCGTCCACATTTCATCCATAAGAAAATACGTGATGTCTGGCGCCCCTGGGATCTTGGACTATCATAAACATACGACAAGCAAACAAACTATAGTAATACTCGTAGGATTAATACAATACAATACTTTATACATAGTTAGTAATAAAATTTTAGTTTCAAATTCTAACTCTGGATGTCACTTTCGGAACCCCGGAACCCAGTATTTGGACGTGTTCTTTGGTCTTTTGGTTTACTCCATTTAACCTTCGTTCCTGTGTAGCTTTCGGGACTCCATATTATACATATTCTGTTTTTTTTTAAATACGAAGGGACGAGACGAGCAGGTCATGTGCCTGATGGTAAGCAACATGCCTGCCACATAACAGCAGAGCTTGCTTCATTTAAACCAACTCTTTGTTTCCTTACTGATTCTAAAGCAAGGTTCATATACTTGTTTCATTCCATGTAAAGTAATTCCTTTTTTCGGCGACATTCTGGAATTTTAAATTTATAATGATTTTTCTAAGATTTTTTTCCTTAATTAGTGAAATACTCGGGACCTATTTCTATAATTATAAGTAGAAAAATACACTAAAAAGTTGCTGTGATTGACCGGTCCAACGGTGGAACTCTGTTGGGGTCCATTGATGGCAACAAGGTACTCGTTAAGAAAAAATAAAATAAAAAATACATGATTATGCTTAGACAAAATTGAATAACACTCATGGAATCACAATTAAATTGTCTAATAGTTCATAATAGTGCACGCGGACAAATGTAAATGTAATGACACCTACGTCAAATTGTCCTGAGTGTAATAATTAGATTTTGACCGCCCCAAACACAACGTCACACGTCTCTCCTCGTCACGTGCTGCACCGTCACTGAGGTAAGAGGGGGGTGCAACCGAGTCGTCACGGACTCGTTTCGACTAGTTTGGGTATTGTTAGCTTGCACAGTTTTGGAAATACCTTGGTGGTCCAATGAAAGAGCTAGTCCAATGATCGCAACCTTCCCCTATAAGTTTGTCGTGACCACAGAAAGCTAAAACATTATTTAGATTTCTGTGGTCGTAATTAAGCAAACATCGAAACTTATATAATTTAATAGCTTTTTTAATTAGTACCTACTTAGAATCAGTAGTAGGTTTGCAATTCGTTAAAGTTCTAACACAAAAATGTTATATCATCATGTTTTAAGTACTTACTTGGCATCTTGGCAAGCTAAGAGAACACATACCTAACGTAAGCCTACTATAAGTTCCTATCATTGGGACTCTGGCCTTTTCCTCACAAAGAGAAAGTCGAGGCCATAATCTACCACGCCAGCCAAAGGGTGGCAGATAACGCATATCCTCGATAGATGAACTCTTTTATGACACAATGTGTTCTATTGTTGGTCACGACCACAGAAATCTAAATAATTATCCTTAATATTATAAATGTCAATGTATGGATGTTTGGATGTTTGTTGCTCAATCACGCCCAAAGGGCTCAACGGATTGAGCTGAAATTTAGTACACAGATAGTTTATAGACTGGAATAACATATAGGCTATATTTTATCCCGAAATCGTGCACGGTTCCTTAGGGATCAAGTATAAATGTAACATCGGAACGCTTAACTAGATTTTGTTGCAATTTGAAACACAGATCCAAACATTAAAACAAAACAGGCTATTTATTATCCCGAAAACATACACAGTTCCTAAGGGAACAAGTATAAATGTAATATCGGAACGCCTTATTAGATTTTGTTGCAATTTGGAACACAAATAGTTCTTTGAAATCCTATCCTACTAATCCTTAATATTATAAATCTCAATGTATGAATGTTTGTTGCTCAATCACGCCCAACGGATCGAGCTGAAAACACAGACAGCTTAGTCTGGAATAACACATAGGCTAAATTTTATCCCGATATCATCCACAGTTCCTTAGGGATCAAGCATAAACAGCAGTCCGCCAAACTAGAGTTTGTTGTTTACGTTTACGTTGTTTATACGTTTACGTTTACGTTTTTACGTTACGTTTACGTTTTTACGTTACGTTTACGTTACGTTTACGTTACGTTTACGTTACGTTTACGTTACGTTACGTTTTTACGTTACGTTTACGTTACGTTTACGTTTACGTTTACGTTACGTTTACGTTACGTTTACGTTACGTTTACGTTACGTTTACGTTTACGTTTACGTTACGTTTACGTTACGTTTACGTTACGTTACGTTTTACGTTACGTTTACGTTACGTTTACGTTACGTTTACGTTACGTTTACGTTACGTTACGTTACGTTACGTTTACGTTACGTTTACGTTACGTTTACGTTACGTTTACGTTACGTTTACGTTACGTTTTTACGTTACGTTGTTACGTTACGTTACGTTTACGTTTACGTTACGTTTACGTTACGTTTACGTTACGTTTACGTTACGTTTACGTTACGTTTACGTTACGTTTACGTTACGTTACGTTACGTTTACGTTACGTTTACGTTACGTTTACGTTACGTTTACGTTACGTTTACGTTACGTTTACGTTACGTTTACGTTACGTTTACGTTACGTTTACGTTACGTTTACGTTACGTTTACGTTACGTTTACGTTACGTTTACGTTACGTTTACGTTACGTTTACGTTACGTTTACGTTACGTTTACGTTACGTTTACGTTACGTTTACGTTACGTTTACGTTACGTTTACGTTACGTTACGTTACGCGTTACGTTTACGTTACGTTTACGTTACGTTTACGTTACGTTTACGTTACGTTTACGTTACGTTTACGTTACGTTTACGTTACGTTTACGTTTACGTTACGTTACGTTACGTTACGTTACGTTTACGTTACGTTTACGTTACGTTTACGTTACGTTTACGTTACGTTTACGTTACGTTTACGTTACGTTTACGTTACGTTTACGTTACGTTTACGTTACGTTTACGTTACGTTTACGTTACGTTTACGTTGCGTTTACGTTGCGTTTACGTTGCGTTTACGTTGCGTTTACGTTGCGTTTACGTTGCGTTTACGTTGCGTTTTGCGTTTACGTTGCGTTTACGTTACGTTGCGTTTACGTTGCGTTTACGTTGCGTTTACGTTGCGTTTACGTTGCGTTTACGTTGCGTTTACGTTGCGTTTACGTTGCGTTTACGTTGCGTTTACGTTTACGTTACGTTTACGTTGCGTTTACGTTTACGTTACGTTTACGTTTACGTTACGTTTACGTTTACGTTTACGTTACGTTTTACGTTACGTTTACGTTACGTTTACGTTACGTTTACGTTACGTTTACGTTACGTTTACGTTACGTTTACGTTACGTTTACGTTACGTTTACGTTACGTTACGTTTACGTTACGTTACGTTACGTTACGTTTACGTTACGTTTACGTTTACGTTTACGTTTTACGTTACGTTTACGTTACGTTTACGTTACGTTACGTTTACGTTTACGTTACGTTTACGTTACGTTTACGTTACGTTTACGTTACGTTTACGTTACGTTTACGTTTTTACGTTACGTTTACGTTACGTTTACGTTACGTTTACGTTACGTTTACGTTACGTTTACGTTACGTTTACGTTACGTTTACGTTACGTTTACGTTACGTTTACGTTACGTTACGTTTACGTTACGTTTACGTTACGTTTACGTTACGTTTACGTTACGTTTACGTTACGTTTACGTTACGTTTACGTTACGTTTACGTTACGTTTACGTTACGTTTACGTTACGTTTACGTTACGTTTACGTTACGTTTACGTTACGTTTACGTTACGTTTACGTTACGTTTACGTTACGTTTACGTTACGTTTACGTTACGTTTACGTTACGTTTACGTTACGTTTACGTTACGTTTTACGTTACGTTACGTTACGTTTACGTTACGTTTACGTTACGTTACGTTTTTTACGCGTTACGTTTACGTTACGTTTACGTTACGTTTACGTTACGTTTACGTTACGTTTACGTTACGTTTACGTTACGTTTACGTTACGTTTACGTTACGTTTACGTTACGTTTACGTTACGTTTACGTTACGTTTACGTTACGTTTACGTTACGTTACGTTTACGTTACGTTTACGTTACGTTTACGTTACGTTTACGTTACGTTTACGTTACGTTACGTTACGTTTACGTTACGTTTACGTTACGTTACGTTTACGTTACGTTACGTTACGTTTACGTTACGTTTACGTTACGTTTACGTTACGTTTTTACGTTACGTTTACGTTACGTTTACGTTACGTTACGTTACGTTACGTTACGTTTACGTTACGTTTACGTTACGTTTACGTTACGTTTTACGTTTACGTTACGTTACGTTACGTTTACGTTTACGTTACGTTTACGTTTACGTTACGTTTACGTTACGTTTACGTTACGTTTACGTTTACGTTACGTTTAACAGATCAGAACAGAACTCAACATAACACAACAAAACACAACCCAAGACAACATAACATAACTACGATATAAACACGAAAGTTTTTAAGGTATTTAGTAAGGTTTTTAAGGTATGTCACGGCTGACATAGTAAAACTTACCGTTTACGATTTATAACCCACTAGCTGTTACGCGCGACTTCGTCTGCATAAAATTTGGATTTGTTTTGTGTGTAAATTCACTGCTTTTAAAAAATTGTAAAAATGTAGAGTTGTTGTCTTACTTTGTTTATTTATAGTAATGACGGCATAAGGTATATACTCTTACAGCTTACTAAAACTCTACCGACGTTACTAATTTGGCAAAATTATTGTTTTGTAAGAATTCACGTAAACTATGTTTATATTCCCTGGTAACGAGTGAAATATACAAACACCCCGTCATAACTATAAATAAATAAAGTAAGACAACAACTCTACATTTTTACAATTTTTTAAAAGCAGTGAATTTACACACAAAACAAATCCAAATTCTACGCGGACGAAGTCGCGGGTAACAGCTAGTAGGAACATAAAGGGGGATTTGGTTACTTGTATGTGTTGTTTGGATGTATTCTCTTGCCAAGTACCTAAAACATGACGATAATAGTTTTTTGTGTTAGTACTTTGACGAATTGCTAACATACTTCTAATCATAAGAACTACCTAATAAGTATTATAAATACGAAAGATTGGACGTTTGCTCAATTTTTTATATTAGTAGATACTTTGAAGATTTGCAATTCTATTAATGTTAAAAATGTATAATGTTGTATGTTTGTTGCTCTATCACGTCGGAACGGCTGAATGGATCAGGTTTAAATTTGGAATCTGGATTAGCCCATGTGCTACTTTTTATCAAAGGAAAATTACGGAACCCGCACTACGCGAGTATGTAAAACCGCGGGGTCTGAAAATAAAGTAAGACTCAAAAAAAAATTATTTCTTTAATTCAAGTCATTCATTCCTTATCAGCCCGTTATCGGACTGCTGAGCATAGGCACAGATAAGAAAATAGTTACTTCAGCATAGGCCTCTCTGCACCACTTGTTTCGATCCTGTCTCATGGTGTGACGTCATGAGATTCTAGTCCCTACGATCAAATGAGTAGCTTCAAATAAATGACCGATCGTCGACCCAATTCGGTCAGTCGGTCGCAATATCCGCCCGGGGAAGACCCGGCACAGGAAATTTCATCAAATGTGTCAGGGTTTGATAACACATGTGCTAATGCGCTCCTTGCGTAAACTGGCAGTTAGTATTTTGTTTACTGTGAAACAGAGTTGCAATTCGTTTTATTTAAAATGAACTGACATCAGGTAGTGTATGGAGACGTAAAATCGAGGATAGGGCTTAGTGGCGACAGAGAGGCCTTTGTCCAGGAATTAATTAAGATAGGCTGATAATGATGACGATGTAAATAATAGACTACAGCCGTTTAGAAGAAAAAGCTTCTTTAGCCGAGTTGAGAATTTTTTAGTAAGGGAAATCTCATGGGGCCGCGTCACCAACACGCTAATGGTTAAATCAATAAATATTGGTGGACAATTCACACATAGCATCATCTGACCCCAAACTAAGCAAAGTTTGTACTATGGCGGCCAGATAGCTGATATAATACTTACATAGTTGTAAAAACAAACTTAGTATACATAGAAACACCGGACACAGAAGTCACAGTACAAATATTTGAATTCATCACAAATATTTACACTGGGTGGGAATCGAAACCACGACTGCTTCGCAGGCAGGTGGCTACCCACTAAGCCATGAGGCTACTAAATGCATGTTTATTTATATTTATTAGCTCTGATACCATACCACAGAATAGATAGTACTACAGAACTTGTCGACATATTATCTAATAAAAAATTAAATTAACCTTTCGTTATGTAGGTAGTCAGCATTGTAGCTCAGATTATATATTTTAGTTATTTACTTCGTAACGCGCAAGAAAGCTAGAAGAGGCCGTAACATAGGGTCGGACACATTGAAATTAAAACAATAAAAGTATACTTTGACTGTTTTTATTCTACTCGATCGTCTAAATGTTGTTTGATAAATATGTAACATATTTTAATGTACTTGCCTACACTAATACATACAACCAGCTTCGATTACAAGCTATTTTATAATGTCCCGTACTTTTTGTACGGTTAGCAGAAAAATATAAAAAATAATGGTATATTTTGTACAACTAGGATAAAATGATACTTCTTTGTTTTTTGACTCGTGCATCCATATACAGCACAATATATGGCGACGTAATTTTGCGCGGGAAACGTGTTGCGCGAGCGCTCAGACGTGCGTTCGACAACCGCCGGGCACTTGTTCCGTGCGAGGAACGGTCTAGCTGTAGGCTAAAACCGCGCGACCTTGAGCGAGTGAGGATGCACTGACCATACTGGCAAATGCGCTGCTGCTTGTGTACACTTATGTATATCGTTATACCATGTTTATATCTGTTTGTGTGCTGTTCGCGTTAAGCGCTTTTATGATGGCCGAAATCTTGTGAATGCGTCACCAACATGGGTAATGTCAGTAAATCTGTCGGTAGATAATAAATTTTTGTCTTCGAAGAAACAAATTCGATTTAAAATTCCATTCTCGCAACCAAATTTCATGAGAAGCTCAATCGAAATCAATCGTTGCCGTCGTCCAGTATGTCCAGATATGAAAATGTAAAAAAAAATATAGAGTAAGATCCCAGAGCCGCCAGACGTCACGTATTTTCTGATGAACGAAATTTGGACGATTGAGTAGAGTTAGTACGTACTAAGAACACATGCTTCCCCGCTAACTTGCTTAGACGGCTAATTTTGAGATATCGGGTCCAGAAAGTACATAAAAACATTACTTACTTCACGTATTTTCCAACAACTGATTTTCAAATTTAATATATTATGTTGTAGGAAATATCTTTAAAAATAAGGCCCCAACACTCCCAGACACTTTCCGTCGGCCGTTTTGCTTAACAGACGCTTTAAAACTCCCAGAATAATGACTTAACATCACTTAAATTATCATACTCCATTTAATATATGTTCGTCAGACAACTATTTTAAAGCCTTTTTCAAAAAGACAGACTGATGTAAGGGGCCAATCATCTCCTAAACTCAATTTTAATGCATCTATGGGCAAAAGCGCGAGACTGAGTGAGACATGTATTAATTAGGAAATATTGATTTCAAATTGAGTTTTTCTGTCTTTTTGGAAATTTTCCTAATTTTCCTAAGAAAATCTTTGTAAATGACGCAACTTGTTATTTTGGCATTTAAATACTATTAAGTTTCATCCATTACATTTTTTTCCAACTTACTGAATTTTTAAAAGCCCTTATGAGAGAAATCAACGCGAAACTACCAAATCGACTAACACTACCTACTATGTATGTATTTCGAAAGGTGAAACCAAATTTATTTCTGTTAAATTTGCTTGAATTTTGCATACTCGATCACCACCTAATCGTCTAAAAGCTCCACCCGACCATAAACAAGCCAGACCGGCGATAAATCCGACACCCGACTTTAGTAGTTAATTTTTAATTCAGCCGTCTTCACAGGTCTGCTCGCCTTGGCCGTCGATTCGAGACTGATGGCTTCGGGTCGCAGCACCGACCGCGCAGCTTACTTATTGCGACTACCCTCATTTGTTGTTTGAGTTTTAAATTAGCGGTGAGGGTGTGTATTGAATTGTTTGGGTCACTTCTTCAGTAAACACTTTAATCTTTGAACTGATGCAAACGGCTACGCCACCTGCTTCTGTCTGTAGCGTCGATCTTTCCTGATCGTGGGTGCTATGTATCTATCGAAAACGTCAGTTCCGGATACAAGAAGATCGCAGCGGGAGTACCAACGCATTACTAACACATAGCTAATATTACAGAATATTACTATTCAGTTTTACAGACATTATTATTCACTAACGATAATCCAGTCTTGGAGGAGAAGATCCTCCAATGTAATTGATAGAGAAGCTGTCCTGGCTCTCTGCTGATGACAGCGCGTACATAACAACTTCACACAGCGCATGGATTGTAGCAAATAGAGCACAGAGGATTCTTAACTAACTCCCAGTGTTGGTTGATAGATTGCGCTGCTAAGGCTAGTCATAAGCTCTAAGCGCCGCTGCGAACAAAATTAAACATAATATTTGAGATCTACATTCATACGCGTTTTACCTACAGTGCGCTAGCGAAATAGACGCGTTGGTGTCTACTGTCCAATATGATAATTAGTTATTATATGATGCGTACCAAAGTATCCTGTTCGGTCAGTCAGAAAAAAAATTCAAGTGGAGCAAAACGTCACTTCGAGGTTCGAGGAAGACATTGCCCGAGATCTGCACAACGAAATCGTGGAGAAGTTTGTGAAGTTCGCGATAATTATGTCCGACCATGGAAGCCATGGGCCATACCCAAACGTACAGAACATCGCGCATCATTATGTCTACTTTACTATCGCAAATACTTGGCTTCTCTATCGTTGTGATCTCCTCCTAGAACAACAGAAAAAAAGGCGAAGAGCCGGCAACTGTGTTTAAGACACCCCATAAACCTCGAAAATACTTATAGATTTTCTAAGCCCTGACGCAACCGATGAGGACGTAAAGAACGCGAGTGTGCTGTTATTCACGCGCCCAATTCTCGACACCGGTACCCAACTTACTAACTTGAGAAAGGAAGAATACATGACGAAGATGATGAGTGAGCCTTTGTCTCATAAGGCTGATATCCTTTGGACTACAAACTTGCGCAAACACATATTAATCACAGATACACCCTCAAGCATTCAAGCACACCCCCAAACATACACAGCAAACAGCCACAGTCGACAGTCGAGCGTACAAGGTGCGTAAGTAAAAAAGCCATGATTTCTCAAAGGGATGTGGCTCCTCCCGACGAGCGAGTAACGCACGACTTAACTTTTTGACCGGGATACCTTCGGCGACGTGATGAGAATCGGTGCCAATTTGGATTAAGTTATAAACTTGCAGCGGGAAAATAGAAAAACTGCTGATAGCTTAGAAAATATTATTGTAGTTCTGAGAATCTTCATTGGTCTATTAGTAGTCTTACTAATAGACCATTGAAGATTTTCAGTGCGTCATCTGCCAATCTGCACTCGGTCATGGTGAGTATGAATTTCAATCTCGCTTGCAAGAAGGGTTTGGGTCCTGGTGGCGGTTATAAAGTTTAGTTAAAGAATGTATTTCTCAGCAGAAGACTAAATATTATGCTAAAGTGAGTAAAACATGATATATTTAGTAAAACACAAATATTACTACTACTTTTAGGTGTCTAATGGGTAATATAATATATAATATAGAAAATATTTTAGTGCCTAATCTTACCAATCGGGTTAAGAAAGTACTAACTAGAAAGTATTTACACACTGTGTTTAAGTTTTATTAGAACTATTGATGTAATTTCAAAATGGGCTACTTGCGCGTATGTATTTTTAACCAACTACAAAAAAGTAAGAGGTTCTCAATTCGGTTGTATGTTTATTTTTTACCTTTTATAGGCTCACACTTGACCGCCATCTCGCCTGATGTTAAGCGACGATGCGGTCCACGATGCAGCATGTTTACCTAGAACAAACCGATTCACTCTTGATTTGAAGATACAAAGATTGAAACCATCGGGAAAACCCGCTCAGGCAACGTATTCCACAGCCTAGACGTTCTTATCACAAACGTAGAGTCAAACCTCTTCGTTCGTGTCTTTGGAACATCAACCATGAAACGATGTCGCTTTTTCGAGCTACGAGAATTCCGATAGAAAAAAGGGCAAGGTGGTATTAGATCATGCAGATCAGTGGCACACTCTCCGAAGTGTATCCGATAAAAAACCGATAGGCTAGAGATTTTTCGGCGATGTTCAAGACTTTCAAGTCTTTTTCGCACAAGAGTGTCATTGCCTATGAGCCTTTTGGTATGTCTCTCGATCGATTCCAGGTTTGTTCCATGTTTTTTTATTTATGGATGTACATAATGTTACGCTATAGCTCCGGCAAGTGTGAATCGTTTTTTTTTTTTTTGGTGTATCATGCTTCAGTACTATTTCCATATTTATATGTAGAGGTAATATAAAAAGTGTTTTTTTGAAATATCAACTAAAATATGAAACTTTCTTACCTCGATGATATATTCGTTTTTTTTCGAAACCTCACCGTCTCAATGGTTCAATGGAAGCGTGGATAGTTCATTTCACAAAATAAGGAAATTTAGTGGAGTATCTGTGTCTAATTTTAAATTGAAGCCTATTATTGTTTTCCAGAAAAAATAATGATGGCTAAAAATGTGTTTTTCTAACTTGGACCACAGCCGAACCACGGAATCCGGTGTGTTTTTTCGCTCCGATGATTTTCAGCCAGATCTCTTGTTGATCTGAGAAAGCCGAATTTTTGCCCGGAACGTGCGTAAGTTTCCTAATATCCCGGTTACCCCGGTTTGTTAGCCGGTCGCCGATATTCATTGTTGAAAGTATTTTATTTGGCGTTTTCCATGTCAGTATTTGGTCAGGTCTCGTTATGTTGTGTTGGAGTCAGTAGATTTACTGAATTAGAGGCTATTTTAGGATTGTTGGCGTTTCGCTGAGCATAATTTTTCATGTTTAGTGAGATATTTTCACACTTGATATGCTTAGTAGATTGGAAATGGATTTAGGTGCTTTGTTTTAAATTCTATATAAAAATTGTGGTGGCTTATTGGTGATAACGTTTAATTCAGAACCAAAGTCATAGGTTCGATTCCGCTTACTTCTCTGAATATTTTCCAAAGTACCATGCAGCTAGTTGAGCTCGAAAATAATTGGTAATGTGATTTTTTTATAGCGGGACAATCACACATTTTGCATTTTTTTTTTTTTTTGCTACGCGACGTCTGGGGAAAATTGTAGGAATGAAAACTACGCGGGTAAAACCACAGCGCGTCGCTAATAATAGGTAAATAAACAATTGTTGTAATAGGCATGACGACAGGCCCTGCAACTATATGAAATTATTTGATATGATTACAGTATTTACATAGAATAAAATATGTACCAATTTTAATTTTGATATTTTTTAGTTTAACTTACTTTATGATCATTCAAAGCTGGATGGGCAAGTCCATTTTAAAAGCATGAAATTATTAGAAAATTTATTTACCATTCTATAATCCATTCAATTTCAAGTGACTTTTGTTATGAAACCAGTTTCCTAAACGCAATATTAAACATAGCTACCATACAAACTTTACGTGCGATACATAGAAAATACGGCACTGTGACGTCACGCTTCTGTAGTGTTTTTGTATGAAGCGTTTTTGGTAGAGTCCAAAATAGTGATTTTAAAATCGTGATATCTATTGGGAAGTTTTGAAGATAACAAAGTAATTCTTTCGCCTATATTTCAGTTATTGAGTAACCTTTTGATGATACGAGTACATTGAATCAAAAATTAGTCATCACGCCCATTGTTTCACATAAATAACCCAAAAGTAAATAAACCATGTTCTATACAACCCTGCTAATATAATAAATACCAAAGTTTGGATGTTTGTTGCGTTCAGGGATCAGATTGAAACTTAGAAGACTGTTATAATAATAAATAAATTAGTAATATATTTATGTAGTCTGGAATACGTGGGATTCACTCGTGTTACTCCTGGGGCGCTGCAAGTGTAATATCAATTTTTAAATACGTCCTGATTTATGATAAAAATATGTTTTAATAGTGGTAGGACTCTTGGCAGAGTCCGCCTGGGGAAGTACCACACCTTTGCCAGTTATTCTACAGCCAAACAGTAATGTGCAAACGTTACTTTGTTCCTGTATGTAGGGCAATGTTTCCATAGAAATTACAGAGCTTAGAGATGTAAGTACACTCCGCGAGGTATAAGCTGAGCTTTGCATTAGTGTGAGTGATCACCAATCAGGCAGGAGCTTGAAATTTTGTCCGCGAGGTATAGGCTGAGCTTTGCATTAGTGTGAGTGATCACCAATCAGGCAGGAGCGCGGCGAGACAGAATGGCGCCGCGCCTAAGGCCGGTTGTCACACCTACACTATCCATGTACACTCACACAAATGCAAAGCTCAGCTTATGCCTCGCGGAGTGTAACATCTTAGATCTCTGGGTGATGAGCGCAGTGCAGTGCTAGGTAATGATTTTGACTCTTCATGTTCCAATAGCTGTATGCCACTGTGCTGTTATGTGGCAGGCATGTTGCTTACCATCAGGCACAGGTCCTGCTCGTGTCGTCACTTTTAATTTAAAAAAAAACACACAACAAACATTAGTTTGCATCAAAGGAATGTATGTCCTGGATGGGGATCGAACCCACGACCTATGACTCAGTGTGCGCAGTAATGCCCGAGCGACACGAGGCTACTGGCTTGCTAGCTTACTAACACTAGCTTGCTATCCTGGCTTGGAAAACTAGTCTCGTGTAGATCGGACATAACTACCGACCGCGAGCAGCGAAGCCAGTCAATAGAGGCGATATAGGTAACTTTATTATTTTCTGCTTTTTTCACCAGCTTGCGGTTTTCCACCAAATTCAATGCAATTTTGAAAATTACCACAACCATGTTCTAACTCCGAATTTTCGGGTTATTTCATACGAGTATCACAAGTACGTAATTTTATTCATAAGATCGTGTGTCGGGGGGAGCCCCGTCACCAGTTTGGCATAATTTTACGTCGCGTTATCTTTATGTGAGTTGGGCAAGACACAAAGTTTAATTCTTATTATGCGTGCTGGGATCACCAGAGAACAAATTTTAGAGACAGCTATCTTTGCCGTTAAAGACATCCATGTTTAATAGAAAAGCTTTTTTACCGACATTATATATCTACAGTTTTGTTTTGTTTTTTAACTTTTATAGGTTTACACTTGACCGCCATCTCGCCTGATGTTAAACGATGATGCGGTCTACGATGGAGCGTGTTTACCTAGAAGAAACCGATTCACTCTCGATTTGAAGACACCAAGATTGTAACTATTGGGAAAAAACCCTCTCAGGCAACGTATTCCACAGCCTAGACGTTCTTATCACGAAAGTAGTCAAATCTCTTCGTTCGTGTCTTTGGAACATCAACCATGAAACGATGTCGCTTTTTCGAGCTACGAGCATTCCGATAGAAAAAAGGGCAAGGTGGTATTAGATCGTACAAATCGGTCGCATACTCTCCGAAGTGTATCCGATAAAAAACCGATAAGCTAGCAATTTTCCGGCGATGTTCGAGACTTTGCAGTCTTTTTCGCACGAGAATGTCATTGCAATTCAAATAAATTTAAATGAATAAATATTGGTCGACATTTCTTTTATCTAACATCAAACTAAGCATAGTTTTATTATGGTAAACCAAATAGCAGCTGAAGTAATAAGTAGGTACATAGGTGCCTACCTAGTTGAAAATACACCCAGTAATTATCCCAATATAATATTATAAATGTGTGGATTGTTTAGATGTATCTTACTCATTCACGTCGTAACGTATGAACAGATTAGGCTGATATTTGGAACACAGATAACAGTCTGGAAGAACACATACTTAGGCTACTTTTATCTCGGAAAAATAACATGACCTAAGAAACGAAGCGGGTATAACCGCGAGCGAGGCGCTGGTAGTGATAGATATTATGATAATATTTACATTCATCACACAAATAATCGACTCACGATCTTCGGCTCCGCAGTCAAACTTATATACGAACAACTAACCACGCCAGTCGACTTAGGCGACGATTATCGTTTACCATCAGATAGGTTGTCTGCTTATTCATCTATTTTGTATAAAAATACGCACACTACCAAGCTTGTTACCAAGATTTATCGATACTATAATAAAGTGACGACACGAGCAGGACATGTGCCCGATGGTAAGCAACACGTGTATGTCCATAAGAGCACAGTGTCACGCAGCTATTAGAACGTGAAGAGTCAACATCAATACCTAGCACAACACTGCGCTCCTCACCAAGAGATTTAATGATATATCTGAATGCTCTGTCATTTTTCTAAACATGACCCTTTATCAAAAAACATTGCAAGTCATAGGAACTGCCGAGTTGCGATAGAAGTGAAAACTTATAACTCAGAATTTGATATTTTGATGTCTTACTTTGGAAACTACGCGGGTGAAACCAGAGGCTGTGGCCATGAGCATTACCATCTAGATATGCTCATGCTTTTCTAGATGGCCAATGTCCATGGTACCGAGTTTACCCGAAGACTTCTTATCATTCCCGAGCGTGACGAATATGAATTCACATTTCACAGCCAACGAAAAAAGGTTTCACTTCAAAAAAGGTGTGAGTGGTCTATGTACCCCTGATCGGAAATAAGTTGCTGTGCAAAGCGTTTTACAGGCGTTCCCGTTCTCATTATTTTCCCGCGAAAATAGCCAATAGTGTTCCAAATTTCGGCCCGATCTGTTCAGACGTTCCGACGTGATTGAGCATAATTAAACGTTGGAATTAACAATATTAGTAGGATACACGGCAGTGACTATAGCAAGAAATATGGGGCAAAAGCTTTATCGCACTTTCAGTGTATGTGTCCCATCCGCCTAAAACGCGTAGCACGCGATCGAGAACTCCGTGCTAAAAATACAAAATCATATAAGTAATAGCAGAACTACATACTTCATCATCATCCTCCTTCTTTTCTTATCTCACTGCTGGCCTCTCTTTTTTCATGCCACCTTCCTCGGTCCAATCGAGTCCAGGTTTACCCCGCTATAGGGATGATATCGTAGACCCATATATAATACTTAATTACTTCATCATCATTTACAGACTCACTTATCTCACTGCGGGCCTCTCTATATATCTTTTTTACATGCCATCAATCTCGGTCCTGTGACAATAGAGTCCAAATTCGACCCGTTATAAGGATATCGTCGTTATTACTTAATAAGTAAAAAATACATATAATTAATTATGATTTAATTTTAATTAAGTACAATAAGACAATTTTTATATATTTTTTTTCATCTGTTGACTTGTATCTGTGTTTTGGTATCAATAAAAAACTATTAACAGAAATTTATTTCCTTAGTTGAGGTTACCACGGAGCACATACAAGCCCAAAGAACACTACCAATAACTGCACGTGGCGATGATAGCGAGTCGCAAACAGACAGCTTATTGCCACGATTCCCACTATCGCTCCCAAGAGCTCGTCGCGAGACGATGCTATGAACAGGGTTCAACAGAAATGGTGATTGGGACAAGATGAATTGTGATATCTTTTTTTTAATCAAAATTTCATTTAACGGCGTTGAATACGTATTCGCGAAACCGACATACTAATACGACGTAGCGTCTAGCCAATATTATATACTAGATGTCCGTCCCGGCTTCGCCCGTGGTACATTATGTAGCACTAATCCGGATCCCGTACATATACAACGGTGAAAGAATGACTGAAATCGGTACAGTAATTCTGACAATATCGCTCAAACATTTTCAAACAAAACACCTCTTCAGCTACCTGCTACGCCACCTGTCGGAAATTGTTCGTACCAACTCAGAGTTTAGCAAAGGTTTTATATTCAAGAGGTATGTAATCTGTGATATTCATATATTATAATGTGTACCTATATACAAAATAATTAAATATATAAGAATGTCTCTCAGACATATTTTCAAATGTTTGTTTGGCGGTAGAATAACTGGGTAAATCTGGGGCTTCTTCGGGCGAAATCTGTAAAGAGTCCTATCACCACAAACGTGAGGGCACTAGAGATATTAAACTGACCCGTGGGTATGCGAATAACCCAATCCATTTCCCGTGAAAATTCATAAACAAATTTGATTCTATGGTCTAGCGTCGGATCAGCCACGGAATGTGCACGTAAGGTGCATTTTGGGTGCGTGAAATCTAGATAGTTCTATGAACAGAATGTCTGTAGTTAAACAAGTGACGTATTGTGCAACATTAGTGCTATTAAATACTTTGATGACTGTTTTTTTTTTGTTTTTGGACCGTTACCTAATTTCCTTCCGATTATATATGTAGAAGCAACATAACTTGCAAAAGTAATAATATTCCTTATTTTTATTATTATTTAACACCTGAAAAATAAAGTTGGCAACATTACACTGGTTACGGGCAGTTTTTACTATTTATTTATTTAATCAATTAGAACGGCATAACGCCAATTATACTAATGATAGATACATTCATTTACTAACAAAATATTGTGAACAAAAGTAAACAAAAAACGTAATCAATTTATGTCATGATATAATAATTATGTTCATTAATATAACTATGGTAATTCCGTTCTCCGTCTCTCATGTTGTGTGAATTGTCCTCCAATTATTATTTTTTCAGTTTAGTCGCACAGTAAATCCATTATCTCCTTCAAACCTTCCAACATGAACTTCGTTCCTAAAGTAAATCTTTTCTGTGTAGCCCAGTGTAAATGTAGATAATACCGCGGAAGGTAGGAACTGCGTACAACGGATATTTCAGTAACGAGCCACGATTATGGTTTTATGTCTGTCGTGTACGTGGTTTTGCTTTACGACGCTGCGGCAGCTCTGAGAGTCTGAGACTTATGCTGCGACCCTGCATTATGTATGACGTGAAAAGTAAGAAATATTTTAAAATATAATCAACCGAAGACCGTAACTGTAGGTAGTGGTTTCAATTCTCACCCAGGACAAGTATTTTTGATTAGTTTAGGGCTATTTAGTGCTGTGGACACCATTGTACCTAATGTACAGTAGGTATACTACTCTGTGTAAAAAGTATCGTGAATATGTCAATAAAAATTACCCGTGTAAAAGAGTTCGTTCTAATTTTTTTACTGCATGTTGGTAGCACTGTACTGATTTAGCGCGCAAAGTTTGAGCGGGATCTGTCATTTAATTTGTTTTAAACTACACTTTTTGTTGGTCATAGTTTTGAGTTCTCGGCGATTTTTACAATGGAAAATATTATTGAACAAAGAGTGTGCCTTAAATGTTGTGTTTCGAATGATATTTCATGTGGTGAATCACTAAAAATGTTTTAGTGAGCTCAATTTTGTTCAAAAAGCGCAGCAAAAGCATGTCGCTGAAGACATGGTTTCCCGAGCTTCTACGGATCTGACCTTTATGAAACGTATAATAACTGGCGACGACACATGGGTTTATGAGTACGACATGCAAACAAACCAATAGCCTTCAGAATGGCGTCTCGAACACGAGCCGAAACCCAAAAACTCGCGGCAAAGTCGCTTCAAAATAAAGGTGATGCTGACAGTATTTTTTTTTTGACTACCGTGGTGTGGTTCACTCCGAATTCCTTTCAGAGGGAGAAACAGTGAATAAAGAATATTATTTAGGCGTCATGAATCGTTTGCGTTCAAGTTCTCGACCAAGCACCGTATTCACCTGATATGGCTCCGTCTGACTTTTTTTTATTTCCCAAGTTAAAATTACCACTTCGAGAAAAACGTTTTGAGTCGATAGAAGCCATAAAAGAAAATTCGCTGAATGAGTTAAAGGCCATACCGCAAATAGCCTATGAAAAATGTATGGAAGACTGGGTGAAGCGTTGGAGATGTTGTATTGCAAGCGATGGGGCCTACTTTGAAGGCGATAAAATAAATTTAGATGAATAATTTGTATTTTTTGTTTTATTGACAAATTCCCGATATTTAGTAAACAGAATGTCCACCAATATTTATTTGTTTGCTTTTTAAATGTTGAAGAGACCTATGATCTATGATAGCTGTTGGCCTCCGATAGCGTCTGCTGCCTACCGAACTATAGGCTAAAAGGTTTATTACGATTGGCTAAATTTAGTGACAGAATTCTGAAGCAAATTTAGAAGGAATCATCACTTCGGAATTAATTTCACTAGCTGACTCAATGCTATTCACTGAATTACACTTCACTGAATTCAGTTTCGACTAAATTTAGCTATGCGTAAAAAGCCCTTAACGCAGAAGACGCAAGTCCCTACTTACTAGAACTTACGTAGAGCATTCTTGAAAGCATACCGTACCATAGATATATCGTATCGTATATATATCGTATCATATGTATCGTACTCAACAACAATCTTAGGACAGACATGCAAAGACTGGATGCTTATTCTCTTCCTACGAAAAACGAAATTTCGAAAAAAAACTCGCGACTTTCTTACTCCGGTTGTACTTAGATCCGACGTTTTGTTATACTCTAGTAGTAGGCTCAGAAAATTTTTAAAATTCAATGTTCGATCGGACAAACCAAAGTAGGGTACTGGAGTAGGAAAGTTTATCTCAAAATTACGTTTTTCGTAGAAAGAGAGTTGACATTCTTAGATATTTATTCAGAAGAATCATGTCTACTATGTCCTCAGACGCATTTGTATCTTATTATCTTTCCAATCAGCTGCCAATGATGAGAATGATGAAGTAATAAAAATAAACTAAATGATCAAGGAAAAAGGGCATTGGATATGGCGAGAAATACATAAAACCCAATCTACGGTCCCGGGCATATACAGTGTTACCCTCCATAAAAACAAACACCCAAGTTCGGGCAAAATCCCGGTGACCACGGTTCTAAATAAACTGTAAGGAATATTCTAGAGAATGTTGGTATTTAGATCGAGCGGCAATTTAAGTCCTGTGGCAATTTTGTTGTACTATTTTTTTTTGTAAAATTTTATGCTTTTAGCTTTTGAGAATGCAACAGTGGCGGCTATTGTTAAGGGTGATTGTTGGTGGCGCGGAGGTTAAGCAAAAAGGTTGGCGCATAAAGAAATTTTGCGCCGTTTATAAACAAACGCCTCGGGAGTTTTCGTCGGGTAATGCACATAAAACGCATGAGATACTGCTCTACCCTTTTCTATGTCAGTATTAAAGATGACAATGTGGTCAAATATTTTTTTACTATTTTTGTGTTTGTAGAAGTTTGGGTTTGTTTTGTTTGTCGACGCTGTCGCCTGATTTTTAACCGACTCCAAAAAAGGAGGAGGTTCTCAATTCGTTTGTATGTTTTTTTTTCTATGTTTATGTTACGCAATAGCTCTGTCAATTGTGAATCTATTTCATGACTCTTTTTTGTCTTTGTTTGGTCTTTGAGGAATACTTGGTCTGAGTGTTTGGTAGATCATGCTTTAGAGCTGATCCCATATGTATTACTTTTAGAAATATCAATAAAAATCTAAAATTCACTTACCTCGATGACTTATTGGTTTGCTACGAAAGCTCGCTGTCTCAATGGAACAATGTATTGAGTTGATTTCACAAAAAAAAAGATAATTTTAGTCGAGTGTTTAATTTAATTTCAAATTAAAGTCGGAATTCGTTTTTTTTTCGGAGAAAATTCAAGGCTTCGGTGGCACGTTGCGTCATGCGCGGTCCGAGGGGAGGGGGTCACAGGGACATGACCCCCTCCAAAATCGTATACGTTAAACTAAAAATCTAAGAAAATTAAAAATATCTAATAGTACATAGACTATTTTAACGCGGGAAAACAACTAGAACGGGAATTACGCGGGTAAAATCTTGGGAGGCTACTAGTAAAGTATTTTTTACTCGATTTATTGTATTTCTACTTGCGACCTGCCTCTGACTCGAGCCTGGGACCGCGCCTGCGTTGCGTATTTTTTGAAATGGAGAAAAGCAATTGAACTCGCGTAATGCTTACCTACACCTCTTTAAAGTACCCATGTACTTGTGTACTAACGTAAATATACGTTGAGTTTACCATCAAGCGTGGTGATCAAACACAAACAATATACGCGATTAACATAATATTTTGAAGCACGAAGAAGGTCAACAGAAGCTGATGATAATGTGAATCAACTTCTCAGCTTCACGGTTCAATCGCTAAGAAGGGCGCTTCGGTCAATAAGGCGCCATTTTTCCTCAGCCCCATTACAGCATGCTTGATCGGGTTGGCGCGAAGAGGCCCGTTATGGAAACCTTTGAACCGCTCATTTTTTCACTGCCCCGGGCAGTTGCCCTTTTCTAGATTTATTTCTATATCAATCACGGGAATTCGAAATTTCTGGAGTTATGAGTCGTCAGGTCGGGGTGCGAATTTGACCTCTATGTCGATCCTTAAATAGAGTCCAAATCTGCACCCCTATCTGCATCTTTTTCACATTGCATTTTCGACAGAGAATTATCCTGTCTTACAAATACCACAAACTAGCAATGCGTCGTGGTTTTACCGGCGTAAATTTCGATCCCCTTATTTTTATGGGATATAAGGTAGCCCATGTACGTATTATTCCAAACTAGTAAGTTCCAAGTTTAATCCAGATCCCTTGAGTGGTTTTTGTTGAAACAAAAATCATCAACGTCCATACATAAAATTATGTACATAAGTAAACACTTTCGCATCTATACTCTATATTAATATTATAATGCTGAAGAGTTTGCTTGTTTGTTTGAACGCTAGGATCTCGGGAAGTACTGGTCCGAATTGAAATATTCTTTTTCTATTGGATAGTCCATTTATCGAGGAAGGCTATAGGCTATGGAATATAACGCTACTATTAATATAAGCGGAGCATGAATCAAGACTGTAACAAAATCGGGAAAAAATATTCCTTTTTGAGAGTTTTCGTACGTTTCGTGCTTTGACATGACACATGACAGCCTGTGTCTAAGATTGCGTCTTTGAATATTACAGATTACATACCTCTTGAATATAAAACCATTCCTAATCAAATTTGTTTCTAAATCTGAGTTGGTACGACCAATTTCCGACAGGTGGCGTAGCAGGTAGCTGAAGAGGAGCTTTGTTTGAAAGCGATATTCTCAGGAATGACTGAACCGATTCAGTCATTCTTTCACTGTTCTATATGAACGGGATCCTGATAAGTGCTATATAATGTACCACGGGCGACGATATGAGGGAAAAGTAGGATGTGATTGCTTAGATATTTGCTTCTCAATTACGCTGCTCTTGCTCAACGACAGAACGGATCGGGTTGAAATTTAAAACACATTAAATAGGTATTTCAACTAGGTACCTTCAAAAAACAGAAACTACTTATTTAATTTTCGTTTTCAGGTTATTCAGGTACCTATTGCAATAACTTTGATTTAAAAACCCTGACTGCAAAAAATCAACACATAAAAAACTTTATGTAGGTAATACAATATTCTATGCTAACTGAGTGATTGAGGCGAATCTAACGATATCGTAATTGTCAAAATCCATCCAGCCGTTTGGAAGATACGTGGGAATAAAGAAATTTACAAACATACAAGATACGCGCGAAAATCATAACCCTTCTTTCAGTCGGGTAAAAGTAATATCTATTTTAGTCTGTAGGTAGTACATAATTTACTTAATGAAATAAAAATACCTAATTTTACGTACAAATTATTCTGCCTGTGTCAACAACAATGGCGGTCTTATTAATTATTATAACATACCCAAAGAAGTAAAGAAACAAATTAATATCCATTCCGTAATGCCATCGTCTCCGCTCCAGCTTTATGGCGGTAGGCACAAAAAGGCAAATGAATTTGTCTAGATCAAGCACCAATTTGTAGTCCAATTCCATTTAACAAGATTCACTCAAAAAGTGCTTCATAAATCTCGAAAAGCTCGCATCCAATCAGCGCGCAGCGTCCTAAAGCAAAACTCAGATTTTTTTTTACACTCGTCTGCTTTTTAAAATAAAATGGTCTAATAAATTTACATACAAAATACGAAGTACTTAGCTCTTGGATATTATTTGAAGCGAGATCCTGCAACAGATATGATTTGATTTGATACGGAACTCTTGGATATGTTTTTGCCGTGTGTACTTATAGAGTTGCCAACTGTGGTTGCCAACTCGGCGACTGAATATTATATTATAGTGAATCGTTTTTTTTTTTTGTGCAGATAAACTTTATTCGTCCGCTTTGAGAGTAAAATCTTTGTTCTCGCGTCACCGGCTAACGTAGCGGCGTAGCGTCGGAGCGGCGACGGAGCAGGGCAGCGGAACGTACGCGTCCATTACGGGTTAGACGCTTTTTTTTAGGGGTGAAATCTTGCGATTATTTTTTTGCGTAAATAGCAGTATATCTTCTGTTGCCATACAGGTAAGATTTTGTGCAACTTTAGCGCTGTTTTAATACTAGGTAATACTTATTTCAAGTTACAAGTTTTAATTTTTAGCGGCAGTCCGCAGTGTATCTCTCTACTTAGTCTGTGCAGTCCGCCAGTCACGGCCAGTCCCTTCTACCGCCAATTTTTTTTTTTTTTCGAAAAAGTTTTCTCTTTGATTTTTTTATTTATTTGAAAATAGTTCCAGTTAGAAGTTCAACAAACAGGTAGATATGGGTAAACCATTCTAATAAAGAACAAAATTAAAAATTTTGATTAACCCCCGACTACCTTAGATTTGTTATCTGTACAACATTCTAATAGTCAAGCCCTTTCATTTGATACCCATATTAAGGGAATTGTGAAAAAAGAAATGTAATTCGCCATTTTGTGGTAGCGGCCATCTTGGATTTGAAATTTGTTACAGTGCAAAGTATTCTACTAATCAAGCCCTTTCGTTTGATACCCATATTGAGGTAGTAGTGAAAAATATTAGATATTTCGCCATTTTGTGGTGGCGGCCATCTTGGATTTGAAATTTGTTATAGTGTATTGTACTCTACTAGTCAAGCCCTTTCATTTGATACCCATATTGAGGTAGATTGTGAAGAAATATTTTGTCCGCCATTTTGTGGAGGCGGCCATCTTAAATCGATATTAACCAAACATATCTAAGACGGATATTAACTTTCAAATAAAAAAAACCGCATTGAAATCGGTCCATCCGTTTGAGCTCTACGGTGCCACAGACAGACACACACACAGACAGACAGACAGACAGACAGACAGACAGACAGACAGACAGACAGACAGACAGACAGACAGACAGACAGACAGACAGACAGACAGACAGACATCGACGTCAAACTTATAACACCCCTTTTTTTGGTCGGGGGTTAAAAATGAACAACCCTCCATCGCAATTAGACAAAATAGGGTGAAGGACCCAGTAATGGACACTTTTAGGACAGTGTTCATAATAAAAAGCAATAAAAAAAAAGTACAAAACTCAGATCAACAAACAATAATGACTGAAAATGACAATCAGTATTCTCAAGAATCAACACAACGATATACAATTGAAGTATCTGTAACGAATTATAAGAACTTTGATAAAATATAGAAAAATCTAAAATCACCAGTTATGGACACCTAGGATCCAGTTGTCCATACCCAGTGTTCGACATTACCCAGTTATGGACACCCAGTCATCGACAGTGAACAACATAAACATAATAATGGCAGATATAAATACTATTTAGGAGATAAATAAACTAAATACAGTTAATAATTGAAATTATTTTTTTATTGAAGGCAAAAAGTATCAAAACAAAAACAAAACTTTTACTCAAAACCAGTAGTACTCGTAGAAATAACTATTATCGATACTAATAATCATCATCATCATCAGCCGCAAGACGCTCACTGCTGAACATAGGCCTCCCCCCTAGATTTCCACAACGTACGGTTCTGCGCATCCTGCAACCAGCGGTTTCCAGCGACCGATGCGAGGTCATCTGTCCATCTAGTGGAAAGTCGTCCAACACTGCGCCTTCCGATTCGTGGTTGCCACTCGAGAACCTTTCTGCGCCATCGGTTATCAGTTTTGCCAGCGATGTGGCCTGCCCATCGCCATTTCAGCTTGCTTACTCTTTGAGCTATGTCGGCCACTTTTGTTCTTTTGCGAATATCCTCAGTACGGATTCTGTCGCGCAAAGAGACTTCGAGCATAGCTCTCTCCATAGCTCGCTGTGCGACTTTGAGCTTTGTTATGAGGCCCACAGTTAAGGACAACGTCTTCATCCTATAAGCCATCACGTGCAACACACACTGACTAAAGACTTTCGTCTTTAGGCATTGGGGTATTTTGGACTCAACGATATGCCAAAGTTTCCCGAACGCTGCCCATCCGAGTTGGATTGTTCGCTGGACCTCTTTGTCGAAGTTGGATCTACCTAATTGGATCTTTTGACCCAGGTAGACGTATTCGTCAACAACTTCGAGTGTGGTATTCCCAACAATAACCGGTACACAGGTGAGACATGAACATTTGACATGACCTTCGTCTTGTCCATATTCATTCTCAGAGTTACCTGTTGGGATACTCTACTGAGGTTTCTGAGCATAGCACCGACTCCTCCAGCGTCTCCGCCACAATGACTATGTCGTCGGCAAACCGAAGGTGAGTGATGCATTCGCCGTTCATATTGATGCCATATCCGTTCCAGTCCCGTAGGTTGAAAACATCTTCCAGCGCGGCAGTGAACAGTTTCGGAGATATAACATCTCCCTGTCTCACGCCTTTCTGTAGCTGGATATGTTTTGTGCACTGGTCCTGTAATCGGACAGACATTGTGGCTTTGCTATAAATACACTTCAACAGTTCGATATAGCGATAGTTGATGCGGCATCGCTGGAGAGACTGAAGCACTGCCCAGGTCTCGATGGAATCGAAGGCTTTCGCATAGTCCACATACGCTATACATAGTAGCCGATTATACTCCTCGGTTTTCTGTATAATCTTCTGAAGCGTATGGATGTGGTCTATGGTACTATAGCCTTTTCGGAAACCGGCTTTTTCGGGTGGCTGGCAGTCGTCAAACCTGCGTGCGAGACGATTCGTGATTACCCAAGAAAACAACTTATAAACGTGGCTCAGAAGTGAGATGGGTCTGTAGTTCTTCAACAAGATATTGTCACCTTTTTTGAAGAAGAGCACCACCACACTACTGCTCCACGCTTCTGGCGTATTACCGTCAAGTATGACAAAGTCAAACAGCTTCTGGAGAACTTTATTTACCGGTTTTCCACCCGCTCTCAAAAGCTCAGTCGTAATCCTGTCGTCGCCAGGTGCCTTGTTGTTTTTAAGTTGTTTGAGGGCCATCCTCATCTCATACTTTTTTGAGGAGTAATTGTATCGGTACGGTTGTTGCTTGTTCCCGGTATAGCAAAGTTTCCATTTGAAAACACTTGAAAAAATCCAGAAACATCTGAAAGAAGACATTAAACCCAGTAATGGACACTCACTGGATCCAGTGATCGACACTCTGTTCTTTACTGGTACATGCACTCCAATTTGTTTAATTTAAAATAAACTTAAACTGCTTGGAAAAAGGAGTTAAATTGGCGTGCCAACTCCAGAAGTTCGTAAAAATAATTATGGACATGTGTCGATTACTGGGTAAAAAGTATCTATGCCAGAACCAGTAAATGACACCGGCTATAAACACAAAAAAAAGCGCGATTATAACCGGGAAGAATTACAAATTATATCTCTTATTTCAAAACCAAGCTTAAAATATAATTAGAATTCAGTTACAATATATAACAAATAAATGATGGAGAACCAAATAGACTCACCTTGTTAACGATTACGTTAGTAAAATTTGATTTTACTGGACCAGCACTAACTTGGTCTAATGTTTACTTTGCCATCTTGAAACAAAATGACAGATCGCACTGACGTATATTATGAGGCGAATAGGAGGTCCGTTCTCTATGATTAACTGTTGCCACACCAAAATTTCAATATGGAAGGCTTGTTTTCTTTGAATACAGGAAAAAAGTGTCCATAACTGGGGTCTTGTCCATTACTGGATCATCCACCCTAGGTACTTACAAAAACGTACCTATATAGGTATACAGATAGGTACACAACACACATGAATTAAACTTTGTAATTGGTTATTCAGTATATAATCTCCCTTGAAGATTGCTTGACTCTTAAATACCACACCTTTGCTAGTAATTCTACCGCCAAGCAGTAATGTGTACTGTGTTCAGGTTTGAAGGGCAATGTTTCCATAGCTGTGTGTCATTGTGCTGTTATGTGGCAGGCATGTTGCTTTGTTGTTTATCATCAGGTACCTACATGTCCTACTCGTCTCGTCACGCCATATTATATTTTAAAAACTTATTACTTAGATACTGAAGCGAGTTTCAAAGTCATTAATTACATAAGTAATTATTGTTATCTCTGTTTCAGAAGGGTTTCAACTAATTAATTGTAAGAAAGAGACATCTAGACATCTAGCGGAAGGCAGCTCAACTACCAAGGTTTTTTTTTTCACTTTGTACTATTATCGGACCCTTAGAAAGACAATCGGAATTCACCAGAAATAGTTTGATACCTACGTATGCTACGTCTATCAGTTCACATTCACAATCAACGTCACAAGAAGTAGTATAACTCATAATTTATAATAATTATTAATCACAAGTACCTAGGTATTGAAATTTTTTACAAATTTAAAAATAATCTCTAAAATCACAACCATTATATTAAGTAAACCTTTTGATCACAAAAAGTGTAAAAACGTTTCGAGTCAATCGAGCCGATGAGAAAATAAATTAACTTCAAAGTTATAGGTAAGGTGCGTTAGGGTAACTCCGGACAGAGTTTTTACTAGTTAGCATAGTCTTGCGATTTATTTAATTTCTGGAGGTCAATGTATGCCAGATCTTTAAAATAAATCTACAATGCTTAACGGATAGACAGAGTATAAGTGTGAATTTTGTCTGTCTTACAGGCTTAATAGTTTTTGTTGTAAACGTTTGCCAAAACAAACTTTATCTTTTATGATCACGATAACGAAGGGCAAGTTCGGGCTGCAATTAATAGTAGCCTCTATTGCTTAGAAGACAATCCAATCAAGAATACATACGATCTTTCACTTTCTAAACTAAATATTTTACATAATTTACTAATTCACACACAGCACATTTCTGATTTGCCGGAGCGATAAACAGAAACTATGGGTCGCGGGACGATAAAATGGCGTCTTATTTAATCTTACGAGTGTTTGAAAATTATTCGAAATTAGATCAAAAAATATGGTCAAACAATTCATATGGTCTTACCCCATATCCGATCTTACCCCAACGTACCTTACTAAACTTTACCTAAGATTATCTTACATGGAGGCAAAACTCGTATCAACTAAATTCTCAAAGACGCGAAAGTATAGAGTTTCAAGAGATCTCGGAAGTAGGAAGTAGAGGAATGGTAAATGGATTTTAAAAGAAAACAAGAATATGTGTTCTATTCGTAAAAAAAAAAATGGCTGGCAGCTGTCAGAAACTGTGATAAACCGACGGTTGTCAATGTCATTATTATTTACTTGTTTTCTGTGATACGTGTAGTGTTTCCACGATGAGGGAAAATTTCCCTTTTGAGGGAAAATTTGGGTCCAGAGAAATAAAAAGGGGAAAGAGATGTAAAGGGGAAATCATGGGTAAAACCAAATCAAACACATAGAAAAACTTTGTCGAATAATTTATTTCTTATAAAAAAATACATTTGCACTTACATAAGAAATGACTATTTAAAACTATAAGATTTACATCGTACGTGCAGACTAATTACTATAATAGTATAATAAGAGGGTAATTGGATATATTCGCTCGTATGACAACACGGCACGGCGCGCGCGAACAGCCACGGCCGGCGAAACACAGACTCAGCGCAGGTAAACAACCACGGACCACGGATAAGCGCAACTAGAAGCGGCTTGGCAAATATAACAATTAGTTTTGTGCGTTTTTGTAAAATTTGGACCTCATTTACATTATATTATTGTACATGTGTGTTTTTTTGCTATATTTATTTTGTTTAAATCTTTTTTTATCTTGCGTAGATATTAATAATAAGTTTGCGCATTTTGTTAGGTACATATTTGTAAAATTTCAAATGTAATCGTATTATGTGTAACTATGTCTTGTTTAATTATTTTTTATACATATTGCTCATATGTATAATTCATTGGCCGTTAAATTAAATTAAATTAAATAAAAAAAGATTCGTATCATTAGTCCATACAGATATCAGTTCCAAATTTTTTTCAATATGGCGATGTTTCATGAAACTACCGTATAAAAGATACAATGGTGCATCATTGCATGTTGAACAGAGGTTATTCCCATTCTTTTCAAGCGCGATGTTAAGCACAGGACTGATCCAACGATTTCATTTTTAAGCCTAAGATTTCGTTTCTTAAATCTGTTTGATTGATTCAATATAATTTTTCTGAATGTCACTGTTTTCTATAATTTCCTACTCTTTTTGGGGCGTTACGTACGAGATACGAGGATGGTATTAACCTCGTAGCCTCGTACACTTCACATTTTTATAATATAGTTTTCAATGCATCAGGCATGAAAGCCTAAATATTGAGATTGGTTGCAATTTTACAATTTGAATATAAATATCACAGATTTCTAAACAGATGAAACCTTCGTGAACGACACTGTGAGGCCAGTAATTAGTTATGTATGCGTGACAGCTCTCACCGACGTTGTCAAATTACTCACGTTGGTGTGCGTGTAATGTTCCCAGTCTTTAGAAAAAAATCCCACTATTGATGTCTTAGCTTCGGAAATCTTCGCGTATAATAAACACATATATTAAAATGTTAGAATAATTTATTATAACACCGATTATATATTATGCCAGGATGTGTGTGTTTATTTTGAGTATTCTATCGGAGCTGTTTGTGAAATTTTGAATATTATGCTTGACAAAAGGTGGCAACTACTCATTTAATATCGGCGAACACAGGAGGTGCAGAGAATTTTTGTCAACTGATTTGATGTTGGGGGGCCAGATCATTCAATTTTTTTTTTATCCAATCTTTGTCTGGACACGTGTCGCAAACGAAAGTTCATCTTTTCAAAAATGCTGATACAAACCAACGAAAACCGTCTAAGAGTTTTTGTAAATCAGTTGAACATTATTCATACTGCCACCCAAAGTTCCGTCGTCCAAGTACCAAGCGTTTAAATTGGACTGGAGACGTTAAATGATAGAGTGAATGGCCAGGGCGAAGGTCGCATGGCCGAAGGTTCACCAAGTTGATAGCCAACGGAATATATCATAGGATTGTTTTGATAATTTTGTGGGTCCGCCATAACATTGCCAAAGAAAATTGTAGAGGTCAAGAATTTTATTCTTCACTTCGGACAACGGGGCTCCTCGATCAACCAAATTAAAGGCGTTTTTGAGTTAGACGTTAACCTTTAACAGCCCTCTACCCAATTTTGGACAAAGAAAGGCAGGACAGAATGAATAGCAGCTTCACGTCCACCCAGAGAACCAAAATCAAGTTTGTTGGGGCAGGGAGCTCGAAAGAGCAATGTGTTATACCTACAACCCACCTTGGCAGCAAGGCCAGTATTTGTGGTGCCAACAGCAATTGGCCTTATCCCAACATCTTTTTTGGGTAAGTATGTACGCACAAATTAGTACCGTATAAAACTTCGACAATGTCACTACTGACTCGACCAGATAACATGAGGTTAATTAAAACGATTAAATCTCTCAAAAGAACTCGCCTACTTTTTTAAGCTCTACTATACCAACCAGGCGCGGTCCCAGCCTCGAATTTTGGAGGGGGTCACCAGTACGCAGCCTCAGGTTTTGGGGGGGGGTCACAAGTAGAAATACAATAAATCGAGAAAAAAATACTTTACTAGTAGCCCCCCTAAGATTTTACCCGCGTAGTTCCCGTTCTAGTGGTTTTCCCGCTTTAAAAAATAGTCTATGTATTGTTAGATATTTTTAATTTTCTTAGATTTTTTGTTTAACTTATACGATTTTGGGGGTCATGTCCCCTGTGACCCCCCCCCCCTCGGACCGCGCATGATACCAACTTACAAGTATTAAAAACTTCATCAACACTATTAGTATTTTTATAAACACTAGTAATGACGTGGATTTATGCCAGGCATTGGCTAGGATTCACATTAAATAAAAAAAATACGATTATAAAAATAGGGTTTAAAAGAGAATAATACAATCTACATTATATAATTTGGTCTACGAGTATCTTCAAAAAAATCATAATCTTTATTTTACCTTAACTTTAGGGGAAATAATTTCAATTTAGTATAGCAACACTACCCAATTTTCGTTGAGGTGTTGTGTTTCAATTCATCAATCGAAATAAAATCGCCTAAATTATATAAATAGCAGTAAAAATATTCAAACTTTCCTATGAAATGATATTCTTCTTTCGTTTTCTTATTTTTGGGAACAATGTTTGCAATGTTTGAAGGCACAAGACGGCATTATCATAAACAAAACTTAAAATCACACGGGACTCCCGTACGAGACGGAAGTCCGTTTCGTACTGACTGGAGTTTGTATTTGCTTTGGCGTTTGATATTTGCTTTCTGGACCTCAGGATCTGTGATCCGAACGTTCCATCTGCCTTTTGTTTTAGAAATCTGTGATAAATATAATAATTTTTGAGGGGAAAAAAAGGGAGAAATCTTAATTGAGGCGTGGGGAAAGGAAATTATTAAAGTAGAAACACTGGATACGTGCTATCTTGTCATTGTCAATTTGTCATCCACTACACATTAGACAGTCCACTATTTCTACTTGTAAATTGATAAAAATCGAAAACTCTCTTTGTTTTAATTAGTTTTCTTTCAAAAATAACAAATTACGGTGCGATAAAACCTAACTGTGACCTCAACGTACCACGCGACCTTTACTTGAAAGTTATAATAACTAACACAACGTAAAAAATAATTACGTGTTTTCTGTTTTGTGGTATTGTGATGTTCTAAGTGACTCTCATCATAATGGGGATTTTCACCAATTCTTCACCTTTTGACCAAGATGTCGGTAAGTACACAACCTCTTATATTATCTCACATACCTGGTATCTAATAAAAGAACAAGAAAGTTTCCATTGACTAGTAATTTTGTGTCATTGTGCAAATGCTTCAAATGGCAAAAGTAATGTAACAGGCTTAAATTTTGCGCAATCACTTACTATATATCACCAAAGGTACTTACCTTAACACTTTCAAGAGATTTTAAAAGGCTAGGTAGGATTGATGCTGGGTAAAAACATTTATCAGTGTTTACAAAGTGACTCACTTTAGAAATTAACTGTATGACTGTAACACTGAGTCATTCTAATCAGAGATAAGAATGGAATGTTTGTTTGATTGCTTCTTGTTTACATGTACAGAGACAAAGAGATTGATTGTAAATTTGATTTGGTTTTTATGTATAAAATAACAGATATCCAATGTTTTTATTTAATCTATAATTAACCATAATCTCGCCTGACAATAACTGATGATTTAATGTGGAGTGTGATAACCCTAAAAGATAGAGGCTCTCTTGATTTGAATACATTCCAATTATTCTGATCAGAGAATGTGTTTCACATTTTAGAGTTTAGACTCGCTTATATGACATGTGAAATTAAACCTCTTCATTAAAGTCAATTGCATCAATTGTAAAACTGGGTTCCTTTTTAAAGCTAAAATCAGTAAAAAAAAAGGTCAAAATGATAATATAGACTACAGGTGTGTTAAAAATTAATGGGTCATTTGAACTATGAGGAGGCCTATGTAGAAATAGGTATAAAATAGTATGATTCAACACTATGTTGTCACTTGTAAGCTGACCAACTGAGTGCAAGTTGAAGAGAAGGGGGTCACAGCCCTCGATCTTTTCCCCTTGCCCCTTGTGGCATGATTTTTGTATGGTGTTGCGGTATAATGGATTAGAAGAGAAAAAGAGAAAGATATATAATACTATTACTTCAGGCCAATCAGCTGGACTTTCTCTAAAATGTATATGATATAAAAGTGATGATAAAACCACTGTACAATCAAAAACCAATTTTAACTGTTTGATGCTGAGACGTTGGGTTTCAAGTCGCCAGGAACCCATCTCACATTATCTAAAACCTTTCCAAGTGCTTGATCAACACAATGCGTGACCAAAATGATGATGTTTATTTAGCATAATGTATAAGCATTGCTATTCAGAGTGGTAATGCTACCAAGCAAGCTGGGCATGCTTCCAACCCGTGATGGGCTTGGTCTTGGTTGTTAAGTATGTAAGTTGTGTAATTACAATAAGAACTACATAGTTCTTATTGTAATTTTAAGTTTGGTTATAAAGTCTTTGCCTATTAAAGAGCCCTGTTTCAAGGAAATAGAAAATTTTTTGAATTACTGCTTGGTTGTAAATCATACAAACATGCCTTTAGTGTTTTCCAGAGCTTTTACACAACTTATTATTACAATACACAATGTTAACAGTTAGATAAATCAACAGCCTAGCCTCTTTATTAGGCAACACCATTTAACTAGCTTCCTGAAGTCCTTTGCTGATATTCGGTTGTAGTGTTTATTACAACATTTAATAAACTGGCTGCTTAATGCTTGTGCGATTCATTCTTCTTCATACTTACTTGTTAATACTTTAAATTTAAAATGTAACTAGGGTTAGGTTAATTCATGAAAAACCATTAAAGTTGTTGTTTCCTGACATCATTGTAACAGTTTGAAGACTTTCAGCTCTAGGTGGCAGAAAATGGAACTATATGAAATGAAAAGGTTAGGCAAGTAATGTAGTGTCAAGACCCAAGTTATTTGCCTAGCGGTTTGATTAAATAGCTGGATATCATTCAGGAAGTTCCATGGATAACATATTGCATGCCTCTAGAAGAAGAGGCCAGTTTGTATGGGTCAATTATTTAAATGTTTTGTATCATCTTATCTTACCTGCAAACAGCAATAAAGATTTTTGTATTTGTATTTGTATTCCTTAAAAAGTGCTCTTTAGTGAAGAGGACAAACTGCTGATTTTTTTTTTTTAAAAAAATTCTTATGCCTTTTCATACTATTAATGGCCAGAGCGTTAGCCAGCCAGATTATTAAATGTTGTAACAGACTATACTGTTGAATCTCATTCGGGAAACTAGTTAAACAGCGCTGTTTAGCAAAGAGGCTAGGGTATTTATAGAATGGCTAATTACATTTTGGCTGCGACATGTATACAAACCTCAAACATAAATACTCAGTCTAAACGAGCTTAATTATTGTACTAGACGTAAACAGTATTCACAGCTAATCAAAATTAGATTAGTTATATTTTTAATATGACATGTAACTTAGTTAAGTTATCTATAAAATATTGTATTGTGTTCAGCCAAAAAGAGCTTAATAATTGTACTGTACGTTCCAGAACGCGCAACCAGTGAGAACAACACAAGTGAGGAATGGGGTCTGATCATGGAGATCTGCGACCGGGCGGGCGCGTCGCCGGCGGCGGCGCGCGACTGCCTGCGCGCCACGCTGCGCCGGCTCGGGCACGCCGACCCCCACGTGCAGTGCCACGCCGCGACGCTGCTCGACGCCTGCGTCAGCAACTGTGGCCGGCCTTTCCATCTAGAGGTCTGTTGATATGCTTTATTTGGATGCAGATGAAAGTGTGATAATATTTATATGCTGTGCTGTGCTGTTTCAATGTCAAACGCCACAGTACTTGTAGATGTTGTGCCACGCCGCGCTGCTCGACGGTTGCGTCAGCAAATGTGGCCGGCCTTTCCATCTACAGGTCAGTTAGCATAAGCAACCCTCTAAACGTTCCTACTGCCCTGATGGTACGCAACATGCCTGCTACATAACAGCACAGTGACACGCAGCTATTGGAACATGAATCCAAATTACCTAGCACTGCACTGCTCTCGTCACCCAGAGATCTAAGCCTTGTAATATCTCTGGAAACATTGCCCTTCAAACCGGAACACAGTAATGTTTCCGCATTATTGCTTGTCGGTTAAAATAACTGGCAAAGGTGTGGTATTTTCCCAGTCTGACTCTGCCAAGAGTCCTACCACGACAAAAGACATGAGCAGAATTGGCGTCTTCAAGGAGAGGGTCAAGGCCATAGTTCACCACCGGCCCAGAACGGGTTGGTGGATGGCACATGACCTCTAAAGATTTTAGATAGGTACATCTCGGTTTTCTCACGATGTGTTTTTTTTTTCACCGTTTTTCACCGTTTTAAGTTAGCCTGATGCGCACATGACTTCGAAAAGGCAGTGGTGCGCATGGGATTTGAACCCGGGACCTCCAGGGAGAGAGAGGTAAATTGATATTTGATTGTTGTTATATTGTGGATGCAGATGAAAGCACAACAATGTGTACTACTCACACAGATTTCAGCTTTTGTTTCTGTGACTACTCGTATTTGATATTTTGTCTGCATGTTTGACTGGCCTCGTGGCTTAGTGGGTAATAACTTTGCCTGCGACGCCGAGGGTCGTGGGTTCGATTCCCACCCAGTGCAAAAATTTGTGTGATGAATTCAAATGTTTGCACAGTGCCTGGGTGTTTCTATGTATAATAAGTATGTATTTAGAACTATATAAGTATTCTGTCAGCTATCTGGCCGCGCCATATTACAAGCTTTGCTTAGTTTGGGGTCAGATGGTGTTGTGTGTTAATTGTCCACCAATATTTATGTAAAATGCTACATTACCGGCACATGCAGTGTCATGCATGTATCGTAGGATGATTTAATAATTTCGTATTTTCCCAAAATCCTATGAATTTCGTGAAAACACAGATAAATAAACATTGGCTATGATATTTCTAAATCTTATTGAAAAAAAACATGATTTTTGTACAACTGCTGACCGCCTTCGTAACTGCGAAAAGGAAGAATCGTTGGCCATAATGGCTAAAGCAATCTTCGCTGCCCAATTTAGTGTTTAATGCTATTACATTTCACTGCATTCAGTAGTGACTAAATTCCGCAGACTAAATTTAACCAAGTATAAAAGGATTAAGCCCAGGTCCATACCACCAGGCTACCTAATGTCACTATACACTATAGCTCTTTCAATTAGAGCTGACTTATTGTAGAGACATTCAACCTTGAGACATAAATAGCCACTTTATTGTATAAAGAACGATCACCCAGGCGTGAATTACGAGCAATCGACAAAATTGATCTGTAATTGTGAGGCCGGTAGAAATACATCATTTGTTGTTTGAAAATATATATTAAAGCCCTCGGTTTTACCCACGTAGTTCTTCTACACCTATTTAAAAAGTAAGCTATGTGTTCTTCGCAAAGAGTTTACATATACTACGTATAGAGTTAGATTGTCCACACGGTTCCTTGGTGTCAATCGTAATCAGATGACGTGCATACTTTCTATGGCAACAGAGTGATGCGCCGCGACAAAAGTATGACACTTCCACAAGAGCGACAAGGCGAGAAAGATGGTACCCGTGCTTTCGGTGTAAAGCGTTTGTGCCCACACTATACGTAGTATATTATTATGTAAACTCTTTGGTTCTTCCGGACTATAATCTGTGTTCTAAATTTCTACCCGAGCTGTTCATTCATATGTTATGATGTGATTTTTTGTTTGTTTGATATTTCATACTTCAGAGGTCTGGTGGTCCCACATAAATTTTATCGAAATCGGTGTAGTGGTCACATAATCAAATGGTATTTTGAAATATCAAATTTGTTTTATTGTAAGAATGTACTTATTTAGTTGATTTTAGAAAAAATATAAAGTTTTGTCGAATGAGTTTAATTTTAAATTGAAATCGGGGATTTTCTTCGGTAGATTTAATTGTTTTGTTTGTATTTCCAGGTAGCGTCTCGCGAGTTCGAACAAGAGTTCCGTCGCATCTACGTCCGCGCGCAGCCGGCGGTGCAGCGCCGTCTGCGCGCCACGCTCCGCAAGTGGGCGGAAGGCGAGTTCCGCACCGACCCGGCTCTCGACCTCATTCCCTCTCTGCACAGCAAGCTGCGGGCCGAGAGCGGCGGCCGCGCGCCGTCTCCTTCCCCCGCGCCCGCGGCCACCGCGGCCGCCGCGCAGAGAGAGCAGGACGAACTAGCGCGCGCTATCGCCCTCTCGCTCCGTGAAGCGCCTACGACCGCTCCCGTCTCGACTACCCTCTATCCGCGTGTCGATGCCCCCGCCGCCAACCCCGCACCTGCCCCCGCTCCGGCCCCGGAGCCGCGCCGCGTCCGCGCGTTGTACGACTTCGAAGCGGCCGAGGATAATGAACTCACTTTCATGGCAGGCGAGATCGGTGAGTAAAACCGGATTAAAACGATACCTATTGCTTTGTTATTTCTAAAACCTTTGGCAGTCTGCTTCAACTAAACTAGGCTGTGGAATGCGTTGCCTGAGTGGGTTTCTAACGATAGTTACAATGTTGGTGTCCTCAAATAGTGTGAATCGGGGTTTTCTAGGCAAGCACGCTCCATCGTATACCGCATCGTCGCTTAACATCAGTTAAAATGGCGGTCAAGTATAAACCAAGTTGGCAGCGACTGTCAAAGTGGCTTATTACATGTTTTTTTCGTAACTCTGCATGGATCAAGCGAAAACGCAAAACTACTAGAACACTAGAACATACACTATGACACATTTTCAAACCCCAGATGGCCGCCACCAGAAACTTAACAATTTCGCCAATGTCAAGTATAAATATAATATATAATCTAATTTTTTGAAGAAAAAACAAGTTCCTTATATCATCATAAATGTATATGTCAATGAGAGACGATCTTCTTAGCATTCCATGGATTCACCGTGCGGGTGCCGGGTCCATCGTGTGGCAGAGAGAAAAACACGAGTAGTTCCCGAGACTTGTGACTCGGGCGTAGGTTTAAGGGCCCCTTTCTGACGTACATCAACACTCACCTTCACCACTCGTTTTTCTCTCCCTGCCCAGCCAAATCTGATATGAGCCTACTAGTGCAGCTTTAGATACACGTTCTAGTATAGAACTTACAGCACTTCTGGATAAGCCAAGGTCTTTCAGTAGGTTATAGAGAGATTTTGCTGGTATACCTCTCGCTCCCACTTCTACAGCGTATAAACTAACTACATAGCCGTTTTTGTTAATTCGTTTAGGAGGTCGTAATACTTATTTTGTTTCATCGCGTGGTCTTTGTATATTAGTTTCCCACGGTACGGTAAGTTCTACAAGGACTATGCGTTTCGTAGCTCTAGAAAAAGGAAAATGTCCGGTCTGGATGACGAAACACCCACATCCTCTGGGATTTTGTAGTGCTTTTCATACGTGTCCATTAAAATAGTCCAATCAGGTGCTGTACCCAGGATTGAGTAAGGCTTGTTCCTGGAGTTTGAAGTTGAGCCTTCTTTACAAAGTTAATTTGTCTGTTGTTTGTCGTCAATCCCTTTTGGGCTCTAGCTACCGAAAGGCTCATGGCTTCACGTATGATTTCAAGTACTCTGTCATGACGCCGTGAGTAATGACCCCATTAAGGAGCACCTTGCATCCCACCAATATGTGCCTTGCTGTACATATCGCCTCTCCACAAGTATAGCAACATTTTTCAGAGGCTTTTCCCCACCTTACCAAGTTACTCTGGTCAGGAGGGTCATTTGGAATGCATTTAGATAAAATTTTAATAAGGCAGGGGACCAGTCATAGATCAAGGTGCGCCATTTTAGAGCTAATGGGATACAGAACTCACCTATGGTTAACCACTCACTTTGCATTTCTAAATTCATAGCGTGCACTTTGTAACCGTCATTTTCGTCTTGTTGTAGAAAGGTTTTACCATGTCTCGGTCTTCCTTTTTTTCTCGCACCCAACCCAGCAGTATTTACTTGTGCACCTGCCATAAATTGTTTATGGAATTGAAGTCTAGATTCAGGTCTGAAGCAGTTTTGTCTTTTGGGAGAGATGTAATTAATTCGTCTTGCGACTTTCCCAAAACATGCGTTTTGTAACTCTTAGGTGTTTGTAAAGTTCAGACGGTTTCTTTAGTTTCAGCCCAAAACTATTGTGATCCCTAAAAAGAGTAGAGGGATCAGCCGGATGTGCCAATCCGAACCATGACTTCAATATCTTTATGACATTGGCATCTAGCTTTGCCAGGAGAGTTTTACCGATGTCATATACTAGGAAAGGCCAAGTGAGACGTGATGTGAGGTAGTTGTCATATATCCATGCTTTTTGATATTGCTGATAGGCTGCTGGTCTACCTTATTGAGGTTGTTCATGAAATTTTCAACAACCACCTCTAATGATGGTGTACGTCCTTTGTGATCTATCTTTCTACCAAGAAATTTGAAAGGCACTGCCTCTGCAATTGTGGCAACTCCTTGGCCACTTATGGAGAGTCCCGGATCGTAAGACGTATATTTGGTATTTCTTCTACCCAGACAAAGACAATGACATTTAGATGGTTTTGTCCTCATTCCCTCCGTCCATGTACAGAACTCATCGACTTCGTTCAACAATTCTTGACACTGTTTGGGATTACGTGTAAGTATTGCAAGGTCGTCCGCGAAGGCCAAGATTGACTCAGTGTACTTATTGTTGTTGTTATTGTTAAATAAAAACAAAAAAAAAGCGTACAAATTTTATGCATTTTCAAAGTATGTGCTGAACATTCCTCTGTATCATTATCGTACAGCAAAACTGTCAAGCATATGTTTTCTTACAATTAATTGTAACTTTTAACCCCCAAACAAAAAAGAGGTGTTATAAGTTTGACATCGATATCTGTCTGTCTGTGGCACCGTAGAGCTCAAACGGATAGACGGAATTCAAATCAGTTTTTTTTTATTTAAAGGTTAGTTTCCGTGCGCTTGTCGTTATTTATATTTGGTTCCTCCCAACCTCGTCGCCAATGTTGTATCGTGATTTCTTGAGGTGTAATTAATTAATACACTATAATTTAGAACACGTTTTTATTTCTCACCAAGCCGCGAACAAAGAGAACCATAGACCTAATATTACCTATTACCTTACCATAACTATGACTATAACTATAGAGGACAGTGTTACCATCTACTTATTATATACAACAAATATCGATACAAGATGGTCGCCGCCACAAAATGGCGGACACAACCTCCCTCAATATGGGTTTCAAATTTAATGTTGCTTGACTATTACTATTAGTCATACTATACACTGACAAATTTCAAATTCAAGATGGTTGCATCCACAAAATGGCGAATTACATTGTTTTTAACCGACTTCCAAAAAAAGGAGGAGGTTATCAATTCGACCCCTATGTTTTTTTTTTTTATGTATGTTACCTGATTTCTCGAGAACCTCTGAACCGATTTTAAAATTTCTTTTTGTGTTCGGATGGGTATGCTTCCCGAATGGTCCCATATAAATCTTTTCGAAATCGGTCAAGTAGTTTTTGAAATATGAACCAAAAACTGAAAATTTTCGTACATTTACCTAGATGACGTAGTTGTAGATTTCACAAAAGTTATGAATCTCGACCCTGTCAATACTAAATTGTGTAAATGCTTTAATAAAAACTTGTTTTTAACTCCCGACCAAAAAAAGGGGTGTTATAAGTGACATAACACATGTGACACATTTGAAGTCGGTGCCAGTCAGGTCAAAAATTTATAGATTGATGCTATGTAGGCACAGGTAAGTAGTATCTATCCTGTACCTGTTAGATTTGGCTGGCACCGACTTCAAATAGATGAGTGAGTAGCGCTCATAATTATGATTTTAGTTTATTTTTCGCTTTTGAGTGCCTATTTGTGGTTTTGAAGTCGGTTTAATTTTTTGTACGAAAATAGTTGGTTGCGGTCTATTTGGACTGAATGTTATATTGTACTAAAACCGTAATGAACAAATTTTAAAATGACCTTTTCCCATAATGACTGATTTTTGAAATGTACTTATTCTAGTATGCCGGAAATAAAACTGTCAAATTGAAGTACAGTTAATAACATTTTTTAAAAGCTTAAAATGAAATAAGATAATAATTTTATAACAAACTAGCGGCCCGCCCCGGCTTCGCACGGGTACATACACACACACATACACCCTTTTTTTTGTATCGGGTTTCAAAAAAAAAGTAAAATTATAAAGGAAGTTTGATTTTTTTTAATGAATTTTTCGATCCCTAATAATTCGAAGGTTTGGCCCTGGGACTTGTTAATAGTTAACGCGAAAGATGATTTCACCGGAAACTGAAGCCGTTTAAAAGGGATTGGCAGATCAGTTGGAATCATCGGTATCCTCGGTATATGAGCTAGTTGACCAGCTGCTGGGCCAGTGATAAAATTTTGTTCAGCAAGCCGCTGCGAACGCTCGATACTTGACTCTAGCACGCGATTGCGACGCGTATTCTCTCCGACTTGCAAGGCGAATTTCAGTTTCTGATGAAGATTCCTCATTACGCCGTATTTTTATTGCCCTCGCCTGGGAACTATGTTTAGAAAGTTGAGATCTTGATCTTTTGGCATTTTGGGCATTATAAAATGAAAATAGAAGGAAATAAATAATTAAACAGGCTTTTACTAATTTTTTGCTTATTGAACTATATGAAGTACTAAGCTGTTTGAATAATTAAAATATAATATTTATTATCAGGTAAGTAGTAGGTACTTATTGAAAGAAAATTAAAAATATGGGCTTAGAAAACTACCTTTTACTAAATTGTTGCAGAAATTTTGAACAGGAATACCCATAAAATACTACTATAAGCAGTTTGAATAGTTACATTAAAGTATAATATTTATTATCATATACTTATTTACCTACGAAACGAATTCAAAATTTTTTCAAGCTAAAATCATACGATCACGCACACGACCTAATTCAAAAAATTATAAAAAGGTATTAAAGCCGTCTTGAATATAAAGTAATTTATTTTGATAAGGATTAATACAAATGAAGAGCCTTTTCAAGAGGCGGCATATATAAATTAATATTTTAGAATAAAAAACTGCTTACTGTGACACAGTAACTATAATATTTAGACATAATTATGCTGTCGCGACACTTTTTGTAGATAATGATGAGTTCTGCAAAGTTGTAGTAAATGATTTTGTTCTATCACCAATAGTTTTCATAGCGCACGCGACGTAAGGAATTTTTCAGGTCTATTTTTTACACCTTATGTTACATTATTGGAGTTTTAGTAAGGATCCCTAATTTTTTTAAAATATAATATAGCCTATGTTACTCGGGGATAATGTAGCTTTCCAAAGGTGAAAGAATTTTTGAAATCGGTCCAGTAGTTTCGGAGCCTATTCATTACAAATAAACAAACAAACAAATCTTTCCTCTTTATAATATTAGTATAGATAATACAATTTATATTCTTAATTTTAATATAACTATGATGAACCGGATGACAGTTGATGAAAATGTAGTGATAAAAATTAAATCTGATGCAAATATATTTGGTGTAATTAATTAATCAGATAAGAAAACTCTTTCTTAAGAGCCACAATAATATACTTAAGAACGTTATAATCTAGATATTTCAATTAATGCTTCGCTTAGGACGATCTCTTGTAACCAACCGTGCAAATTGACTAAACAATAAATGAAATAGAACTTAAACATAAAAATGTTTATGTAACTACCGTCCTGCTTCAGCTTCGCTCGAATATTGTCATATAGGTAAAGACTATTCATTGAAATCAAAACTATCCTAACTTTCAAGTTGGATCAAACAGCACACGGTGTGCGATTTTGATTAAAATCTGTTAAAATACTTAGGAGTCTATCGCCGACAAACAACGCGAGGCGTAATTTATATATGTACTTAATATATTAAGAATACACCCAATTTGCGGGTATAAAAAATTCAAAATTACTGTCGTATAAACTTTTAGCCATAGATTCTTTTTAACAGACTTCATTTTATCGTATAGAGCAGCCTTTCCCAAAGTAGGCGATAACGCCCCCTTGTGCGCGCTGCAGGCCTAAAGGGCGGTAAGAGACCCAGGAAAAAATGAGAGGGTTGTGTGGAGGCTTGGAGTCTGTTGTGTACTACCTACAGGGTTCATCTCTCAAGTTAACTCTTGCGAGCTATCGTAAGTAAGTTTCGTTTAGAATTAATGTTGAATCCCCACTAATATAGCTCACAATAATTCATTGAATTTGAAATTATAGTGGTTTTTATGCATGTGAAAAAATGGGGACCCAAAAAATATAAATTCTCAAAGTGGGCAACAGACAAAATAAGTTTGGGGACCCCTGGTAGAGAGTGACGAGACGGCAGGACATATGCCTGATGGTAGGCAACACGCCTGCGACATAACAGCACAGCGTCACGCAGCTGTTGGAACATTAAGTTCAAATCATTACTTGTACCTAGAACTCCAGTGCGTTCGTCACCCAAAGATCTAAGATCAGAAATAATATGGTGAAGAAGAGAAGATACTGCGACGCTAATTGGTAGAAAATGTGTTGAGAACACTAGCAGGACATTTTTGGTGATGGTACTTTGATGAAACAATCATAGTTTTCTTGTCAGTGTATTGACCATAGTTTAATTAATTTAACATACACTAGCATGAGGTACTAATGTTGCATCTGATTGTACATGTCCCGTCAGACATAATGATTATCGGACATTAGACATCAAAGACATTTCAAAAATCAGTCATTATGGGAAAAGGTCATTTTAAGATTTGTTCATTACGGTTTTAGTACAATATAACATTCAGTCCAAATAGACCGCAACCAAATAGTTTATTGCTACTCCACTCGATATGGGTAACAAATGAAAAAGCTTGACTATTTTAGAATGTCGTACAGATTACAAATCCGACGTACTCGGGGGTGAACCAAATTTTTTAATTTTGTTAACATTACAAGTTTTGTTTTTAATTTTGTTCTTGTATCGTTTCCTCAGTGCATGTAACGGACTGGAGCGACCCGAACTGGTGGAAGGGTTACAACTCGCGCGGCGAAGGGCTGTTCCCGGCCAACTTCGTGTCGGAGGACGCGCCCGAGGAGCCGGCCGCGCCCGCCGCCGCGCCCCCAGAAGAAGATGAGCCTGTCGTCAACGTCATTGATGAAGGTATACTGACATATCCCAATATTCACTCAAGACTTATAGACTACAGGCCCGTGTATAAAGTTGATGGGTCATTTCAACCAGCAGGAGACCTATGTAGAAAGACAAGGGTATAAAATAATAAGATTCAGCACTATGCCGTCGATTGTAAGCTGTACAAGTGAGTGCAAGTGAAGTAGGGGGGTTGCAACTTTCGATCTTTTCCCCTTGTCGCATGATTTTTGTACGGCGTTTGCGGAATAATGGATTAGAAGAGGTACTTGCACTCAGTTGGACGTTGTACAGCAATGTTACAATAAATCTCGAACAGTTTTTTTAACAGCACTTGGCGGGAAGTTTTACAATTTCTTAAAATAACTCTATAAATGGTTTTTAATCAATATTAATGATTAGTAGGAAATGTTATACCTAAAATAATGTTTCGGTCACCATTAGTCATTAATACCTAGTATTTCGTATAAATTCTTAAAACTGAGGACTGAAAAAAAAATTGGCAGTCATAGGAGGCGTTGCCATAAGCGTGCCCATGGTCCCGAGTTTTCTCGAAGATTTCTCGACATTCCCGATCGTGACGCTAGAATTAAATTCACAGCTCACGAAAAATCTGTCTGTGGCGCGCCAAAAAAGTGTTCACTTTGAAAATTTGTAATAATAAAAAAATGTGTGCAGGTGCGATGGACGCATGCCTGGCGGCGTTACACGAGGCCGACCCGGCGGCCGCGGGCGGCGCGCGCGAGGAGGCCGCGCTGGCCCGGCTGGAGGCGCGCGCGCTCGCGTGCGGCGCGCTCGTGGACGCGGCGCTGGAGCGCGCCGACACGCGGCACGCGCGCCTCACGCAGCTCAGCGCCGAGCTGGTCGACGCCCTCAACCTCTACCACGAGCTCATGCGGCCCTCCCCCCTCGCGTCCCTGCCGCACTACCCGCCGCCCGCGCCCGCTTATCACCCGCAAGTGCCGCGCTAGAACGAGACGGCACGATATTACGTAAGCAACATTTGAGGTTTACAATTCCCCCCTTGTTTGACAATGCCACAACAACCAGCGCGTCCGTTCTAGATGTATTTTAGTGTCGAACTGGTCGACGCTCTGAATCTGTACAAGCTCATGCGGCCCTCCCCGCGTCCCTGCCGCACTGCCCGCCCCGCGCCCGCATACCACCCGCAAGTGCCGCCACTACACACCTACACTAAAGCGAGATGGCATGAAGTATTACGTAAGCAACATTTGAAATTTCGAATTCATTTGAAGCCCGCTCGCAAAAATTAATCAATCAAGTGAAAATAGAAAACAGGGTTTCGTTATTTGCCAATATTGCAGAAACTATTAGCGGGCTTAGCATTTTCTCAAAAAATATCTAGATTTCATTCCTAATCGAATGACACCTAAATCGTAATTTTAGGAAAATTCGAAAAAAAAACGACTTAAAAGGCACTCGTTGACGAGACTAATATTATGAAATCGGCGTTATAATCTTCCGCTTGCTGTAAAGAGGCAGGATTACAAGCGAGAGCAAGATTTCAAAAACATATTAAAAGCCAGAACGATGAAGAAAGATTACAAAATAAACTTAAACTACTACAAATTATAGTATTAAACTGGAGGTTATCGCTTAGAGCGATAGTTTCCAGCCAACAGCTTCTATACTGACGTCACATTAATAGCTGCTTACGTAATATTGAACGGCTCCCCATTGATGTGGTATTATGACCACCAAAATATACATTCGTGAAGTTATTCGATAAGGTGCAATGCAAATTAATAGTTATTTTTTAAATTAACTAATTTTAAGCTGCTTCAGTGCAAACGTATTTTATATGATCACTTAGCACGTGATAAATTGTTACTCTTAATAATGTCGTATTTAGATGCTAAGATAAATATCGTCCAGCCAACAACACCGCACAAATCATTTTGCTAACTTTAAAGGAGACACGAAAAAACTGTGCCGTTTTGTGCGGCCATGTTTTGCGCGCTGTCACTTTTCGAATTACGGCTTCTGATTGGCTGAAATCTATGTAATGTGACCAATGATTAGACGCGGAATGGACGTTGACATTTAAAGGATGTGAAAACCGCCAATGATTTAAGCGGTGTTGTTAAAGGCTAAATTTAGCATTCAGGCATTCAGTAAGCTGGCATACTAAATTCAGAAGCTAGGGTTTGCTTCTTCGAATTCAGTCGACTGAATTTAGTCAAATGTAATAACCATTTTAGCTAAGGGGTGTTCAAGTATAATGTAACGCAATTTGGGGAGAGGGGGGCGGGTTTGGGAGTGTTATGTAAAACGTTACGGTGCGTCGTGGAAGTAATTTTTTTTACTAAAAAATAAGAAAACTTTCAAGTTGCCAACTTCAGTGGTGCCTTTGTGGTGAAAGTGGTCACTTGAATGTGACGTTACGTTTAGGGAGATAGGAGAATGAGGGGAAAAGTGCAAAAAAAAAAGAATATGTTGCTTTACCAGGGGGGAAGGAGTTTATACATATTTTTTAATTGCATTTCGTAATACTTGAGCGGTCCCTAAGGAACGATATTTTTTTCCGGATTTATTGTGGAATAGCTCAAAAGAAAAAAAAATACGTAAAGAAATAAGGGGGGGTGGTTTGAAAGTTTGCTTACCTATTTCGTTGAAGAGGTAAATAGGGGGCTAAAAAAGAATTTTTTGAAGTGCATGAAAAGAAACCTCTGCAATAATTAATTTGTTGATTTTCGATTAAAAAATGTGTCGTGTCTAAGACATCAAATAATAATTCCTTTGTGTTGAAGAAGAATGTGTAATATCTAGATTATAGTTTTTGAACCCAACCTGCGCGTTGGGTCAATGAGAAATGCTATTATAAATATAAACTTTATTTATTTCTAACAAAATACCTCTTTTATTTGTGTTTTACCGTAGATCCGTTTTAGTAGAGATTTTTGTAGTGATAAAACCAAAGAGTTTACATATACTACGTATAGAGTTAGAACAAACGCTTTAAAGCGAAAGCACGGGTCTGATCGCTCTTATCGTGTCGCTCTCGTGGAAGTGTAATACTTTTGTCGCGGCTCATCACGTTTCCATAGTTAACATAGGTGTATGTTAACTATGGTTTACGATTTGTACAAAAGAACCGTTCGGAAAAATCTGATCAATTTTTTTTTTTTTCTGTAGAGTTACGAAACGCATAGTCCTTGTAGAACTTACCGTACCGTGGGAAACTAATATACCTAAAGACCACGCGATGAAACAAAATAAGTATTACGACCTCCTAAACGAATTAACAAAAAACGGCTATGTAGTTTATACGCTGTAGAAGTGGGAGCGAGAGGTATACTAGCAAAATCTCTCTATAACCTGCTGAAAGACCTTGGCTTATCCAGAAGTGCAGTAAGTTCTATACTAGAACGAGTATCTAAAGCTGCACTAGTAGGCTCGTATCAGATTTGGCTGGACAGGGAGAGAAAAACGAGTGGTGAAGGTGAGTGTTGATGTACGTCAGAAAGGGCCCCTTAAACCTACGCCCGAGTCACAAGTCTCGGGGTCTACTCGGGTTTTCTCTCTGCCACACGATGGACCCGGCACCCGCACGGTGAAACCATGGAATGCTAAGTAAATCGTCACATTCTTTATCTAAGGGTAGGGACTTATTGCAGAGGCCGCCTGGAGACTGGAGACCATATTTTTGCCAATTATTCTTTCTACCGCCAAGCATTAGCAGCCCACTGAATGATCCCACTGCTGGGACTCGGGGCTTTCTCTTGCATGAAGAAAATCAAACCCATAATCCGTCACGTTGGCCAAACGCGGGTTGGTGGATAACGAGTGAACTGACCATGAACACGTCGGCTTCCTCATATTGTTTTTCTTCGCCGTTTTAAAGTTAGTGGCATGACGTTACTTCGAAAAGATAGTATTGTATGTGGGATTTGGACTCGGGGGCTCCGGATCGGCAGTCGCCTTTCTCCCACTATACCAGCTGTAGACTAGACTTAGCTGGTAAAATATAAGTAGTACTAATTAATAGGCATAGAAAAAAACATGGCCCCGAGTACAAGTTCACAGCGATAAAGTTTTCCTCATGGAGCCACCAATTTTTTTTTTTAATAAAAAGTGACGAGACGAGCAAGGCATGTGCATGTGCCTGATGGTAAGCAACATGCCTGCCACATAACAGCACAGTGACACGCAGCTATTGGAACAAGAAGAGTCCAAATCATTGCCTAGCACTGCACTGCGCTCGTCACCCAGAGATCTAAGATGTTATATCTCTAAGCCCTGTAATTTCTCTGGAAACATTCCATTCCCCCCCTTCAAACCGGAACACAGTAATGTTTGCACATTGCTGTTTGGCGGTAGAATAACTGGCAAAGGTACTTCCCCAGGCGGACTCTGCCAAGAGTCCTACCACTACAAAATAGATACATACTATATGATAGAATAAAAATAAGAACAGTGCAAAAGAAAACTTATTATACCTATGTATTTATTATTTATATTTAACTTTATAGACACCAAACTTTTTGAACGACTCCCGAGGCAAATACTTTATCACTAAATACTCGTACTTAGGTCCCAACATTTTTTTTTTTAATTTTATGAGTTGACACTTGACCACTATCTCGCCTGAATCGCCTGATGTTAAGCGACGATGCGGTCTACGATGGAGCGTGTTCACCTAGAAGAAACCGACTCACTCTCGATTCTAAGACACAAAGATTGTAACCATCGGGGAAACCCCACTCAGGCAACGTATTCCACTTCACAGCCTAGACGTTCTTATCACAAAAGTAGAGTCAAATCTCTTTGTTCGTGTCTTCGGAACATCAACCATGAAACGATGTAGCTTTTTCGAGCTAAGAGCATTCCGATAGAAAAAAGGGCAAGGTGGTATTAGATCATGCAAATCAGTCGCGTATACTCCAAAGTGTATTCGAATAAATAAAGTAAATAATATAGTAAAACATTTTTATTTCAAGTTTTTGTAAAAGTATAAAAAATACTCTTAGTATTGTTGTATAGATAGGTACTTAAGTACATAATATAACTAATATTAAGTATATAACACTTAACTATATTAGGTTACAAATATAAAAATCTTAATTGCTGTTTGTAGGTAAGATAAGATGATACACAAAACATTTTAAAAGTTGATCCATACATTTTATTGTTGACGTTTCCGAGAGATATGCAATATATTAGGCAGTACATTTTTATATGTACCTACACTAAACCAGTGCCGTATAAAGCCTTTTCAATTCTCTGTGCCAGTTTTTATAATTGTGCCCTTGTTGTTTAGACGTACCTATCCTAGCTAGAACAACGCCTATGTATAGGCCTACTTTGCACATAAATACACTCGAGCGCTGCCAAAAAAAATTACCGCGACGTTTTGTCAAATTTATCCAAAGAGTTTACATAGGTACTTTATCTAAGAATTTAACAAGACGTTTTACTGGCATGTAAGTAGGTAGGTATAGTTGCCGCCAAACAAGTTGACCCAATGAAGTTAGCTGCGCATGGCTGCGCAGAAACGTTTTTAACGTATTTTTGGTGGAAGTACACATGCGCGAACTTTCCCCTGCCACGACACTTTTGGGTCAACTCGTTTGGCGGCCACTATGCGTACTCTTATGTATTGGGATCGAGCACTAGGGCTGTAGCGCGAACTTATCGCGAGCAAACCAAAAAAATAGTACCTAGTCCTACGTGGTCTGGCCATTCTAGCGGCCTCCAGAGCCATTCCCTGTGCCCAGGCAAAGCCCTTATTACGGTACTGGTGTGGTACTGCTCAAAACACGTTTGCAAAGATGGAATATATATTTTGCGTATCACCATGAATGACCCTTACTATATGTATAAAAATATGACTATCCTGAAAACGAAAAAAAAATAGGTGTGGCTGTATGGACACGCTACAAATCCAGTTGTAAAATATGTAGGTAGGTAGTCCTGTAGTAACAAAATAAAAATGTACTAACGATGACTTATTAATTAAAGGCAATATAGATATATAATTAATATTAAAAGTTGTACTTGTGTGGAACTTTAAGTACTAACAAAGTCTAGCTAAATCTAATCTTATAAACATAATTAATTAAGTATTTTAAAGGTGGGTACTTGGGCTGTCTGTTGGTAAGCCACATAGCAATGACGAAGTACAAATTTATCAAGTAAACCATGAACAGAATTTAGATACTGTTAACCTTCGTACCTACTCACTATCGGATGGTACTATCACAGTATTAAGAAAAACTACCAGGGGTTAATCATCTTTGATCTTGGGATAATCGTCGATAATGTCTAGACACGGATAGGCTTCCCGCAAACAAAAATGCTTATAACCAAAATAAAATTAAAACATATCGGAAGACGTCAGCCCTGAGCCGCGCTCCTGCAATAGTAACATTGTAATGTAGGCAATGCAGGAGCGCGCTTCCCGCGTCTCACCCCGCACGCCCGCACGATTGCCCGTCTAGACGGCGTCGTCGACCGACTACGATTTAATAGACTGTGGTACTATCGTATGTTTGAATCCCTTTTACACCTCCGAGTATTTTGCTAAATGCCGATGTAAAAATTTGTCATCACTTTTAGGTTTATAGGTAAATGAAAATATCGTGAGAAAAGCGTCTTGTCTTAAGAATGCATTTTTTGAGGACATAATAATGTCATCGTCCAAGCCGCTCTTGACCAGAGTAGTGGATTCCGGTACGGCTTTCTATATCCTTGTGAAAAAAGCCCAGAGTCCCAACTCTAGGAACGTTAAGTGGGTTTCTCATGTGACTTCCGTATTCCTAAGATTTACTTATGCATTGACGTTTCGCAAATTCTATAAAAACATGGCAGTTTAATATAATACAGGATTATAGAAGTCTGTAATCCTAAAGCTCAAACACTGGACATTGGCGAAATTACGGTGACATTACCGAATGGAAGCCAAAAGAAAAAGTTGAAGTCTGTAAAGTACACCTACGGAAAACGCAAGCGAAAGATTCTCTTTATTCCTCGTCCTAAGAAGTCTAACATCGAATAATATCTATCTGAAACGCAAGTATTAACTTGAAGTTAATATTAATACTTCTTCTTTGAAAGTTTGTTCATTGTTTAAATAAAAATGTTCTATTTTTATATGAGTTCGCAAGACATTTCCAACCCTTTTACAAGAAGACAGACCGATATAAGGGGCCAATCATTCCCTAAACTCAATGAGGAGTTTTCCAGATGCAAATTGACTTGTCAAAAATAGTTCTAAATTTTGCCAAGTGTGGCACCTCTGTTTGTTTTTGTGAAATTTCTCTAACAAAATAAAACATTGGCGTCAACAGTCTTTGACATCTTTTGCATCTTGAAAACGCCCCCAAAGAGAATGTAATATACTACGTAATATGAACGCCCCATTAAAATAAAATGAAAAACAATCAACTCACCTACGTGAGATTAGGCTGACACGTTCCAAAGGCAAGAAGAGCGAAGAGCTTTGACTCCACTTACGTAGTAAGAACTTTCACCACACTTTCATCTAGCCTGTGGATTGCCTGAAAGGATATTCTGCGATGGAAGTAATCTGGATGTCATCAAGAGATTGTAACAGTTTTTTCTTACGTAGTAATTTACATTCTCTTTGTTTCTTCTAAGACAGCGCTTCATCTTAGACATCGTAGACTGCATCATCATCGAACACCAGGCGACGTCCAGTCCAGTGAAAACTTATTGTCCACAAAGAAGTTAACACTCTGTAGATTTTTGAAGTGAACATTTTTTAGCGTAGTTGAACGCTTCTTGGTAAATTTATGGGTTTGTGTCACCAACATGGTAATCCCGATACGCTCTTTGTTTCAGTACGTCACATGCATAGCATAAACAACAAGCCTGCCCATAACAGGACAATGCCAAACAGATTTTAAAAATAAAAAGTTAAAATTACTATCTAGTACTACACTGCAGTTGTCGCCCAGAATTCCAAGGTTATTTTCAACACACTTGCCCATAAATGGCTGTAATTTCTCCGCAATGAGGCGTTTTTAACCCCCGACAAAAAAAAGGGGTGTTATAAGTTTGACGTCGATGTCTGTCTGTCTGTCTGTCTGTCGGTCTGTCTGTCTGTGTGTGTTGTGTCTGTCTGTGGCACCGTAGAGCTCAAACGGATGGGCGATGTCGATTTCGATGCGGTTTTTTTATTTGAAAGTTAATATCCGTGCGGGTGTTCTTAGCTATGTTTGGTTAATATCGATTCAAAATGGCCGCCTCCACAAAATGGCGGACAAACAAAATAACCTACCTCTTCACAACCTACCTCAATATGGGTATCAAATGAAAGGGCTTGACTAGCAGAGTACTAAACGCTATAACAAATTTCAAATTCAAGATGGCCGCCACCACAAAATGGCGAATTATATAATATTTTTCACTACTACCTCAATATGGGTATCAAATGAAAGGGCTTGATTAGTAGAATACTTTGCACTATGACAAATTTCAAATCCAAGATGGCCGCTACCACAAATAAGCGAATTACATTTCTTTTCACAATTCCCTTAATATGGGTATCAAATGAAAGGGCTAGACTAGTAGAATGTTGTACAGATAACAAATCTAAGGTAGTCGGGGGTTAATCAAAATTTTTAATTTTGTTCTTGTATAGATGCAAGTTGTCTTGTCAAAAATAGTTCTAAATTTTGCCAAGTGTGACCCTACTGTTGATTTTTGTGAAATTTACCTAACAAAATAAAACAAAGGCGCCACCTTTGGTGAAATTGAGAACTAACTTTGTCAGGTCTTTCTGAATCTTGAAAATGCCCAAAACGCCCCATTAATAATGACACCTGTAGTCAAATTATGACATTTTAAAAGTGAGTTATATAGAGCGGGAGCCATAGATTTCGAGTTTTTTTGCTACTGACGTCTTTGGCGGGAGCTGAGTGTGCAAAATATGAGGACCGAACTCGGTGTACAGTTTCGGACTCGGAAAAGCATAAGTACAGATTATGATTATCTACGAATGCGTCAGCATTGCTGGGAATGCAACCATGCGCGGTCCGAGGGGGGGAGGTCGCAGGGGGCGTGAAACCAATCGTATCTATACTCACGTTAAACTAAAAAATCTAAAAAATATATATATTCGTGGGCCGCTACTAGTAAAGTATTTTACTCGTTTTATTGTATTCCTACTGGTGATCCCCCAAATCTGAGACTGCGTACTGGTGACTCCCTCCAAAATTCGACGCTGGGACCACGCCTGAATGCAACAATGGGAAATGCTTGACGCTTTTATAGATGGCCAATGACGATGGTCCCGAGTTTAGGTACCCGAAGAATTCTTATCATTCCCGAGCGTGACGCTAAAATTTATAATAATTAAACAGGCCACGAAAAATCTGTCTGTGCGGTGCCAAACAAGTTTTCACAAACATTGAGATGAGTAGAAACACTAAAGCCAAATACAGTTTTCACTGATAAAACAAACAAAAAGAAAAAAGTGTTCACAAACTAAGTAGAGTGATACAGTTATAACAAAAGTTGCCACAAATAGGTACACTCCGCGAGGTATAAGCTGAGCTTTGCATTAGTGTGAGTGATCACCAATCAGGCAGGAGCTTGAAATTTTGTCCGCGAGGTATAGGCTGAGCTTTGCATTAGTGTGAGTGATCACCAATCAGGCAGGAGCGCAGCGAGACAGAATGGCGCCGCGCCTAAGGCCGGTTGTCACACCTACACTATCCATGTACACTCACACAAATGCAAAGCTCAGCTTATGCCTCGCGGAGTGTACCACATACATACATTTTTGTTTAATTCTAATCTTAATTTGTGCATTCCTAACTAGTGATAGGTAGGTACCTACATGTGCTGTGTTTGTTCGCTAAGGTATTACATCACTAGTTAGGAATTTACAGATTAAGTTTAGTATTCATCATTCGCCTACCCTTATCCCACTAGAGGTGTGGCCTGTACAACATGTACGTTTCCTCCTTTCTTCTCTGTTATTCGTCAGATCTAAGCTCGTTCCTTTCCTACTGATATCGTCTTTCACACAATCCATTCACGCTTGTTTTGGTCGACCTCTCCCATGGCATTCATCTACATTCATATTCAAACTCTTTTGGTTACGTGGTCTTCATTCCTACGCATAACATGCCCAAACCACGATAACCTAGTACTTTTTAACCTTTCTGTCACGGGTGCTACTTTTGCAATTTCCCTAATGTAGGTAGGTACTCATTTTTAATCCTATCTATTCGCTTCACACCACACATCCATCTCAGCATTCACATGTCCGCTACATGAAATCGTCTTTCATCCGATCCTTTGGTTGCCCAATATTCAGATTCTTACATGACGACAGGTCTTATAACCGTTTTGGAGATTTGACCCATAAGTTTAAGGGGCTTGTGTGGGTCACACGTTGTTGCTGTGACCTGTCATCCATGCCGCATTAATCCTGTTTTAACGTCCCGGTCTATGTTGCCGTCGTCCTGGATGAGACATCCAAGATATTTGAAATCCGTACAAGCTGGTAAAGGTCGCGTCGTTTAAGGCAACAGGAAAACTGTTGGAAGAACCACCGGAATCACAGAAAAGGTACCCTGTTTTGGTTTTACTGATCTTTAGTTCAAGTTTTTCCAGTTTCAATTAGGTATATTACATTTGGCTTTTAACCTGCGTTTTTGGGGTAATGAATTCTTACTCTTTTTGTATTTGTCCTTGGTTAAATCAAATAACCGCTCACAAATTGCTTTTTAAAAGAGTTTTGCGTCATCGCAAATAAATCGACGCCTTTGGAATAAATAAGCTTAAAGCTTTGAATATTGCGAAAAAAAAAAAGGTTTTTTCCGATAATTAGTCACATGACGATAAGTAGTGCAAGGAGTGCACAGCTGAAGACTGTGTCTCCGCGGGGCAGAACTGAGCGGAGTTATAAGACCTATCTGAGACAAGAGCGCCGGACAATCTATTCGATTACACAGGATTTTGTGCATGAAGCTGAGATCAGCTACCTCTCTCCTAATCTGACCTGGCAAAATGTGAAGCTGGAAGAAAACCTCATCAACTCATCATACTCAAACTCAGACTCAGAAGTTAATTAAATTATGAAAGAAATTATTATTTCATTCACAAGTGTGTTGAAAAGCGTCGTAAGATACACGTGTGAATAATTGATGATTAACTACCGTTCTCGGCTCTTTTAAGCGCAACAGCGTCTCATGTATTATTGGTTGGCAGTAGAATAACTGCCTGAATGCATACGCAGACGAAGAGGTGCAAATTCTCCTCGGAGACGTCAGTCCCCGGCGCGGCCGAGCGAGTCGAGCGAGGAGCGCGGGCGGGGTCGGGTGAGCGGGTCGGCCTCGCCGATGCCGCTGTCGCAGTCCGGGTCGTCGAGGTGCGGCGCCAGCGCGGGCCGCAGCGCCGTGGGCCGGCGCGCCAGCCAGGCCACCAGGCGCGCGGGCGCGGGCCGCGCGGCGGGCTCGCGGCGCCAGCACGCGCGCACCAGCGCGCGCGTCTCCGCGCTGGCGTCGCGCGGCAGCGGCGGCCGGCCGCCCGCCAGCACGGCGCGCACCGCGTGCTCCGGCGCCGCGCCGCCCCACGGCCGCGCGCCCAGCGTCACCAGCTCCAGCGCCAGCACGCCGAACGACCACGCGTCCGACGCGGCCGTGGCCACGCCCCCGCGCCAGCGACTCCGGCGCCATCCACAGCACCGGGAACAGCGCGCGGCCGCGGCACGCGTACTCCCCGTCCTCTGCGCCCGTCTCGCGCGCGAGCCCGAAGTCCGCCAGCTTCAGCGAGCGGCGCGCGTCCACCAGACAGTTCGCCGCGCGCACGTCGCGGTGCACGAGCCCGCGCGAGCGCAGGTACTCGAGCGCCTCGGCCGCCTCGCGCGCCAGCCGCGTCAGCTCCGCGGCCGAGACCGCGGCCGCCTCCTCGGGTGGCGCCGCGCCGGCGTCGGGCGAGGGCGCGCCGCCGGCGAGGTGCCGGCGCGCGCGCAGGTAGCGCAGCAGGTCGCCGTTCTCCGCGAGCTCCATGAACAGCAGCGGCGCGCCGCCGTCCCAGCAGAGCCCGCGGAAGCGCACCACGTGCGGGTGGTGCAGCGCGGCCAGCAGGCGCGCCTCGCGGAGGAACTGCGTCTCCTCGGAGGGTGCGGCCCGCTCGCGGAGCGTCTTCGCGGCGACGACGCCCGCGCCGCGCCGCCGGCCGCCCGGGCCGCGGAGCAGCTCGGCGCGCACCACGCGCCCGAACCGGCCGGCGCCGAGCTCGGCGCCCGGCACGACCGCGTCGCGCGGCACGAGGTCCGGCGCCAGGTCCGCGAACGACGCCTCCCGCTGCGCCAGCACGCGCGCCACCGTAGCTCGCTCGAGCCTCATGTCGCGGCGCGCCACCCAGCGCCGGCCGGCCGCCGCCGCGCCCGCCAGCCCCACCGCGCCCACCACCAGCGCCGCCGCCAGCGCCGCCCACGCGCCGGCCGACCAGCGCGACCCGTCCTCGATCACTGCCAAGTCAGCCGGGCACAGCGTCACAGTATCTCCCGTCAAGACTAGCTCCAGTTCCAGCTCTGCCAGGGACTGCGGCCACGCCTTGTTGTTTCGCCATCGCTCGATGTAAATGCGCGGTTTCTTTACGCCTCGGTCGTCGTACTCGAGATCATCGATGATCCCGGAAATATTTTTCTCTTCTACGCCGTCCCAGAAGAACCTGCGACATAAATCGGAAAGAACGTCGAATACTCAAAAAAAGCACTGTATTCACAGAACGCCTCTCGCCGTCGGCTTCAGGGCTTCACCTTGCTTTTGAAAATTTGAAAATATTTCGAGTGGCTCGAGAAATAATAGAAAAAACCTAAGCATTTGTCCTATCGTTTTAGCTTAAGCAGCATGCGGCGCTTAAATTATTTCCATGGGTGAGCCCGGAAGTCACACCAACTTGTTGTGGATCGAGGAGTACAATATGGAAAAGAAAAAGAAACGCACTTACCTGATCTTGTCAGTCATGTTAGGAGTACCAAAGCGTGCCTCGGGGTGCTTGAGGACGAGTTCCTGGTAGCCCACGGCGAGGGTGAGGACGGCGTCGGTCACGGGCGCGAACAGGCGCGGCCAGGGACCCTCGGTCAAGTTATTCCAGCTCTCGGGCGCCCGGCTGACGTGCGCGGTGCCGTTGCGGCCGCGCCACGCGCACGACACCGACAGAGGCTGCAGCTTGTCCGTGGCCTCATCCGCCGCCTCGTAGTCCCGCACGAGCCAGGCTTGCCCCGGGTCGGGATTCTTTGCAGCTTCCGCCAGCACGCGCGCCGCCCACGCCGCATCACCGTTCACAAAAAAGACGGTTGCACCCAGGCCCCGCACCTCCTCCACCATCGCCGCCGGCTCGACCGCCTGCGGTTCGAGCAAATCGAACTTCTGGGATAGCAGCTCCTGCCGTATCACATCCGCGGCGGCCGATCCGTCCGACAGCAGCGCCAGCCGCCGCCAGTTGCACGCGGCCAGCAGCCGGCGCACGCCGCCCGCGAGCCGCTCGCTGCTGCAGGTGACGGAGCGCGCCGCGCCCGCAGCCCGCGGCTCCGGCCCCGTCGAGTACGCCAGGAGCGGCAGTCCCACGGCGGCTGCCGCAGCCGCCGCCACCTGCACTAGTTCCGCCGGCGCCACCACACCGATCTTGCCTAGTGACGCTCCATTGCTGTTCCAACCGCTTATCTCCTCTCGGAGGGCGACCTGATCCTCGCACGTCATGTTTTCTATCTGCGTTACGAACGTGGCTTGCATTTTTACGAGATTCGTCGTATTTCTGACGAGAGCATCGATGTCGGTTGCGAGTTTTTCGCCGTAGGTAAGCGAATCGTTGTTGCAAATGAAGACAGTTACGGTTCGCTGACTGGCCCGTAGGAGTAGATCCTGCCATGTTTCGTATCGGAAATTGGGCAGGAGTTGGCAGGCGGTGTCCGCGGCGTGTGCCGGCCCCCGCGCGAGTACGGCGCGCAGTTCGGTCGCGTTGGGCCGGAACCCCAGCTCCTCGAGCGTGGCGCTCACCGCAGGGACGTGCTTAATGAGCGTGTGTCTGTCGAGGAACAGGAACTCGGAGGGCACGCGCGCCGTGTCTGGCAGTGCGCTCACGCCGGCCGTGTCCTCCCACAGAAAAGCGTCCAGAAACAGGATAGAACTTTTTCTCCGCCCAGATATTAGCTTCTCCAGGTCGCCACGTGAAATCTCCTGGAAATGCACGTCCGCTCCAAACTCTTTTCTCTTGTCCTTCCACTCGTCTTCTGGGACGTATACTTTTATGATGTGCGTTCCGTTTGTGGTCCTGGAAAATAGAAAGACTGATGTTTATAACCCGCTCTACATAATATTCAACCACTAGTTTTTTTAAATGAACCTATGGTCGTTGGCGTCATGTTATCTCGACTGCCTACCGAACTTAAGGCTAGCTTAAGAAACCCTACGAATAATAGTTAAGATTATGTATAAGAAAGTTCTAATTATCCTTATTGATCCCAATCAAATGCATATCGTGTATATCCCGTAGGCATTCCATTTCATTTTTTTATCTTACCGCCGACCCATGACCTCCATTACCGTCGCATTGCGGTTTTTTATGAGCATGTAGAAGTTGTAGTCTCTGAAAAACAATTCTGTACCTATGAGGTTGGAAGTTACAAGCGGTGTTTGATACAGCGGTACGCAGCTGAAGTAGGCTGGGGACGCAGTCGGGGCGCCCCTCGGCGGCGCCGGAGAGCCGCACGTGCAGGCGCGGCGTGACGGGGGCGAGGCCCTCCAGCACCGGCGTCAACAAGGTCTTCTCCGGCGTCACCGGCTCGAACAACATGCAGGTCGCGTTCGCTTCGCGAGGCACCGACACGGCGATAGTATTCACTCCTTTGGCACTGCGAAATACCGAAATTAAAAAATAATTGGCAGTCATGGGGACTGCCAATTGCCAATAGAAGTGAAAACATATAAAAACTCAGAATTTGATAATTCACTTTGGAATCTACGCGGGTGAAACCGGAGCTCATGACCAATGCGTCAGCTTTTCTAGATGGCCAGTGACCGTGGTCCCGAGTTTACCCGAAGATTTCTTTCATTTACGAGCGTGACGCTTGAGTTTAATTCACATTTAGAATTTTAAAATACCCTGGAGTCGTTCCGTAACATACTTGGGCACAATTCTTCAGTCAAAACTTTACTATAACAGCAAACACAAATAATTTGCGTCACTTTTTAAAACTAAAACTGAAAAACTATCGCGTCGGATACTGGGAAACTATGCGGCCTATGAGTGTGCTTACACTCTAAACCCGATCCACTCTCAATGTCACTCACGTCTTTCACAAGCAGAAGTCACAAATGTTTACTTGCACTGCACAACATACGCCGCTCTTTGGCAGGCGCGGATCCAGGGGGGGGGGGGGTCATGATCCCATGGGCTGGGTCCAGTACCTAGGTGGACCATTGATTAAAAAGCATGCATGTCCTTATCGCACAGTTTTGTGACATGACCACGACTATATGACCCTCGTGACCCCGCCCCCTCTGGAACCAAAGCTGGATCCGCCCTTGCTCCTTGCGTACTATTTGGAAACAGGAACAGGAATTTAGAACTCACCTTTCGGGAGTGCCGTTTTTTATCAGGCGGCAGTATTCGGTATCATTGTATTGGAGCGTGATGTGTTCCGCGCTGTAGCTGGCAGATATCAGCGCGGCTCGCAAGATGGCCGCCGCGGCGAGAGCAGGAGCGGTGTTCCAAAGTATTACGATCGGATTCGTTCGTTCGACCATGTCCGCTAAACAAGAACAAATATTGTTATTTTTTTCCAATAAAACAAAATTCTGATTTACCCTCGACCTCGACTACCTCGGATTTGTGATCTGTGGGTACAACATTCTACAAGTCAAGCCCTTTCATTTAATATCCATATTGTGGGTATAGTGAACAAATAAAAATAAATGCATTTCGCCATTTTGTGGTGGCGGCCATCATGTAGTCGAAATTTGTCAAAGTCAAGCTATCAGAGGCAGCCAGACAAACACACAAACATACAGACATCGACGTCAACCTTATAACTCCCCTTTTTTTGGTCGGGGTATAATTAAACTCACGAGACTCGTCAAAATTTCGTAATACCAGTGACATCTACGGATACGTCCAATAAAAATTAAAAGTAAGCTGATTTTAGTTTTTGGAGATATTTCACTGTGGACGTTACCACACCGATTTCGGTGAAACATATAGACCACCTCTAAAGTATCTACCAAATAAAAAAAAGTGTGGCACTCGGGGACTGCCGCGGTAAAGCTGTTGCATGCATTTTTATCAACACAAGCAATAGGGATGTTAACAATTTTTCGGAATTGCTTTTATTTTGAAGAATGACATTTGTTTACCTTAATAAATATCACGGGAAATCCGATAAGTTAGCAACACTGCTAAGAGCATTCAGTCTGTAAAGCTAATACAAATAAGATTCAAAGTCGAATGACCGAGTGGGGAGAACGGCGTTACGGTCTTCCATCCCTCTTTCTTGTGAACGTAAGAAAGAGATGCACGATCACTAAAATTCGGTCCCCAGGCCCGCGATAAAAGCTATGCAGTAGCTTAAAAACATAGTCCAAGTATTTACCACTGGCAGAGCTATCGCGTAACATACGTACAAAAAACATATCTATTGTATTTTAATTGAGAACCTCCTTTTTTGAAGTCGGTAAAAAATTTAGAGTTACTTGCAACGCAACTTCCTGTAAGAATCATCTCGATTGCGACAACATATATTAATTTTATTTAGTAGCTATCTAAGTTTTGATTTAAGCCATCAATATAGTTAAGGAAAGGTTCAATGTTTATGGCTGTGGAATGCGGACCCTCTGATTATAATCTTTGTGTATTCAAATCAAGAGTTAGTCATTTTCTTCTAGGTAAACAGTAAACACGCTCCATCGTAGACCGCATCGTCGCTTACATCAGGCGAGATGATGATCAAGTGCAAACCTATAAAAGTAAAAAAAAATATCCACATTTCCTTTCAATAAATAATTTATTCTACTAGTAAAAATAAATGTTAATCGCAATTTCGGGGGCCGGATCTATAATAAATTTCAAATCCAAGATAGATATGGATGGATGAGGTAATATTAGATATTATTAAATAGCTTGGGTATATTGTCTTTGCAGCGCGCATCGCACAATTTTTTCCTATCGCACCAAAGAAGTAGAACTTCAACAAGAACAAAATAAGAAAAATCTGATTTACCCCCGACTACCTTAGATTCGAAATTTGTACAGTATTCTACTAATCCAGCCCTTAAATTTGATATCGCTACTGAGGGAGTAAGGAGTAGGTAGGGAAAATAAGTATATGATATACAGGTGGCGGGCATTTTGAATTTTAAATTAGTCATAATGTTTAGTATTCTGATATTTACCTACTAGTCAAGCTCTTTAATTTGATACCATATTGAATTATTGCGAGGTTGTTTGTAAAAAATATTTTATATTACGCCATTTTGTGGCGACCGCCATCTTAAATCAATATTAATCAAACAGTTAAGAACCATCGCAAGGAAACTTTCCAATACAAAAACTGCATTGAAATCGATCGATCCATTTGAGTTCTACGGTGCCACACACAGACAGACAGACAGACATCGACATCAAATTTATAACACCCCTCTTTTTGGTCGAGGGTTAAAAATAGCAATTACCTTTTTTGATAGTCAAACAAGTTTTATTATTATCCGCTGCGACACTCGAAATCACAAACGTGACGAGCGCGAAAGCGAACGTGTGCTAAGCTGTTTCGCGCCCGCGCTTACCGCGAAATGCGCCGCGTTCCATTGCTGCTGTAACAAGAACAAAATTGAACATTTGGATTTACCCCAGACTTCCTCGGAATTGTAATACGAAAGATATTCTACTAGTCAAGCCATTTCATTTGATAAGAACCTACCCATATTGAGGGAGTAGTAAAAAAAGAAAGAATGTATTTGAAGCCCTTTTATTTGATACCCATATTGAGGGAGTTTGGGAAGAAATATTTTGTTCGCCATTTTGTGGAGGCGGCCATCTTGAATTAATATTAACCAAACATAGCTAAAACCCACCGCACGGAAACTAACCTTCAACTAATACAAAATTGGTCCATTCGTTTGAGCTCTACGGTGCCACAGACACAAACACAGACAGACAGACAGACAGACATCGACGTCATACTTATAACACCCCTTTTTTGGTCGGGGGTTAAACATGCAAATTCACTGGTAATTGACGTTTGCTGTAGTCAGTTCACTCCGATTCAAGTTCCAGCTACATGAGGCGGCCTTTTTCAAGGAGAGTGGACGCGCGTGACCACACTGCCGTTACGGCTCAAGATCGTTCTGTCCGCCTAAACGCTCGAGCTGAATCGAACAGACGCTGGCAATGTTGCAGGATTTTACCTAAAGTCGAGCTATGTCGTTTTGTGAGAGGGCTCTTAAGTCGTACTAGACGGATTGCGTGACTATATAACACGTAAGTTACCCATGAATTCATCTATAATCTACATCTACACTAATATTGTACTCGTGGCTTAGTAGGTAGTAACTCTGTCTGCGAAGGCGAAGGTCGTGGGTACGATTCCCACCCAGTGCAAATATTTGTGTGATGAATACAAATATTTGTACTGTGTCTGGGTGTTTCTATATGTATATAATATGTATGTACTTATTTACAACTATATTTATAAGTATTATAACAGCTATCTGGCCGCCATAATACAAGCTTTGCTTAGTTTGGGGTCAGATGGTAGTCGCGCCAATTAGCGCTATTAATTTAAATATGTTCTACCCGTAAATAATTATATAAATATCCATGCATCTATGGCCGATGACGCTAGCGCCACCGCGAGCTTGCGGAAAAAAACAAGCACCTGCTCAGATTTGGTTCACCGCTACAACCGCGCGCGAGTCATCCGCCCATTTTATTTAAAATATCAATTTTGTATCGTTTTACGAAGCTGTGAACACTCATTTTTCATACATTAATACTTATACACCGCACACATTACCAAAATCACAGCGAAGTATCTTTCTATTGTGAATTGTGTTGTTCCCGCATCCCTGGTAAGTTCTCTTTTTGAATTACTATTACTTGATATCATCCCGCCTAAACAAGCAGATAAAAACTAAACGGCCATCGGGTGAAGCCGATGCCCGGCTTGTTTATAGATTTTGGTGCCTCCTGTGAGGATTAATCCTCAAAAAACGTAAATTATTTCGCAACACAATTTATACCTCCTACCCCCGAACCATTTTCTCACCGATATTCGCATTTATTTCTTTGTATTTCCCCGCATATATTCGCATCCCGCAACTTTTGGCATAACTTTATCGCAATTTAATCATATTATAATCATAATATTAACGTTGGTTGGACAAAATCGCATTATATTCACGTTTCCCTTGTGTGTACGTAATTGCTACCGCGCTCGGTAGGCGAGTTAAAGATGGCCTCCGCGCGTGAAGCAAAAGCACTTCGAAAAGATATACTTTTGCAGGAAACATGTCGTGCAGCGTATTTTGAGCGTTTACAGCGTATTTACGATAGTTCCAGTAACATTTCGTCACCCGAATCCATAGATAGTTTCATCTGCGCCTCGAAACAATTGATGACATTCGTCACGATTTTATGAAAACGATTCATGAGGCCAACTCATTAAATATGGAACTGGATCCAACCTTTGTACCAGATTTTAACGTATGGAGTGGATTCGAAGATTTATATTGTCAGATAAGACGCGTTAGAAAACAACTTTTGAATTCAAAAAACGATTCCAAACCGCAAATTAAAGAATTAAAACCATCCGCTTCCAAACCCAGATTGCCACCCATCGAAATACCTGAATTTCATGGAAATGTAAACAACTGGAATCTTTTTATGAAACATTTAAATCCACGATTCATAATAACAGTGACCTAACTGACTCCGAAAAGTTGTACTATCTCTTAGGAAAGTTGAAAGGTTCGGCGCAGTTAGTATTCGCAGGAATTAATCCTACTTCAATTAATTATGAATCCATCTGGAACGCCTTGGTCTTAAAGTACCAGGACAGACGCTTCCTCGCTACCTCATTTCTAGATACCATATTTGAACTGAAACCTTTGCCCAACCCCGCTACTGCTATACAGCTAGAATCATTCATTGATAAATATGCCGCATCTATAGCCGCACTTCAAGATTTAAAGATACCAAACCTGAGTGATTATATTTTTATTTATTTCGCTTTGAAGCGTTTAGACCGCGATACAGCCAAGGCTTTCGAGATGTTTGTCCGAGATATCGATATACCTACTTATGATGTTTTTATTAAATTTCTCAAAGGTCAAGCTAAAATAATTCAGCGCACTAACCCTATTACAAATACAACAACAAAGGAAAATTTAAAACCTAAAAATCCCGGAATTCCTAAAATATCGCATACATATTTACACCCGCATTCGTCAAATAATGGTTCAACTGTTCCTTGTTTTCTGTGTAATAACATCCATGAACACATATATCATTGTAAAGTGTTTTGGAACTCTCGCCCGGTCAAAGACACAAAATTGTAAAAGAAAACAATTTATGTACGAATTGTTTAAGTTCCAAACATAAGTGGACCGCTTGTAAAAAGTGCAAGGGTGTGTCAGAAATGTGGTGCTCGACATCATTCATTAATTCATTTACAACGCAGCAACTTCTCGGAACAACCTATGAATACGGGCCCGCCTGGACCGCTACCGCAACGCGCGCCTTCGAATCATACTCCGGCGGGCGCGGCGGCGCCGGACGCGTCTACTGCGCACGCCTCGACCGCTATTATCTCTCCCGCTCCGCGCCGCGGCCGCCCGCGCTGCAGCCTCCCGCGCCGTATAAACAAGGTGGTGTTTCTTATCTATCAGCTGACACGACCAACTCCCGCTCAAATCCGCCACAGGTTTCTAATACCACTGTATTATTAGGCACCGCGTGTATTAATGTTCGCGACCGGTATAATAATTTAATACCATGCCGATGCATTATCGATCCGGGCTCACAAAATAACTTTATTACCGCTTCTTGTTGCCGCAAGTTAGGCTTAAATATTTCGCAGTTATCTCGTAAAACTTTAATTAAAGGTCTCGGCGACCACGCTAGTGTTGCGCGTGGAAAGGTAGACATCACGTTTTCCAGTCGCGTCGACCCTAATATTACCTACAATATGAATACTTTGGTTTTAACCCGCATAACTGAAAAACTACCTACCGCACCAATTGACGTGACGTCATGTAAATATTTAGACGGCTTGCCGCTCGCTGATGAAAACTTCGCTTCGCCGTCTGATATTGAAATTTTGGTCGGAGCACAATTGTTCGTGGAACTTTTGTTACCGGGCAAAATCACGGGTTCACCATGTCAACCCTCCGCTTTTCTGACTACATTAGGCTATGTGATCATGGGGGAAGCAGAAACGACTTCCGAACCCACTGATTATTCCCTATCGTATCACGCTACCACAGAATCGATTCACGAAGATCTCGGAAAGTTCTTTAAGTTAAAGGACATAAAGGAAACAACTTTTTTATCATCGGACGATCAAGAATGTGAAAATTTTATAAAGCTACAACTACCCGCGACGAGACTGGGAGATTTATTGTTAGCCTTCCTTTTAAACAGAGCCCTAGCAGTTTAGGTGACTCATTAAAGACCGCCCGACAACAGTTTTTACAATTAGAACGCAAATTTCAAAAACAGCCCGATTTTAAAACACGCTATTACGAAGTTATCCGTAATTATATTTCTGAAGGATATCTTATTGAAGTCCCAGAGCCAAAACCAACGGTGACGGTTTCGTTTTGCCGCACCATGGAGTGATTCGCGACGATAAAACTTCGTCGAAGTTACGCATCGTACTAAAAGCTAACCAAGCTACCGATAATGGCACATCGCTTAATGATATCTTACATACCGGACCGCCGCTACAGAACGATTTACTCGTTATATTATTAAGCTTTAGACTATTTGAAATCGCTGTCACCGCAGATATTCGTCAAATGTTTTTAAGAATGTTAACCCGCGACTATTCATATCAACAAATTCTTTACCGCTTTGACCCCGCGAGCCTATTAGATGTTATGCTTTCCAATGTGTAAGTTTTGGATTATGTTCTAGTCCATTTTGGCAAATCGTACGGTACGAGAACTAATTAACCAAGAAAAGGAAATTTTTCCGCTTGCCGCTGAACTAGCGATACGCGATCTTTATGTTGACGATATTGCCAGTTCGTTCCAGAATACGGACGTGGCCGCGAAGTCATCGCAACAATTGATTGAATTGTTTAAGGCAGGTGGGTTTGACTTATTAAAGTGGTCGAGCAACTCGCACGAAGTGCTCTCGACTATCCCTGAATCGCACCGCTTGACAGATCCCGTCGCGTTAGATAAGGACGAATCGCTAAAATCCTCGGTATGCAATGGCTTCCCGCTAGCGACTTGTTTACCTATACTATCCATCCGTCAGACCGCGTATGTACCAAACGCAATATTCTTTCCACTATAGCTCGTCTTTGGGACATTATGGGTTTGGTCGGTCCGGTAATAGTATATGCGAAAATTTTAATAAAAGATATTTGTTCTCTAAAACTCGATTGGGACGAACAGCCGCCAGATAATATTGTCCGTACTTGGATTCAATTCCAATCGGAATTGCCGCTTTATCAAATATAAAATTTTCCCGCCATTTAAATGTTTTCGAACACAGCGAAATCTCGATTTTAGGATTTTGTGACGCTAGTGAGAAGGCGTACGGAGCCACCGTATATTTACACGCGAACAATCGCGGCGTGCCTAGCACTACTCTCGTATGCGCCAAGTCGAAGGTGGCCCCGAGCGACAGGGTTGTCACTATGCCGCGGTTGGAGCTACTCGCAGCCCTGCTTCTCGCTAAACTTCTCCATACAGTCATCGATATTTATTCTCCTCGCTGTTTACTAAAAATATATACGCTTTTTCCGATTCCACAATCGCACTACACTGGATAAACTCCTCTCCGCACCGCCTTCAAACATTTGTCGCAAACCGCGTATCTAAGATACAAGAATTATTACCCGCTAATCATTTCCATCACATTCCCGGAGTTTCTAATCCAAGTGATTGTTTATCGCGCGGCCTACTGCCATCACAACTTTTAAATCACCCGCTATGGTTTAGCGGCCCTTCATGGTGTTCAGAAGACCCGAAGGACTGGCCTATAACCCCATTTAAGCCCGACGTTTCAGTGGAGGTGCCAGAGACGAAGTCAATCGCTCTCACATCTACCAATGCAGTAGATGACTCCACACTGCTGGCTCGATTAGCCGCACGTTGTTCATCATGGAACAAACTTTACGCACCGCAGTGTATATTTATCGCTTTCTAAAATTATTACCCCGCAACGATTTAATTTCCGCGACCGATTTAGAATTTGCAGAAACAAAAATTTTGACCTTTGTTCAATCTGTTTATTTTAAAAATGAAATTAAACTCATTAAATCTGACAAAAAATGTCCTAAATACATGCAAAAATTGCACCCCTTTATTTCTAACGATCTAATTAGAGTAGGCGGACGACTTAGGAATGCCGATCTTAATTTCGATCAACAACATCCCATTTTACTGCCGCGCAAAGATCACATTGTTAATTTAATTGTGAATCATTATCACCGCAAGTTTTGTCACGCCGGTCCCAATCTTTTGTTTAGCCTGTTACGTCAGCGCTACTGGATAATAACCGGTCGCCGCACTGTACGATCGCAGATCGACAGATGTAATTATTGTTTCCGCGCTCAACCTAAACCTACATATCCCTTGATGGGTGATTTACCTCATACGCGTACGCAAGTTGTTCCAAAGGCTTTTATTCACACTGGCTGCGACTACGCAGGTCCATTGAATATTACACTTAAACGCGGACGAGGGATTCGCAGTCAAAAAGCCTATATATGTTTATTTATATGTATGACGACTCGCGCCGTTCATATTGAAATGGCATCCGATCTTAGTACCGCAACATTTATCGCAGCTTTTAAACGTTTTCTCTCACGTCGCGGTCCTATTTCGGTGCTCCACACAGATAATGCCACCAACTACGTCGGCGCAAAGTCATATTGTGACGAGTTATATCATGCCTTATCCTCAGATACATACCGCAGCGCTTTAGCCTACGAATTGGCTGATTATAAAATACAATTTAAAACTATACCGCCAAATTCACCGCATTTCGGCTCATGGGAGCCGCTAATAAAATCAGTAAAAACGCATCTACATCGCATAGTCGGTTGTCAAATACTTACCTTAGAGGAAATGAATACCATTCTTTGTCAAATAGAAAATATAATAAATTCTCGCCCGCTGTGCTCAACACTTAGCCAGGATTCTAGCGAGCCACTGGCTATCACACCCGCTCATTTTCTTACATTGACGCCTTTAAAATACCTACCAGCAGCACCAATTGATGATCGCCCTTCGCACTTATTAGAAAGATATCAGTTATTGGACAGATTAGTGCAATCTTTCTGGGATAGATGGTCACTGGAGTATTTAAATACATTACAAACCCGCGAAAATGGAATTTACCTACATCTAATGTTAAAATTGGTACTGTTGTTCTAGTTAAACACGAAAATAAAGTTCCGCCCTTACAATGGGAGTTAGGTATTGTCACTCAAGTGCATCCAGGAGCAGATGGAGTTATCCGGGTTGCAACTGTTAAAACAACTAGAGGTTTCTTTAAGAGATCTTTAGTGCGCCTTTGTCCATTACCAACTCAGTAATAATTTCATAATAATAGGTATTTCACGTTTTATTATAGTTTAGTCTCATTTACATAAGATATAGGTAAGTTAAGCCAAATAGTTGCCTATATTTCGCATTAATGTTTTTCTGTTTGTTTCGCAATATAATTTATTTTGAAAGTTGCATACTTTCAAGGCCGGGTGCATAGTCGCGCCAATTAGCGCTATTAATTTAAATATGTTCTACCCGTAAATAATTATATAAATATCCATGCATCTATGGCCGATGACGCTAGCGCCACCGCGAGCTTGCGGAAAAAAACAAGCACCTGCTCAGATTTGGTTCACCGCTACAACCGCGCGCGAGTCATCCGCCCATTTTATTTAAAATATCAATTTTGTATCGTTTTACGAAGCTGTGAACACTCATTTTTCATACATTAATACTTATACACCGCACACATTACCAAAATCACAGCTAAGTATCTTTCTATTGTGAATTGTGTTGTTCCCGCATCCCTGGTAAGTTCTCTTTTTGAATTACTATTACTTGATATCATCCCGCCTAAACAAGCAGATAAAAACTAAACGGCCATCGGGTGAAGCCGATGCCCGGCTTGTTTAGATGGTGTTGTGTGTGGATTGTCCACCAATATTTATTCATTTATTTATTACATCTTATTATAAAACAAAAAAGATTTGATTGTTTGTTTGTTTGCATCGCATAGCGTCCGCAACTAGTACCTACCAGGCCGATTTGAACAATTCCTTCACTATTATTATTTTATGATTATTATTAAGTTAGGGATCCGCATGAAAACTTTGATAATGGAACCCACGGTGTGGAAAAATTTCATAAACCACAACTACATCGCGTACACTGCGGAGACTATTGTGTAATAACCATGATAGTTTTTATACTACACAGGAAGGGATTACTATCTTTGTCCGACTTTCTAATTTGTCCGGATTTTAAATGGAAAATGAAACAAGAAGAAAATTAAAAATTTTGACTAACCCCCGACGACCTTAGATTTGTTATCTGTACAACATTCTACTAGGCAAGCCCTTTCATTTGATACCCATATAAAGGGAATTGTGAAAATATGTAATTCGCCATTTTGTGGTAGCGGCCATCTTGGATTTGAAATTTGTCATAGTGCAAAGTATTCTACTAATCAATCCCTTTCGTTTGATACCCATATTGAGGTAGTAGTGAAAAATATTATATAATTCGCCATTTTGTGGTGGCGGCCATCTTGGATTTTTTGGTCGGGGGTTAAAGATAGTAAAACTAAATAAGTAAAGTAAGATCAAGTCAAGAAAAGAACAACTCACGGTATATTTTTTTTTATTGTGTAGAGTAACTAAACGAGCACGACATGTGTCTAATGGTAAGCAACATGCTTGGCCACATAGAGAAACATAACAACGCAGCGACAGCACCTATTGAAACATGAAGAGCGTCCAAATCATTCCTAGCACTGCACTGCGCTCGTCACCCTGATATTTAAAATGTTTTACCTCTACGTCCTGGAATTTAACTGCCATTGCCTTTCAAACCGGAATACAATGATATTTTCACATATTTTTTTTTTTTAAATGGGCCATGGGCGATAACCATCTAAGTCACCAACTGTCCAGGGCTCTAAGATCAATCCTTAAATTAATACAAGGAATATCGCTTCAAATTAGTAAAAATCGTGATAATTTTAACAGAGCTAAACACGAAGTAGACTTTGATAAAAACCCTTTTCAATACTCCAAAAATATTTTCAGGGAGCAAAATGGAAAGCTTATCTTGACTAACGCGCAAATTTACGATCACTTTAAAAGCACATACGAAGTGCCTAAACGCGGGAGCTCGTACGTAGAACCAAACATCCAAAGACTTAATGATCCTCTGACAAACTTTCAAAGCACCCCACCTAGTGAAGAGGAAGTAAACTATCAAATTAAAAAGAAAACTACTAAATCAGCTCCTGGCCCAGATGGCATTCCTTACTTAGTGTATAAAAAGTGTCCATCAGTTCGTAAACATATCTTGAATATATTCATTAAGATCTGGTCAAGAAAGCAAGTCCCAGTAGCATTCGGAAGAGCAATTTTGTCCTCATCCCTAAAAAGCAGGAAGTAACTCATCCCAAAGACACCAGACCGATAGCCCTAACCAATACAATTTCTAAAATCTTTTCAGTATATTGCAAACAAAAATGACCACATTTATGACTAGCAATAAGTATTTCAGGCCCAATCACCAGAAAGGGTTCTTGCCTGGTATTTCTGGATGCCTGGAACACAATACATTACTAGCAGAAAGTTTGAAAGATGCCAGAACACATGAGAGGCAAATAACAGTCTGCTGGATAGACCTAGAGAACGCGTTTGGTTCTGTCCAGCATGAACTTATGATATTTGCCCTAAAATGGTATAACTTTCCTGCTGAAATTATTGACATAATTAATTCTTATTATTGCCACTTAAAATTCGTCATAGCAGTAAACAAGGAATACACAAAACCACTTGAATACAATGTAGGACTATTCCAAGGGTGCTGCTTATCACCAATAGCATTTAATATAGTTATAAATATTTTAGTAGACAAATTAATATCCCGTGAAAAGAAATGGGGCTACCGGTTTAAAATCAACAATAAGTACACTGAGTCAATCTTGGCCTTTGCGGACGACCTTGCAATACTTACACGTAATCCTAAACAGTGTCAAGAATTGTTGAACGAAGTCGATGAGTTCTGTACATGGACGGAGGAATGAGGACAAAACCATCTAAATGTCATTGTCTTTGTCTGGGTAGACGAAATACCAAATATACGTCTTACGATCCGGGACTCTCCATAAGTGGCCAAGGAGTTGCCACAATTGCAGAGGCAGTACCTTTCAAATTTCTTGGTAGAAGATAGATCACAAAGGACGTACACCATCATTAGAGGTGGTTGTTGAAAATTTCATGAACAACCTCAATAAGGTAGACCAGCAGCCTATCAGCAATATCAAGAAAGCATGGATATATGACAACTACCTCACATCACGTCTCACTTGGCCTTTTCTAGTATATGACATCGGTAAAACTCTCCTGGCAAAGCTAGATGCCAGTGTCATAAAGATATTGAAGTCATGGTTAGGATTGGCACATCCGGCTGATCCTCTACTCTTTTAGGGATCACAATAGTTTTGGGCTGAAACTAAAGAAACCGTCTGAACTTTACAAACACCTAAGAGTTACAAAACGCATGTTTTGGGAAAGTCGCAAGACGACTTAATTACATCTCTCCCAAAAGACAAAACTGCTTCAGACCTAGAATCTAGACTTCAATTCCATAAACAATTTATGGCAGGTGCACAAGTAAATACTGCTGGGTTGGGTGCGAGAAGGAAAAGGGAAGACCGAGACTTGGTAAAACCTTTCTACAACAAGACGAAAATAACGGTTACAAAGTGCACGCTATGAATTTAGAAATGCAAAGTGAGTGGTTAACCATAGGTGAGTTCTGTATCCCATTAGCTCTAAAGTGGCGCACCTTGATCTATGACTGGTCTCCTGCCTTATTAAAATTTTATCTAAATGCATTCCAAATGACCCTCCTGACCAGAGTAACTTGGTAAGGTGGGGAAAAGCCTCTGAAAAATGTTGCTATACTTGTAGAGAGGCGATATGTACAGCAAGGCACATATTGGTGGGATGCAAGGTGCTCCTTAATGGGGTCATTATTCACGGCGTCATTACAGAGTACTTGAAATCATACGTGAAGCCATGAGCCTTTCAGTGGCTAGAGCCCAAAAGGGATTGACGACAAACAAAAGACAAATCAACTTTGTAAAAGCAGGCTCAACTTCAAACTCCAGGAACAAGCCTTACTCAATCCTGGGTACAGCACCTGATTGGACTATTTTAATGGACACGTATGAAAAGCACTACAAAATCCCAGAGGATGTGGGTGTTTCGTCATCCAGACCGGACATTTTCCTTTTTCTAGAGCTACGAAACGCATAGTCCTTGTAGAACTTACCGTACCGTGGGAAACTAATATACCTAAAGACCACGCGATGAAACAAAATAAGTATTACGACCTCCTAAACGAATTAACAAAAAACGGCTATGTAGTTAGTTTGTATGCTGTAGAAGTGGGAGCGAGAGGTATACCAGCAAAATCTCTCTATAACCTACTGAAAGACCTTGGCTTATCCAGAAGTGCAGTAAGTTCTATACTAGAACGAGTATCTAAAGCTGCACTAGTAGGCTCATATCAGATTTGGCTGGGCAGGAGAAAAAACAAGTGGTGAAGGTGAGTGTTGATGTACGTCAGAAAGGGGCCCCTAAACCTACGCCTGAGTCACAAGTCTCGGGAACTACTCGAGTTTTTCTCTCTCTGCCACACGATGGACCCGGCACCCGCACGGTGAATCCATGGAATGCTAAGAAGATCGTCTCAAGAGTGACGAGACGATCAGGACATGTGCCTGATGGTAAGCAACATGCCTGACACATAACAGCACAGTGACACGCAGCTATTGGAACATGAAGAGTCCAAATCATTACCTAGCACTGCACTGCGCTCGTCACCCAGAGATCTAAGATCTTATATCTCTAAGCCCTGTAATTTCTCTGGAAACATTGCCCTTCAAACCGGAACACAGTAATGTTTGCACATTACTGCTTGGCGGTAGAATAACTGGCAAAGGTGTGGTACTTTCCCAGGCGGACTCTGCCAAGAGTCCTACCACTACTTTACTTACATTTCTGCTTGATTATTATTAACTAAGTACCTATTACATAATTACACTAAACTTGACCGCAATCTGGGGCCTGATGTTAAGCGATTATGCTGTCTACGATTGAGCGTGCTTACCTAGAAAATAAAACCGAGTCAATCTCGATTTGAAGACTGGAAAAACACACTCAGGCAACTCATTCCATAACCTAGACGTTCTTATCACAAAAAAATGTAGAGTCAAATATCTTTGTTCAAGTCTTTTGAACGTCAACCATAAAACGATGTCGCTTTTTCGAGCTACGAGCAGTCCGATAGAAAAAAGAGCACGGTGGAATCAGATCATGCAGACCAGTTGCACACTCTCCGAAATATATCAGATAAAAATCTGACAAAAGCTAGCAATGTTGTGGCGATGTTCAAGACTTAAACAAGCAGTTATATACATAATACTTATAAATAGGTACCTATATTTTCCAACACCACTGATTTTTCTATTTCGATATAGATTAGAGTTCGAATGTGGGTAATTACAAAAATAACAGAAACGGGAAATACGCGGGTAAATCTATGGAGCACTGTTAATTTCTACTCCTATATAGGTACCTAAGTACGTAAGTAGGCTTGGTCCGACCGTGCGTTGTGTGTGGTTGGACTACTACTCTATAACCATTGTTTCCTGGTTCCAAGATCGACTTATCTTGGTGTTGGTAGTTATTAGTATGAAATACACATAGATTACGCATATTTGCCTACTACGTTGATTTTATAATTAGAAATCCAATTTATTTATGACTAGCTGTGTCCGCGGTTAACATGCGCGGTCCGAAGGGTGGGTCACAGGGGACATGACCCCCTCCAAAATCGTATCTATACGTTAAACAAAAAAACTAAGAAAATTAAAAATATCTAATAGTACCTACATAGACTATTTTTTAACGCGAGAAAACAACTAGAACGGGAACTACGCTGGTAAAATCTTAGGACGCTACTAGTAAAGTATTTTACACTTGAGTTTAATGGTTGTTTGTTGATATCGCCTTTTTTTAATGCGGGGAAAATACTTTTACATATTACCATGCAGGGAAATGGTGGGTATGTCGGACGCGACACCATGGGAGTCGACATGGTGCCCCTACCGACTAAACCCTCACAGGTTTCTCCGGCATGGCCAGGGAGCAGGGTGCAAGGTCACTTTTCGCACTCATCATCGACCCTGGCCGATCTGCCACCGCTTTTGCGAGCCCACCTCGCGGGGGGGTCTCCACACCCCAGCATTGGGATCCAGCGACGCGCCGGAAGCAGCGCCTAACATCATCGGGAAGGCCTATCCCTAGGTAGGGTGTCCGACGCCCTAGGCCCTCCAGTGGAGATGGGTTGCGAGCCTGAGCGAGCGTTCAGGCTCGCCCCCGTGTCCGCTTCCGCCTCAGTGAAAGAGCGAGAGGCTTTCAGGTCTTGCTCCTCCAACTCAAACGATCTCTCACTGTGAAGCATCACGGTAAAGATGGTCGGCAGCGAGAGGTCCGCCCTCACCACCGAAGCTAGGGATAGACGCGGTTCCGCCTCTATGGCCGCATCGCGGCCCTTGTCTTCCACTCTGCTAATCAGAGTGCTCGTGGAGGCTTTATCTGGGCCGAAATAAACCTCAATTTAAAATTAAATTTAGACACTCGATTGTATTTCATTAGAAGCTTCCACTACGTCATCTAGATACAAGTAAGCAAATTTTAGTTTATTAAATCGGCACACTGATTATACTTACGTTAAAAATTTATATAGGATCACCTATGAAGTATTTTCAACCAAATAAAAAAGAACCATCAAATTCGGTTTATTCTGAACCTTGACCCGAAAACCTGACCCGCTACCGGGTTAGGTTAGGAACAGCAAAAAAATAGTAATTTTCATTCCCAACCTAACCCTCTTCCTAACCTGACCCGAAATAATGTTCCGAACCTGACCCGGTTACTAAAAAAAGTCCTAACTCCAGGAACCATAGAACTAATATTAAAACTACTAGGTAGGGTTTTAGATTCGAGGTTAACTTAGGAACATTATTTCCGGCTCAGGTTCCGTTCGTAATGAAAAAAATGTATCACTTTTGCTGTTTATGCCGACTTCAGAAATGTAAAATATTTTTACAATCATTTCTGTTTAAATAAATCAAAATACGTATATCTTTGTGCTAAATAAATTATTTTTTTACTTTTTAGTTTTCTGTTTGAAGTCGGTTCTTTTTTTTTGTTAATATTATATTATTCTTATGTTTCACAAACAAAAAAATGACGAAGACAGTGCTTAGTTGACTTAAAACCATTTCATGTTTATGTTTATGTAAACACATTTTTTTTTCAAATATTTTTTTCATTTCATTTATAAATGTCGAGTGACGACACGTTACGGTACTATTTTACACCATATTACAAGTTTTGCTTAGTTTGGGGTCAGATGGTGTTGTGTGCGAATTGTCCACCAATATTTATTTATTTTACAATAGAGTGACACAGCCCCATTCCGGAATTGTGTGATCTTTGTTATTTTAGATAATTTTTTTTTTTTTTTTTTTGTAATCTTAATCATGCAATCAGTCTTGGCAGACTATAAACAGATGAGATGACAGTTTCATGGCGTTGAGGGTCCCACTCCCAGTGGAGATTGCCCCTTTATTTATACATTATTGTTGTGTCAACTATCATACATGTCCCGTCGCTTTTTGAGACGACGTACGGTTTCAGGGATAGTGAGTCAACCCGCAAGTTCATTCGGGTGCTCTTGCAGTCGCAGGTTATAGTTAGCACTATGGCGTTCTATTTCTTGTTTTACCATAGGCACGTTTAAAGTTTCATGGACCTCTGTTGTTCGGAGAAACCAAGCCGCGTTCGTCATTTGCCTTAAGATGTTATTTTGTGACCTTTGGACTTTCAATATGTTTGAGGCACTAGCCGTTCCCCATAGCTGAATTCCATATGTCCAAATTGGTTTTAGCACTGTGTTGTACACATGTATCTTGCTTTCGAGCGACAGTTTGAGTGTTTCCCAGCAGCCAATAAAGGCTTTTGTATCTCAGATTTACTTCGTCTCTTTTTGTTTCGATGTGTTTTTCCAGGTGAGACGACGGTCCAGGTGCATTCCCAAATACTTCACTACGTTTTGATGGGGTAGTTGAATGCCATTTAGGGCTACTGGAGCACAATCTTCCTTCCGGAGGGTGAACGTTGCGTGCACTGATTTGGTTACGCTAGCGGTAATTCTCCATTTCACCAGCCATTCTTCGATTTCTTTCAGGATCTTTTGCAATTTCAAAGAGGCTTGCACTGCACATTTGTCTGAGGCGAGAATGGCCGTGTCGTCTGCGAAGGTTGCAACTGTAACATCTGGGCTCTGAGGTAAGTCATGTGTGAAGAGTATGTACAGGATGGGTCCAAGTACAGAGCCTTGTGGTACTCCTGCGGATATTTCATAAAACGCTGATGTGCAATCACCTTCTCTCACCTGGAATACTCTGTCAGAGATATATGATTTTAAAACACTATAGAATGTGTGGGGCAGCTTAGATTTTATTTTGTACAACAATCCCTTGTGCCAAACTCTATCAAAGGCCTGTTGTATATCTAGGAATACAGCTGAGCAGTACTCTTTTTTCTCTAGTGATCTTCTTATTTTCCTGCACACTCTATGAACCTGTTCTATGGTGGCATGTTCTTTTCGAAATCCGAATTGGTGGTCCGGTATAACCGAATTTTCATTTAATACATGCAGCATTCTGTGCAGTAGAGATTTTTCGAGCAACTTGGACATTATCGGCAGAAGGCTTATAGGTCTGTATGATGTGATTTCGTGCATGGATTTACCAGGTTTGTGGATCATGATAACTTGTGATACTTTCCAGAGATCTGGGAAGTATCCGACCCTTAGGATAGCATTAAATATCATGGTAAGAAGCACAATCACTTTCCGCGGTGACTTTAGATAATTTAATAAAACAAAAAATACGTGTCCCATATTTAATATTATGAACTAGTGATATTAATTACTAGCGACCGGCCCCCGCTTCGCACGGGCGCAATGCTAATACTAAAAATACGAATAATAATGGTTATTGTGGGTTATCGCTAAGAGATTGACATATACCATTTTTGACTTTTTTGTAGACCTTTTTAAGGTGCAGTACATTATTATGATCCATCGTGTAGGATCCAGCCAGCGCAGCGTTTGCAAAGTAAGGCAAAAAAATGAGTTTATTTATGACATCACATTAGAAACGTTTAAAATTATCGGTGTTTCTCTACTGTTGTATGCACATTTTATATTATACATATAAACCTTCCGCTTGAATCACGCTATCTTTAAAAAAACCCGCATCAATATCTGTTTGGTTATTTTAAAGATCTAAGCATACATAGGGATACTAGTCTAAGATCCCGCTATACAACGACCTTCACCGAGCTGCTTATTGGATGAAAAGTGTTTTAGATATAATTTAATGTGTCAACAAATATATTGCAAATGGATTGCCTTAAAAAAATTCAGTCCAGAATATGAATAATTAACAATTAAAAATTATTTTTTTAAATATTTCACTTAATTTGATTGAATTTTAGAAAAAAACTAAATAACATAACTTACTATTTTGGCTTTACTCAGTGCTTACGAAATCTCATGCAAATATTTCCAAATTATAAAAACTTTCAAACAAACCTTCATCCCTTATTTCTCCCCTTTGGAGGTTGAGTTTTGAAAAATAATGTAACACATAATTCATTATTTTCATCATGCTCAATTCGTGCGAAATTTTATGCGATTAAGTTTAAGGAATAAAATGTTTCATACAAACTTCCATCCCGTTTTTTACACCCTTAGGGGTTGAATTTCGTAATGAGATTTCGTAAGCATTGAGTAATAAAGCCAAAATAATAAGTTATGTAATACAGTTTTTTCTAAAAATTTTCAATTCTACTGAAATATTTTAAAATAATATTTTGTTAAATGTTAATTAATCATATTCTAGACTGATTTTTTTAGGCAACCCATTTGCTATATATTTGTTGACATGTTAAATTACATATAAAATACTTTTCATCCAATAAACAGCTCGGTGAAGGTCATTGTATAGCGGGATCCCTACTATATAGGGTCCGAAAAAGCGACTTTCTTTTATAGTATAAAAGATAGTGATAGTGATGATAGTGATATGTTAGTAAATGTAAATACTTACATAATGATCACTCACTTCAGCCTTAAGCACATGATCCCTTTGTATCCGTCTCGACAAAACACCGTTACTTTCGTCCACACGATAGCTTATCACTAAAACTACTAAAATACTTTATAAATTCCACCGTCGTAGCCCGATATACTCGTAATTATGTTTCTAATTCCCGTATTTATCCTCAAATATATTATTGCTGTAAGTATTATTAATAGAAGTTACCTTATCTCAACCATGGAAGTTAGTACTTGGTCATGCCATGGCTCTTGCCATTATTTTCCTGCCAATTAACATTTACTATATCTACTTACTTTAAAAAGGTACTTACTTAATATTTACTAAATGATATAATATTTAAAAAAACATATCCATATTTTTTTTCCTATAATGCCATATATATACATTTATAATCATGTACCTATTTCGTTACATATTCTCGTTTTCAAACCCGAATTATATGCGTAGAAGATTTTAAATTGTTAGATATATTGTTATGTCATTCCTCACATAACACCGTCTACTCTCAACATAAGCAGAGCTTGTTTTGAGGGAGCCAGAAAGCTGATGATACCTTAGGTAGGTATATGATGGTAAATTCGTACATACTTTACATAGAAACACCCAGACTCGGAACATAAGTACTATTTGTATTCATTATGTACTATTTGACTGGCATCGTGGCTTAGTTGGTAGTAAGTCTGCCTGCGAAGCCGAGGTTCGTGGGTTCCATTCCCACCCACTGCAAATATTTATGTGATGAATACAAATATTTGTACTGTGTCTGGGTGTTTTAATGCATAATAAATATGTATATACAACTAATTAAATGGAGTAGAGTATAAAGAGTTTATCTATCTATCTATACAAGTATTACATCAGCTATCTGGTTTCCATAATTGCATAGTACAGCTAACTAAGCAAAGGCTTAGTTTGGGGTTAATTGTTAGGTTTATAATCTCACGCGTTAGGTACGTATATTGTAATACAATACAGCCAATTACAAGCAAAAAACGAAAAGAAGAAGAAGAAAAGACTTTTATCAGCTGACATTTTTTTTTAATTCAGACCTATAGAAACTGTTTCACTAGACATAGACCTCTCGAAGAGGCCAGTTTGTACGGGTCAACTTTTAAATCGTTTAGCAAAACTCTTATCTTATCTTATCTTACCTGCAAACAGCAATAAAGGTTTTTGTATTTGTAGGCTGTCGGTTATTGAAATCAATTAATTGTTAAGTTACGGTGACACCTACTATGCCTACCTATCTACCTATACTGCCTCCACAGATTTCTAAACAGATGAAACCTTCGTGAACAACACTGTGAGGCCAGTCATTAGTAATGTATGCGTGACAGCTCTCACAGACGTTGTCAAATGACTCACGTTGGTGTGCGTGTAATGTTCCCAGTCTTAAAAAAAAAGTCCCACTATTGTTGAGACGATTTTCTTAGCATTCCATGGATTCACCGTGCGGGTGCCGGGTCCATCGTGTGGCAGAGAGAGAAAACCCTAGTAGACCCCGAGACTAGTAGTAGTAAAAAATAATGACATTCAATATTTTGTGGTGGCGGCCATTTTGGATTTGAAATTTGTCATAGCGTGTAGTATTCTACTAGGGAAGGCCTTTCATTTGATACCCATATTGAGGTAGTAGTGAAAAAATTGGTAATGTCATTGGCCATTTTATGGTGGCGGCCATCTTGGATTTGAAATGTATCATAGTGCACAGTATTCTACTAGTCATGCCCTTTCATTTGATACCCATATTGAGGTAGATGAATGAAAATGAAGAAATATTTATTCCACCGTTTTGTAGAGGCCATCCACAGATTTCTAAACAGATGAAACCTTCGTGAACAACACTGTGAGGCCAGTCATTAGTTATGTATGCGTGACAGCTCTCACAGACGTTGTCAAATGACTCACGTTGGTGTGCGTGTAATGTTCCCAGTCTTAAAAAAAAAGTCCCACTATTGTTGAGACGATTTTCTTAGCATTCCATGGATTCACCGTGCGGGTGCCGGGTCCATCGTGTGGCAGAGAGAGAAAACCCTAGTAGACCCCGAGACTTGTGACTCGGGCGTAGGTTTAAGGGGCCCCTTTCTGACGTACATCAACACTCACCTTCACTACTCGTATTTCTCTCCCTGTCCAGCCAAATCTGATATGAGCCTACTAGTGCAGCTTTAGATACTCGTTCTAGTATAGAACTTACTGCACTTCGGATAAGCCAAGGTCTTTCAGCAGGTTATAGAGATTTTTGCGGGTATACCTCTCGCTCCCACTTCTACAGCGTATAAACTAACTACATAGCCGTTTTTTGTTAATTCGTTTAGGAGACCGTAATACGTATTTTGTTTCATCGCGTGGTCTTTAGGTATATTAGTTTCCCACGGTACGGTAAGTTCTACAAGGACTATGCGTTTTGTAGCTCTAGAAAAAAAGGGAAAATGTCCGGTCTAGATGACGAAACACCCACATCCTCTGGGACTTTGTAGTGCTTTTCATACGTGTCCTTAAAATAGTCCAATCAGGTGCTGTACCCAGGATTGAGTAAGGCTTGTTCCTGGAGTTTGATGTTGAGCCTTCTTTTACAAAGTTAATTTGTCTTTTCACTTTTCAATCCCTTTTGGGCTCTAGCTACTGAAAGGCTCATGGCTTCACGTATGATTTCAAGTACTCTGTCATGGTGCCGTGAGTAATGACCCCCATTAAGGAGCACCTTGCATCCCACCAATATGTGCCTTAATATGTGTTGTTAAGCTTTGGAAATTTTCACGTATAATAAACGCATAAAACATTATTTTTAATAATTTATTATTACACCGATAATATATAATGCAAGGATTTCTTGTTAATAACTTGCTCCACAAAAAAAGAGACAGAAACGTAATTGAAAATTATAGACCTATTAGCCTCATGTCAAACATTTACAAATTTTTTTCAAAGCTGATCCTAAATAGAATATCAAGGACTATAGATTAAGAACAGCCTATTGAACAAGCTGGTTTTAGAGCAGGGTTTTCAACTATTGATCATATGCATGTATTAAAACAGTTAATAGAAAAATCTCAAGAGTATGGGAAAGACCTATACATTGCATTTGTCGACTACAATAAAGCTTTCGACGCAATCAAACACAATCTGCTCTGGGAGGCTCTAATTCAACAAGGAGTAAGAAAGAAATATGTTCGTATTATTAAAAATATATATGCTAACAGCACTGCACAAATCAAGTTAGAATCCACAGGTCATAGACGAGACGTTTTATAACGGCGAGGATTTGTTCTTAGCTATTCGTTTCATAACTATAGTTTTCATCAACACTATTAGTATATTTATTAACCCTAGTAACGGCGAGGATTTGTTCTTGGCATCGATTCACATTAAATAAAAAAAATAACGATTATAAAAATAGGGCTTAAAATTGAATTATACAATGTTCATCAATAATTTGGTCTACGAGTATCTTCAAAACAAAATTAGAATCTATATTTTACCTTAAATTCAGGGAAAATAATTTCAATGTAGTATAGCAACACTGACCTATTTTCGTTGAGGTGTTGTGTTTCTATTCATCAATTGAAATAAAATCGTCTAAATTTAATAAATACCAGTAAAATTTTCAAACTTTCCTATGAAATTTCCTTTTTTTATTTTTGGGAACAATGTTTGCAATGTTTGATGACACAAGACGGCATAACCTTAAACAAAACATAAAATCACACGGGACTCCCGTACGAGACGGAAGTCAGTTTCGTACTGACTGGAGTTTGTATTTGCTTTGGCGTTTAATATTTGCTTTCCGGACCTAAGGATCTGTGTTCTGCACGTTCCATCTGCCTTTTGTTTTAGAAATCTGTGAGGCCATCGTTCAGAGTTTTTGCCATCTTTAATCAATATTATCCCAACAAAGCTAAGATCCACCGCATGAAAATTAACTTTCAATTAAAAGTATAAATTCTTGAAATTATACTAGTAATCAAAGTTTGGAAATGCAAGAATAATTTACCGTAACGCAACGGGACATCGAGCGTAACGGGACAATGGGCTTAACGAGTCATCCCATTTTCGTGCATGCGGCCAGCGTTCATCGACTTATTAGACGTTGTCACGTCAAAAAAAAAATTGACAGATTCTGCTTTTTCAAGAAGTAGGTAAACAAGATCAAATGTGATGGTCCGATGCGAAAAATCAGAATGAAACGTTATAAAACGCCAAACGACTTAAAATTTTGTGGTCGCACTATAATTATTCTAGTTTATGTCATAAACGCGCGAAATATTACGTAACCGACTCCCACGCTAACTGACGCAGGTCCTCCCCCGACGGCCGCTCGCGGCATACTAAATTGCGCAGCGTAATTTATTGTAATTTCGACTGCTGGTAATTTATATTTTTTGAAAAATTGACAACTATGATTTGAAAAGTAACTATAGAATTGGATTCTACAAAGAACAAAAGTATTATCGTGTCTAATTTTTATTTTGGAGTTATTGTGTATTTTACACAGACAACGCTAAAACTGCAATATAAAACTTAAAATTGGCCTATGATTTTGTTTTTTTTACTAATAAATGGGACCAAAATTCAGATATATGTAACTTGAATGAATTAATAAAATATATGTATGATATTCCCCATATTTTTTAAGTATAAATTTTGAGTATCACTTGTAGATTTAGAAGTCTGAAACTGACACGGCGGCGACTTTTCGGCCAAATGGTCATGGGAGATCGTTACCTACGAATAAAGGCTTTATTATTAGTAAAATTGAAACAAGGAAACGTCAACAAGAAAGATCGGCCTATTTTTTGAACGTAATTATCTTTTTCTAGATAATACTAAAGATGGAAAATTCGGAACACAAACTTTTTGAATTTCGTGCGACGACGTGAGCCGGCTCTTAGTCCCGAATTTTGCCATTTGGCTACGGAACTCTAAAAACATAGTTTTTGGAAAAAATACCTGCGGACAAAAACTTTCCATTCCAAATACAAACTACAGTACATGTACAATGAGTACATTATTAAAACTTGTTTTTATTCAAAATAACTGTAATTTTTTGCGGAAAAATATCGCAAACATTTGTACTCGCATCGGTCACTCTGTTTACCTGTTACATTAACTGTGGTTATAATTTAAATTTACCGGCTTGGTTCACTCGTTCTTTCTAGTTCGTTATCATTCGTTATTCGTTAATCATAATCGCTTGACCTTCCGTATCCCCATATGGGCTGGTAGGGAGTAGGGAACCGGCTCCGAGGATGACCTCTGCTGGGGTAGGTCTCATGGGCACACGGACTCATGGGTGTTTGGGGCTAGGTGTTCGGCCTCTTACCTCTTTTGCGGCGGCCGCGTCAGGGTTTATGGTACCTACTTTCTTCAATCCTTATGATAGCCTTATTCTTCGCCTTCGTCAATTGCTACGGCTCTTGGGAGGACACGCCAGGTACGCACATCAGGGTGACGTATGTGGAGAGGGGCAATTCTCAGGTGAGGCTCGTTGTCCGCGCGGTCGTAGGTACAGGTACCTACATATTACGCGCCAGACGAGCCACACACTTCTTGACTAGACCATGATCTTTTTTGTAGCGAAACTTTTTTTAAGAATAACTCAACTCAACCAATAAACAATGACATAATTAAACATTTTGATTAACCCCCGACTGCCTCGGATTTGTTATCTTTTCAACATTATACTAGTCAAGCCTTTTCATTTGATACCCACATTAAAAGAGTTGTGAAAAAAGAAATGTATTTCGCCATTTTGTGGTAGCGGCCATCTTGAATCGATATTAATCAAACATAGCTAAGCACATCCGCACGGATATATATAACCTTCAAATAATAAAAAAACCGCATTGAAATCGGCCCTTCCGTTTGAGCACTATGGTGTCACTGACAAACTCACACACAGACAGACAGACATCGACGTCACACTTATAACACCCCTTTTTTGGTCGGGGCTTAAAAACTTATGAATAATAATGAAAAAGTCACAGTTTTATTATAAATCTTAATATATTATACCTGATTGTGTATAAATCGTGTGTCGAAAAATATATACCTAGTAAGTATAGCGTCCAGCATTGTGATGATTTGCCTTGCCCTCAGGCTGAAAACGACAACTTCCTAAAACGACAACTTCCTAAAACAACAAATTCCTAAAACGACAACTTCCTAAAACGACAACTTCCTAAACCGACAACTTCCTAAAACGACAACTTCCTAAAACGACAACTTCCAAAAACGACACATTCCTAAAACGACAAATTCCTAAAACGACCACTTCCTAAAACGACAACTTCCTAAAACGACAACTTTTAAAAATGTGTGTGTGATGCTTTCTTTATAATTATTAAGCCAGGTTTTAGTTACGAAATTATATTGATTGTTGAGTTGTTTAATTAATTAAAATACGTTCAATAACACAGCAAAGCATTTGAATGCGAACGTATGCATAACGTTTCGGCAAGCTTTCCTTCCAACTAAATGAGGTGTTTTCCAGACGCAAATTGACTTGTCAAAGATAGTTCAAAATATTGCCAAGTGTGGCACCACTGTTGGTTTTTGTGAAATTTCTCTAACAAAATAAAACAGTGGCGCCAGTTGACAGGTCTTTTTGCTACTTGAAAACGCCCTATTGAATTGCTAGGAGGAGGTTTCTTAATTCGACCGTATATATTTTTTGTGACTACGTTTTGGCATCGTTTTATATTTTTTGGTGAACTACTTATTAAATGTTTTTAAATTTCCAGTAGGGATACATACGGGTGTTGTGCGCGACCGAACTGAAAATAACATGAGACTAAAACCGTAAGAAAAATATAAAACGGAAGTGACTTGTAATTCTCTCATCCCCGGAAGTGACATGTAATTATTCTCATCGCTTATTCCTTCTGTCTGTCACTTTCTGCAGTGAAACGCACCAAACAGTCAAACTCAAAGGCAAAATCACATCGGAAAACTACATGATTTTTCCAAAGTTTGATGAAAAATTAGTATAATGGATGACAATAGTGGCAGCAGCATCACAATGACAGAAATGGACTTCTTAGTAGCCAAGTGCAAGCTAACAGTAGGTACTTCATCCAACCGAAAGATTAATGATTTGTAAGATGGGAAGAGTGAGGTTCCTTTAGACGCAGAGATGGAGAGAACAGCGTATTTGGAAACAGAGGATTCCATTTCAGAGCACAATATCTCAGCGTCCGTTTCTCTATAACTCCATCTTTTTAAAGAGTCTAGTATCTATTATAATACCTACACGGTTCTCGGCGCTTTTCTAAAGCCTATGTGATATTCCTGGCTGTAGGTACCTTATCCAACCAAGTTCCAAGTTGCAACCCTATCCGTTGAGACCTGATGAGTAACAAACACCGAACCACAGAATAAATTGACCGAACGATAATAATATGATATATATATTATGTAAACATTACCTATATTAACATATTATATTGAAGAATAATCCTGCCAGGAACACATTTTATCAAAACAAGTAATCGAACATATAAATTATAGGTACAATTAATTTAATTTTACTGTAAATTAATAAATTGTACTATAATATTAGGATAAAGAACAGGAAGGTAGCGCCTAATTAGATGAACACAAGAACAAAATTAAAAATTGACTACCTTAGATTTGTTATCTGTACAACATTCTACTAGTCAAGCCCTTTCATTTGATACCCATATTTAAGGGAATTGTGAAAAAAGAAATGTAATTCGCCATTTTGTGGTAGCGGCCATCTTGGATTTGAAATTTGTTATAGCCTATAGTAGTACTCTACTAGTCAAGCCCTTTCATTTGATGCCCATATTGAGGTAAGTTGTGAAGAAATCTTTTGTCCGCCATTTTGTGGAGGCGGCCATTTTGAATCGATATTAACCAAACATAGCTAAGAACACCGTACGGAAATTAACTTTCAAATAAAAAAAACGCATTGAAATCGGTCCATCCGTTTGAGCTCTACGGTGCCACAGACAGACACACAGAGAGACAGACATCGACGTCAAACTTATAACTTATAACACCCCTTTTTTTGGTCGGGGGTTAAAAACACAATCATCATATTTTTTACTAAAATTTTAATCGACTCCAAAAACGGAGGTTCTCAATTAATTTGGTTCTAGGTATGTTTTTTTTTATGTTCTGAATCGATTTTGATGATTTTTTTTTGCGGCTCAGATAGGTACCTAGATCTTCTGCAACGCAATCCCCCAAATGATCATCAACAACACTCATCCGACATCATTTAATTATCAAAAATCTTAGGTGCTTAGATCTTGCCCGCTAGGTCCGTAGGGCATCCTCTTCTGGGTTGTCAGGTTGTTCCTCAGTAGATATACTTAAAATATGGCTCTGGAGAAGAATATCTTCATAATGGCAATGACGGATCCAGGGGGGGGGTCATGACTTCCATGACCCATGACCCACCCCTTGGATCCACATGGCCTGGGTCCTGTAACTAGATGCATTAATTTAAAAGCTTGCATGTACTTATCGCACAGTTTTGTATCTTGACCACGAGTAGGTGACCCCCCCCCCCCCCCTAGAGCCATGTGTCCCCGGGACCTGGAGGCAATACTGATGCAATCTTCCTTTCCTTGTATTTCAAAATGTGTATATTAAAAAAGTTGTTATTAGCGCCATCTAGCGAGAACGATTCAAACCATTTACAGATTTGCACAATGGTTAAAATTATAAACTAGATTTTCATAACAGTTCACATAATTTACGCTAGAGGGCATATAGTTACACTTTATAAGATCAGTTTTCTTGAAAAGGAATGGTTTTCGGATTCTGTGTGAAATTCTGGGAAACGAAATTCTCTATAACAACAGGAGAACAGACAGGTACTAAAAATAGTATAAAATAAACATTTAGGATGCTCCCGTACATATATCCCGATTTTGCTGGATATTGAATTAGTAAAAGATGCTTAAAATGTAAATACTTAAATATAACATGCTCTTACGTGAGTACTTACATATCCACTTCTAAAATTTGAATTAAATTATGAAATTTAATTCAAATAAAACACATATTTAAGGGGGACTCCCATAATCTCATATAACATAAATTATTATTTTCCGCTTTTATGGAACGGAACCCTTCGTCCATGAGTTCGTCTCGCACTTGGCCTGTTTTTAGGAGCTGCTATTTCAAAATAAAGAAATTATTTTGAAATAGCAGCTCAAACCATATAAAGATCTAGACAGCTAAACTGTATTTATGTTGATGAGGGACGATGACATTGACACGAGTTTTACCTACTTATGGCCTATGGCACGGTAATATTATTTTTTATAGATAATAAGACAGTATTACCGTGCCTATGTTGCTTTCCACCAAAATTTTATTCGGTCGGCTTATTTTATCTGTAATTGGTAAATAAATACATTTTACAATTTATGAAAGTGGAGAATTTCGTTATCTCTAACATAGTGATAAAACTGAGTATGTAGAGAACCTTCTCCCATTTTTAAGTGTTGTCGGCTAAGTCTTGAGAGTTATCTTGTAAAAAAAAATGTATCAACAAAAAGATATCGAATTATGCGACCGTGACAGGACTCGAACCTGCAATCTTCGGATCCGAAGTCCGACGCCTTATCCATTAGGCCACACGGTCCTTACACAAGTTGGCAAAATTATGTATTACATTATAGATTTTATCGATCGTAACATTTTCATCAAAATATATAAACTTAGATAAAGTATGTAGGTATATAATGTATCCTCTTTGGTAATAGAGTTCAAATAATGAGAAGAGCACAGACTAAGTAGAGTTATTTATTTGTGGTGGGCCCAAAGAGCTTACATACTAAAACTATGGGTTGCACTACTATAATACCATACTTATGAAGATGATAATAAATATGTAGGTACATATAGTCCTTAAATTATAAATGCTGGACCTATGGCAAATACAATATTTTGAATACTTTATTTAATAAAATTTTGTGTCAAAATTGAGTTTAAAGATGACAGTAAAATTATTATCGTATATCGTATAGGTAGGTACATAGTATCGCCTCTCCTATTAACGGTACACGGCACAAAAAGGTGCCCATTAAAATTAGAAGAATATGTTATTGAAGTGTTTGTATATCATCATCATTGCTTAGTACTAAACTAATGTTATAATGTTACTATTTGTGAAGCAACAAAAAACTTCAAATTGGCTGCTTTTTTTGTAAAATTAGTTTGTATGTTTCAAAGCGCCATCTAGCAATAGCTGTGGTGACTGTAATGTCTCCCATAAAGATAACCTGAGCAGTACGTAATCGTCCTGCATCTTTCTATTGGAAGCAGCGTCTACTTACTATTTTTCAATTGTTTAACTAGATGGCGCTTTCCCAGATTCTGTCAAAAGTTTTAGCGCTATCTAACGTTTTATGTTAAACTATTTTCGGAACTACATCTCTCTTAACCATTCTAGTTCAAAGTATCAGTTATAGAGGGCGCTGTAATTAAAATATTTTTTCTCGTTTTTCGTTAGGGTCAAAATAAAAAAAAATTGGTTAAATGAATGGCAATCTATTTCAGATTTTTAAATCGGTTGAGTTAAGGAGGTTACCTCAACTCACTAACCAAAAGCATCGCGTTCTACTCATCATTACAAAAGGGTTTTTACCGGATCACCGTAGAAATTATATTTGTCCATCTCCATCCACCAAAATTCACCAATATTTACTGTGCAGCGCTTTATGTAGCGGTAGGACTCTTTGCAGAGTCCGCCTGGGGAAATACCACACCTTTGTCAGTTATTCTACCGCCAAGCATTAATGAGCAAACATTACTGTGTTCCGTTTTGAAGGGCAATGTTTCCAGAGAAATTACAGGGCTTAGGGATATAACATCTTAGATCTCTGGGTGACGAGCGTAGTGCAGTGCTAGATAATGATTTGGACTCTTCATGTTCCAATAGCTGCGTGTCACTGCTGTTACGTGGCAGGCATGTTGCTTCCCACCAGGCACATGTCCTGCTCGTCTCGTCACTCTTTATCATTATGCTTGCCAAAAATACATTAGGTATGAAGTAGTAGTATTAGTACATTTAAGAGTAGGTACCTAGTAGATAATAGACTTATAATTCTTTCCTAATTTCAGATTTTGGCTAAGTATTTGCTGACCTAAAATGTAACGAAGTACCTGCTATACCTACATACTTAAATAGCTACACAATAATTATTCGATATATATTACTATTCCTATAATGTTTCGCTTAGGTAGGCCTATATACTACATACAATAAAAGCCAAAATCATTAGTTGGCACTTGAGGCCGCTTCGCCTATAGTAGATACCTAGGGTTGGCAACATTACAAATGCGAAAGTTTGGTATAGGTACTTATACCGAAGTAATCTAGCTGGGTACCAAATTTTAAGCCGCTTCGCCCGTGGCACATTATATAGTAGGTACTCATCGGGATCCCGTACATATCCAACGGTGAAAGAATGACTGAAATCGGTTCAGCCATTCCTGAGAATATCGCTTTCAAACAAAAAACCTCTCCGGCTACCTGCTAGGTCACATGTCGGAAATTGGTCGTACCAAGTCAGATTTAGAAAAAAAATTATATTCAATGACACAATCTTAGACACAACATGCTGTCATGTCAAAAGACGCACAAGACGATACGAAAACTCTCAAAAAGGAATATTTTTTCCTGTTTTTGTTACATTCTTGATTCATGTTCTGCTTCTATTGATAGATAGTAACGTTATGTTACTATATATGCCTATATATAGCCTTTCTCGATAAATGGACTATCCAATAGTAAAATAATCTTTCAATTCGGACCAGTAGGTACTTCCCGAGATCCTAGCGTTCAAACAAACAAACTCTTCAGCTTTATAGTATATAGTATATATATATATACAACAATAATACACCTAGATTAGGTAGTACCAACCATAGAACGTGCCTATTTATTTTTTGTACATTTTAGCAACCCTAGTCTTGAGTGCCAATTTGTCGCTCCTGAGAAACACTCCCGACTTGCGCCCCCGCCGCAGTTTAGTTTGCCCGCGTGCCTTACCCCAACCAGCCCCAATTTTGGTCTATCTCGAGTGTGCCATTTAGTTCGGTGTGGCGTGCATGTCGTGATGGATGTTGGCGGGAATTGTACCGAGTTTTCCTAATAGATGCGCCCGTAGTAGGTACCCGCGTAACCCACGACTTAGGTACCTTGCAGTTTTCAGATACGATTCTAGGGTAAAAATTAACAACTTCGATTGTCATAGTATTTATTTGTACCTAATACGAGTTTTAAAAGCTTCTAGCTTCAAAATTAAGAAACTTCCATACACACTTTCATCCCCTAAGTTTAGGTATAAACCCCTTAAAACCCATTATTATTAAAAGGTGAGTACCTACTACCTACCTAAATTGTCTTTTCTCAAGCTCTTGACGTCTTGCCTATCTTTGTATCAAATTTCTTATAAATCTGTTTAGTAAGGACATGCGAGGCCCGAAGCGGGGTGAGGGCGGTCTGCAGTTGATGTTGTTAGCAACCAAAATAACTAGAACCACAGCATAACTCGCCGCTAGCAATTCTAGGGGTCAAGTAGATTGGTTGTGTATAAACCACTTACGCTGCATACAGAGATGCCGTTTATTACCAATTTTAAGGTGCTCAGGGCACATCTGTTGGTTTATATCGATGTAAGATGTAGGTTTTTAGGAAGGTAGGTACTTTATTAGCCTGTGAAACTTGAACTACATACCTACAGATGTTAGATAAGTGTATGGGTACAAACCTACCTTAGGTAATACCTACCTATTGGTCTCACTACTCCCAGCCGTTGATGACATAGGTACCTTACCTTACTATTAACTTAGGCTAAGTACTTAGGTAAGTAGGTACCTACCTACACACCTAATTTTTAGCTTTTGTAGATATCGAGGATAGTCTCTCAATAACAACAGGCAAAAGCGAAATAGGTAGGTACCTACCTACCTACCTATCGGATTGCAGAATACCTACATTCATTTTTTTCGTTACAGTATCTAACATAGCGCCAACGAAAGAGAATACATACCTATACTTTATCTAAAGCGCCAACTTACCTTCGTTTATGTAGGTAGTACCTATCTACCTACATCAAAAAAAGAGGTAACTTTCATCTATCTATCGGTTCCATTTACATCGGCGTCAATTTAATGCCGATCAAAGCGGCTGCACCATCTGCCACAAAAACGCGTCCCGTAAAAAGTTAAGTGGGTAGGCTACTGTAATAACTTGAGCCTTTTTTTGACACATTCTGTAACCGCGGGTGGCCAGCCAAGACGTATGAAATACGCACCAATCAGAGGGCCGTGTGGGAGATGAAACAATGCCGCCTTTGTTAGGGGCGGGGCTTCTATTGTGCGGCACAATGGGAAGACACCGGCGCCCTTTGTGCTCTTTGTGTGGGGCATTGTACGCCTATTGTAGGCTGACGTGGCGCGCCGCCTTCCCAAGGAGTGGTTCTGAAAGTTGTTGTTTTTTAGTCGATGGCCGATTGGCGAATGTTATGTGGTTATGTGTTTCAGAGGTGCCGGAATGTGTATCAACAGGTTTATAAGATAATCTTCGAAAATAATAGGCCCGCTTTGATATTTGTCGGCAGACGTAAGTAGTGGTAATCTACACTAAATACCTATTAGGTATAATGATGTGCCTAATCCTAAAGTGATGTGAACACACTAGATACGAATGTTATTATAATTATCATGATTTTGTTTATCTCAGTTTCGTTACATGTTAAAATGTAGCGTCTTTCTCAAATGTCGAACTGTTACATTTATTACGTTTAATAAGTAGGTAGGTACTATTTCCTGTTAACATTTAGTTAAGGCCAGGTAGTTCTGTCAAATTAGGCATTTAACGCTGTCTTGTTCTCGCGACCGTCACCGACCGCGGAATCAGTGCCACAGTGCAGAAATAACATTACAATATTTGACTATGTAATTTAAACTCATTTTTGTTCAAGATTTGTTTATACTAGTGATAACAATTTTGTGAATAGTGATAAGAGTTTTTGATATATGAACGAAGAAATATTAAATTTATCTATACTCGTAGATATACAAAATTCAACCTTTTCTTTTTGGTCACACTATAAGTTGAGAACGGCTTTTCCAATTTCATCCATATTTTAAAATGTTTCCTAATAATTCACAAGTTCGTCAAACATTAAAAAAATGTGCTGAAACGTAATGAAAGGCCAGTAAAAATAGAAGGATTTTGTTCAACTTTGCACTAAATTTCTAATCCAATTTTTTCTATATGAGGTAAAGATCACTTACTGAGCATAAAATTACAAAATTCTCACAGATCCAGGTAGATCTTCAAACGCCAATTGAAAAAACTGTTTTAACCGATATTTTGGTCGAAACTATATATTTTGACAATAATTGTAGAAAATAAAATTTTGCATCTTTTGTTGCTAGTAAACTTTTTTGTTAAACTTACCGTTTACGATTTATAACCCATTCAACGATACGATTGCTATGATGCCGATAATAGTGGATGAAAATGATGTTGTCTACGATGGAACTTGTTTCTCTAATAGAAACAAGCACAGTGTACCTCGTAACCCCAAGGTTCGAACCTTCGACAAAAACCCACTCTGGCAATGCGTTTCACAGCTTAGTTGTTCTTATTACAAAAGTGGAGACCAAACTCTTCGTTCAACTCTTCAATCATGATGATGAACGGTGCTGTTTATTCGAGCAACGAGCAATATGATAGAATAACTTTAATATAAAAACCCGACTACAAAAAATCTACACGTAAAAAATATTACCTACTATCTAAGGACACTTTGGCGAGCCAGACTAGTCTTAGAATATCTTAGTTACCAAAATCCATCCAGCCGTTTGGAAGATATGTGGAAATAAAAGATTTACAAACATAAAGATACGCGCTAAAACATAACCCTTCTTCCATTCCGGTAAAAAGGGACATGTTTATGCTACTGGGAACAGAATTCACATCTTATTATTTTTACATTGTTATCATCAAATTTGACATAATAAATCGTAATCGGTAAGTTCGAAAAAAAAGTTTACTGGCAACAAAAGATGGGAAATTTTATTTTCTACAATAATAATAGGCTTTATAACTTTTCAGAATATCAGCCAAAAACGTTTTTTCGAGCTGGCGCTTGAAGCTCCACCTGGATTTGTTATTATTTTGTGATTTTATGCTCAGGAAATGATTCTAAACCTTATATAAAAAATACGAATCGGAAATTTAGTGCAGAGTTAAATTCTACGAGTAATTTTACTAAAAGGCTTCTTATCAAATTTGGTCGAGTGTCTAAATTTCTATGAACAATATTAACATTTTCATACAAAAAAAAAAAAAAAAAAAAAAAATTTTGGTGGTGTCACAAACTTGGAAAAGAAATAAAAAAATAAAAATTCTAACAAAACAATACGTGTATCTATGGAAAGGTGTTCAAAATTGTATTGAAGTTCCTAACATTTTTATTCTAAACTGAATAGTTTGCGCGAAAGTCTCTTCCAAAGTGGTAAAATCTGTATGTGAGGACTTTTCTTCCACGTACTAAGTACCTTACTACCAAAGAATTTACCTAAATGGCAGATAAATGCAAGTTAGGTATGTATGTATAATAAGTATGTATTTAAAACTATATAAGTATTATATCAGCTATCTGGCTGCCATCACACAAGCTTTGCTTAGTTTGGGGTCAGATAGTGTTGTGTGTGAATTGTCCACCAATATTTATTTATTTATTTATTTATGATACCTTACTTGCATTTATATTAGGGGATTTACGCAGGGGATTTCTCCCCTCTCATTATTTCCTTATCCCGATCTCTGATTTAACGGACGAATATATTACCGATGCTTAGGTATCTATTTTCCATTGCATCCGCATTGAATTTTTTACTGATGTGGTATCGACGTCAGTTTTTTGAGACTCCCTTATTGGTCTACAACATAAAGTAAACAGCGTACTAATTAGTATCAGCGTCTATTTGCAATTCCAATGAAAACGGTATCAAAAATCAAGATCATAGCGTGCTTCACTAGTAATACCTACTGATATTGGTATACTGTGGCACTATGATCGTAATATTTAAAATTTATCGGTTGTCAAAATTGCAAAATCAAGCACAGGCCCGTCGTCCGTGAGCGCCGAAACGCGACTGATCAGGCTGGCCGAACGGCGCGCTATATATATGGTAGATATTTAAACATAGTGAATAACTGATACTTTTTATCAAGTCAAACTCTGCGAATGCATCTATAACTTTTAGTGGCTTTCGTTGAGTACAAAATTTAGTAAAAAATTCATTAGTTTAGTCATAAACTTGAAACAACTTTTTGAAAAGGGGTAACTTTGGGATTTTTTTCTATCAAGTAAAATTCATTTAATCGTGTTACTGACTGCGAATTGCACTAGATTAGATCCTTAACTAATACATATATTTTTTTCAAAGTTTAAAACACTATTTTAAAGGTCTTAAAGTTGTTTTAAAAATTCAAAATTACGGCCCACACGCCCTTAATTATTTTCAGTTAGATAGATACCTACTCATTAATATACACAAAACAACAAAACACTAATACAGGAGAAGAATAAAAATGATAACTAATGTTCCAATTGGCAATAATAAGTATTATCTACCTAGGTATTAGGTGACACCAACTCTGGTAGATGATAACTCATAATTTTATATGAAAAATAAAAAAACAACAAAAATTATTACCTACTTTGGTAGAATACAAAAACTGAAAAAAATCTGTGTAGGTACAATAAGAATGTCATTTGTATAAACTGTGTACATAGATGGTAGGTGTATACAATAATGGTTTCAACAGTTTTGTCCTCGCGAACATACAATAATGTTTTACGTAATTTCATACAATATTTTTTAACCATACTCAAAATTAACATAGGTACAGTAATCAGATCGGAAAGAAAGTGAAATGTTTTAAAACCTATTTGTGACTGTGTAGCGTAGGTACGATTTTTAAAAACTATTAGGTTTACCTATACTTGACTTTTTTTAAATAATAATAATTAAAAAAAACACTTGACTGCCATCTCGCTGGACGATGTGACGATAAGTAGATAGGTCTATAGGGTAGGATAGAGCATGCTTTCCTAGAATATACCGATTCCACTTTCCATTTGAAGACACCTAAATTGCAACCATCTGGGAAAACCCACTCAAGCAACGCTTTCCTCAGCCTAGACGTCTTTATCACAAAAACTTGAGTTCAACGAGCTGAAAGCAGCAAAATTGAGCTTCAGTGAATGGCGATATGTTTGTAAAGTTGAATATAACAGATCGCGCGTCCACCAGACAATGTTATCGATCGGCCGAGTCGGATCCGGGACACAACGATACGAGCTTTCTTTACTGCTCCGACCTCATTCTGGGCACTGGATAGATAATATATATGTCGCTGTACAATTGTGAATAACGTCATTTTACAATCTAATTTAACGTTAGATTTTAAACTAACATAAGCTACCGTAGCTTATAGTCACGTGTTTTGTTAGGTAGGTACCTACTTACCATGCGCGGTCCGAGTGGGGGGGGTCACAGGGGACATGACAAAATTTGAGGCTGGGACCGCGCCTGCTACTTCCTAACAACGCCCGACGGTTTCACCCGAGTACTAGTTCTTTTCATGCGCGGTCCGAAGGGGAAGAGGGTCACAGGGGACATGACCCCCAAAATCTTATACCTACGTTAAACTAAAAATCTAAGAAAATTAAAAATATCTAATAGTACATAGACTATTTTTAACTCGGGAAAACAACTAGAACGGGAACTACGCGGGTAAAATCGTGGGGCGCTACTAGTCAAGTATTTTTACTGGATTTTTTGTATTCCTACTGGTGACCCCAAAATCTGAGGCTGCTTACTGGTGTCCCTCTCCAAAATTCGAGGCTGGGACCGTGCCTGGTTTTTTTACGTTATTTTACCGCTATTAGAAAGACAAGCCTCGGGATCAACTCGGGATTTCTCTCTCTGCCACACGATGGACCCAGCACCCGCACGTAGAATCCATGGAATGCTAAGAAGATCGTCTCTCCTATCTGTTATTCAATACTTCAGACATTAATCTATCTGTGTTCCAAATTTGAACACGAACCGTTCAGGTGTTCCGACGTGATTGATCAATAAACGGTAGAATAACGGGCAAAAGTGTGGAATTTCTTCAGGAAGACTCTTTCTCAGACAGATTCCTTTGTAATCCTATCAATTATCCATGTTAGGTCTAAAATTACCATATATAATGTACGTAAGGTTAATTTCGAGTTCATATTAAAATTGCAAATCGTGAAACAGTCACGGTCCCTAGTTTTCTAAAGTGGCTAAAATGAAACAAATCAATTCAACTGAATTTATTTATTCGAACCATTGGAAATTAGCATAATTAACTAATAAATAATTTAATATCTTAAGCGGCTGTAAAAAAGCCTTGTCATGTAAAAAAAAAAGAAAATGCAGTTGTAAAGGGGGTCAGGGAACATGTTTATTAGATGTCCGCCCCGCCTTCGCCCGTGGTACATTATATAGCACTCATCGGGATCCCGGTCATATCCAACGGTGAAAAAATGACTGAAATCGGTTCACTCATTCCTGATAATATCTCGCTTTCAAACAAAAAACAAAGAGAATGTAATATACTACGCAAAAAAACTCTGCAGCTTCCTGCTGCGCCACCTGTAGGAAATTGATCGTACCAATTCAGATTTAGAAACAAATTTGATTAGCAAAGGTTTAAATTCAATGACGCAATCTTGGACATTGGCGAAATTACGGTGACATTACCGAATGGAAGCCAAAAGAAAAAGTTGAAGTTGAAGTTGACGCAATCTTAGACACATGCTGTCATGTCAAAGCACGCTACGAAAACTCTCAAAAAGGAATATTTTTTCCCGTTTTCGTTACATTCTTGATTCATGCTCCGCTTCTATTGATAGTAGCGTTATTTTCTATAGCCTATAGGCTTCCTCGATAAATGGACTATCTAATAGAAAAATAATCTTTCAATTCGGACCAGTACTTCCCGAGATCCTAGCGTTCAAACAAACAAACTCTTCAGCTTTATAATATTAGTATAGATAAAAAGAAAAAATGCCTTTAGAGACTATTATGTATACTGTTATGTAATAAAAAGTATGTTTTACTTGTTATGGGTTAGGTATTCTTATGGTTTATTCATATACCTAGGCTATCAACATCCTAGAGAACAATATAATTCAGAAAAAAGAACCTTAGAAGAAGAGGTCTAACCACTGAAGCCACTCAGCTAGGTTCAATTTCCCTCCATTTTTATAAATTTTTAATAAATCCGAAGAGCAATTAGGTTCGGAGCGTTCCATTGTCGCGAGGAAAACTTTGATTGGCTGCGACCTTTAGAATACAAGCCAATTATTTATCGAATACCGATTGAGCGCGACCAAGTTATATCACAGAGAGATTATTTTACAGAGGTTTACATTTTAAACCCTCAACGCAAGCTTTTTTAAGTATTGCATGATAACCGTTTGTCTTAGAAAAACCTTGCTGAGGTTAAAAGGTCGAATTTACCTTTTTGGTAATTTATTTAAAAATAGTTTATAAGAATATAAAAAGAGAAACACTTATCGTTCACAACACAAAACTGAAATAAATATACAAAAGATACATTCTTAAAACTAGTGAGACAAATGGCGACCTTTTCGCTAAGAGCGATCTCTTCCAGGCAATCGGGAAATCTAATCTTCATTCATCGAAACATCAACTCGTCTTAACTTTCTTAGTTTTCATATTTATAGATACCTTTATTTCACAAAATAAATACAATTTAAAATGTCACATATATACACAGATAAACACAAGTTTGGAGTCATTACTTTAGTATCCGCGCTCGATTCCTGATCGCTCGAGGCCGGATAGATAGGAACTGAGAAAAGTTCTTCGTCCGACCGATTTCAGAAAAAGAGGTTATCATATCAGGATAATATGTCAGGAAATATATTCTTTTTCTTGAAAACGCCCGAACCGATTTTGATAATTCTTATTTTGTTCTAAAAGGTTTAGGTACTAGGTAGGTAGTGTAGGTACATACTACCTGCCTACTACCTACTCCCCGAATGGTCCCATATAAGTTTTATCGAAATCTGTTCAGTGGTTTTGTACAATCAACAAAAAATATACATCGATGATGTTTATTAGTTTAGTTTAGATTAGTTGTAGCTGATATTACATTAAATATGACTGTCGAATTTATAACCTCTTTGTATTATGACGTCCATTCTTCCCTATCCTTGACTATGCTGACGCCTGCTACCTTGATCTCACGGAGAATCAGCTAAATAGACTTGAGCGTCTCCAAAATTACTTCATATTTGGATTGCGCAAATATGATCATGTGTCTCAATTTCGTGTACAGCTCAAGTGGCTCCCCATTCGCTTTCGTCGGAATACTCATATCCTTTCGCTGCTTTACAGTGTTCTATTTAACCCTACTACGCCACGATATCTGAAAGACTGCTTTACATTCTGGAGTACCGCACACTCACGTCATCTTAGATCTACCTATAATTTGTCCCTGCAAATGCCCTCTGCACGTTCCGAAACTTTCTACGGAAAATCTTTTGCATTTCAAGCAGTTCAGTTGTGGAATGCCTTGCCTGTGGAAATAAGACAAGCTCCGTCACTTTCCGTATTTAAAGTGCAAGTCGAAGGCCTGCTGAAGTCTGATTGAAGATGATATAAATATATGGATCTTTATTAAATAGTATTTTGGATTCATTGCATATGTATTAGTATATATGTAATAAGGTTATTTATGTATTAGATTGTATTCTTATTAGAATGTATGTCTATTTTATTTTAGTCAATGATTAGTATTTTTTTTATATATTAGATAAGGTATCAAATAACTCTTTATTTGATTACTCCCGTCTTTCTATACTTTAACTTATTTTCCATCCCATGGTTGCCTGGAAGAGATCGCTTTTAGCGATAAGGTCGCCATTTGCTACTATATTTTAAGATTGTTTTTTAAGTTGTTTGTTTTGTTAAGTGCAATAAAGAGTTTATCTATCTATCTATCTATCTATGCAGCTAAAACAATTATTATACTTATACATAATATAAATAAAATAAATATGTTAGTAGGATTATAGGTACTTAAGTATAGGTACTTAATACTTATTATTGCGTTAACAAAGTTGTATTTCTGTAACATTCTCCATCCGCTTATTGTACGGGACCCAGCGTCACAGGCAGGCAGGGTTCAATAGGCCAATAATTAAAACCGCTTGGAGATGTTCTCAGAGCATTTTAATTAATTGAATTGTTCTAGCTGTGCTCGGCGAGGTCCTGAGGTGGTCTGCGATTGTTCCAAACTTTCAACGAGTCGACAGGAAGCTGTTTTTCTATCAAATGTTTTAGCTGCTGGGATAATAAAGCGATAAAACTAGATATTTTATAGGTATACTAGATGCCCGCCCCGGCTTCGCCCGTGGTATATTATATAGCACTCATCGGGATCCCGTACATATCCAACGGTGAAAGAATGACTGAAATCGGTTCACTCGTTCCTGAGAATATCGATTTCAAACAAAAAACCTCTTCAGCTACCTGCTACGCCACCTGTCGGAAATTGGTCGTACCAACTCAGATTTAGAAAAAAAAAATAGCAAAGGTTTATATTCAATGCACAGATTACTGAAATTCAATGACGCAATCTTTGACACATGCTGTCATGTGTCATGTCAAAGCACGAAACGTACGAAAACTCTCAAAAGGGGAATATTTTTTCCCGATTTTGTTACATTCTTGTTTCATGCTCCGCTTCAATTAATAGTAGAGTTATTTTCTATAGCCTAAAGCCTTCCTCGATAAATGGACTATCCAACAAAAAAATAATCTTTCATTTCGGACCAGTACTTCCCGAGATCCTAGCGTTCAAACAAACAAACTCTTCAGCTTTATAATATTAGTATAGATATAGATTTACCACCAATTTAAACAATTTGGAATGTAGTTAATGTTTTATTTTTATTTTTATGTACATGTGCATTATGGACTGATGTCTGAAATAAAGATTATATATATATATATATATATATATATAATGTCCATATATTATTATTATAGCGGTGGAATGAACAATGTGTTGCTCTGTAAATAAAGATTTATTTGCTTTAGTTATGCATACAATTCAACCAAATGACTTTTACATTATAAGTACCTACTAAGTATAACACTACAGTACAATACTAAAGAAAACCTACCTGTAAATAAAGAAACGACATTTAACGTTTATTATTCACCGTGTCTTATTATATTACATATTTTCAAATACACAGCCTTAGCACATTACATCAATCCATTTCTTTATAACCTCTCAGATCATGACATTCATGACCTGAGCAAAAAAAAACTATCTGACAGTTCTTCTTTTACCGACGGAGTAGGTATAAGTCTGTACAGTGTAATCTATTTGCTCAAACTAATTTACCGACGGAACGAGTCGCGGCGTAGGTACTTCAAATTAAAGGAATGAATAAACTATTTCTTTATGTATATAGTTTATATTTGTATATAAAGAAATATATATATATTGTATAAGATATATATTGTATAGATATTGTATAAGAAATATATAATAAATGTTGTGTTATTGGAATGTATTAGATGTAGATAGAAGATGAATTATCGAGGATTTCGGAGAAGAAAAATAATATCATATACGGACGCTCAATAGCTATATACGGACGTCCAATTGCCATTCTTTTGATTATTTAATAGGTTTGCACTTGACCACCATCTCGCCTGACGTTAAGTGACGATGCAATCTACAATGGAGCGTGCTTACCTAGAAGAAAACGATTCACTCTCGATTTGAAGACACTAATATTGTAACTATAAGGGAAAACCCACTGAGGCAACGCATTCCACAACCTAGACGTTCTTGTCATAAACTTGGAGTCAAATCTCTTCGTTGGTGTTTTCGGAACATCAACCATGGAACGATGTCGCTTTTTTGAGATACGAGAAGTCCGATAGAAAAAAGGACAAGATGGTATTAGATCATGTAGATCAATTGCACACTCTCCGAAGTATAACCGGTATAAAACCGATAAGCTAGCAATTTTGCGGCGATGATCAAGACTTTGGATTCTTTTACGCACAAGAGTGTCATTACTTATGAGCCTTTCGGCACGTCTCTCAATCGATTCCAAAGTCTCCAGCTGATGCTTAGCCGATCCATCCCAAAGGTGCGAACAGTACTCCATACAGGAGCGTATCTGTGCTTTATTTAACGTGAGCAACTGTTCAGAATTGAATCTGTATGTCTATCTGAATGGTATCTTCGTACCTTCGAGAGAATGCCTAGTTTTTTGGTGGCTAATTTAGCCTTAGACTCAATATACGTGCTAAAATTGAGCGTCGACGATAAAGAGAAGAAATATACGGACGCTCAATAGCTATATACGGACGTCCAATTGCTATATACGGACGCTCAATAGCTACATACGGACGTTCAATTACTATATTATACGGACGCTCAATAGCTATATACGGACGTCGAATTACTATATACGGACGCTCAATAGCTATATACTGACGTCCAATTGCTATAAACGGACGCTCAATAGCTGTATACGGACGTCCAATTGCTATATATGGATGTCCAATTCAAATCCAGTGAGATATTTCCCCACCGGGGACGTCAAGAGAAGTTGTTTAAAAATATTTCTTCATACTGCCAGTAATTCCCATTTGTCCCTCGTCATCTCTCATCATCATCAGCCGCAAGACGTCCACTGCTGAACATAGCCCTCCCCCTCTAGATTTCCACAACAAACGGTCCTGCGCAACCTGCAACCAGCGGTTTCCAGCGACCTTTGTGAGGTCATCTGTCCAAATAGTGGGAGTCCGTCCAACACTGCGTCTTCCGGTTCGTGGTCGCCTTTCGAGAAACTTTCTTCCCCATCGGTTGTCAGTTTTGCGAGCGATGTAGCCAGCCCATTGCCTCTTCAGCTTTCTTATTCTGAGCTATGTCGGCCACTTTTGTTCTTTTGCGAACATCCTCATTACGGATTCTGTCGCGTAGAGAGACTCTAAACATAGCTCTCTCCAAAGCTCGCTGTGTAACTTTGAGTTTCGTGTCGAGGCCTACAGTTAAGGACCACGTGTCAGTTCCATAAGCCATCACGGGCAACAAGCACTACTTAAATACTTTTGTCTTTAGGAATTGGGGTATTTTGGACTCAAAGATGGGCCGAAGTTTCCCGAACGCTGCCCATCCGAGTTGGATCCTTCGCTGGACCTCTTTGTCGAAGTTGGAACTACCTATTTAGATCTTTTGACCTAAGTAAACGTATTCGCCAATAACTTCGAGTGTTGTATTGCCAACAATAACCGGTACAGGTGTGAACAGTTTCGGAGATATAACATCTCCCTGCCTCACGCCTTTCTGTAGCTGGATATGTTTTGTGCACTGATTCTGTAATCGGACTGACATTGTGGCTTTGCTGTTATACACTTCAACGCTGGAAAAACTGAAGCACTGCCTAGGTTTCGATGAAATCGAAGGCTTTCTCATAGCCTATATACGCTATACATCATTATCTGCAGCCTGCCCATTGCCATTTCAACTGCCAATTCTTCTGCGGATTTCCTAGTTGCGGGTTTTGTCACGCAGTGAAATTCCAAGCATAGCTCTCTCCATTGCCCGTTGCGCAACTTTGAGTTTGCATATCATGCCAATATGCAATAGTTGGCGACCACGTCTCAGTACCATATATCATCACTGGTAACACACACTGATTGTAAACTTTCGCCATGAGAGTTTGTGATATTTCTGGCGAGAAGATGTGATGCCAAACACTGCCCATCCGAGTTGGATTCGTCGGCTGACCTCCTTGTCAAAGTTTGATCTGCCTAACTGGATCATCTGACCTAGATAAGCGTAATGGTCGCCACTTTCGATACTGCCGTTTCAAACATGGACCGGTCTCTGAGCACTGAGCCAAAGTCATAATGACTATATCGTCGGCAAATCGAAGGTGGGTGATGTATTTGCCATTAATGTTGATACCATATCCATTCTAGTTTAAAAGCTTAAAAATATCCTCCAAAGCAGAGGTGAACAGTTTCGGAGAGATAACGTCTCCCTGTCTCCCCTTTTTGCATTTGGATCGGATTTGTGCATTGGTCCTGAAGACGGATAGACATGGTGGCTTTGTTGGATAAACACTTCAACACTTCGATATACCTACGCTATACATAGTAGCCGATTATACTCGTCGGTTTTCTGTATAATCTGCCGAAGTGTATGGATATGGTCTGTGGTAGTCGTACTACAGTATTTTATAAGTAAGTAAATATTATAAGTACAGCTATCTGGCCGCCATAGTACAAGCTTTGCTTAGTTTGGGGTCAGATGGTGTTGTGGGTGAATTGTCTACCAATATTTTTGGAAACCGGCTTGTTTGGGTGGCTGGAAGTCGTCAAACCTGCGTGCGAGACAATTCGAGATTACTTATAAACGTGGCTCAGAAGTGAGATGGGTATGTATTTCTTCAACAAAGTGATGTCACCTTTTTAGTAGAAGAGCACCACCACACTTCAGCTCCACGCTTCTGGCGTATTACCGTCAAGTATGACGGAGTAGAACAGCTCCTGAAGGACTTTAAGCAACCGTTTTCCACTCGCTCTCAGAAACTCAGCACCCGTTTGTTTCTACTAGGGATAAATGTGTGGAGAGGTGGAGACAAATGGGTATAATCCAGTATGGCGCAACACGATTGGCAGCAGTATTTCTACCATACAGTAGCTCGTTGCCAAACATAACTGCTTCACATAGCGCCGTATTTTTATAATTAAAGTGGCCAGGCTATTGAACATCCGTATACAACTGTTAGGCGTCCGTATATAGATATTGGACGTCCGTATATCATATTGGACGTATGTATATTACATTGGACGTCTGTATATAATATTGGTTCAGTCCATGTCAGGATACAATCCCGATTTTATCTTATTTACATTTGTGTTGATCCACAAATGAGGTTATTACGTACCTATTGTAGTGGTAGGACTCTTGGCAGAGTCCGCCTGGGGAAGTACCACACCTTTGCCAGTTATTCTACCGCCAAGCAGTAATGTGCAAACATTACTGTGTTCCGGTTTGAAGGGCAATGTGTCCAGAGAAATTACAGGGCTTAGAGATATAAGATCTTAGATCTCTGGGTGACGAGCGCAGTGCAGTGCTAGGTAATGATTTGGACTCTTCATGTTCCAATAGCTGCGTGTCACTGTGCTGTTATGTGTCAGGCATGTTGCTTACCATCAGGCACATGTCCTGATCGTCTCGTCACTAATAATAATAATAATAATATAGCCTTTTATTCAGATCTCTTACAATGGTTTTTAAACTTATGTAGAACTATATAAACTTATTTAACTTATTTTACTAACAAATAGACTTGTTTAGCTAACATTAACTATATAAACTTATTTAGTATCTAACTTTAAAGACTTAAACTTAATAATTAAGAATTTATATTTTAATAAAAATTAAACTAGTATTTGGTCCTTGGTTATTTTGCCAAGATCTGTTTGCCAGTCGGCAAAGGCCTCCTCCAATCTTTTCCACTCCTTTCTTTCATGGGCCACTCTGTTCCATGTAACACCTGCGACTTGTCTAATATCGTCGACCCACCTTTTCTGTGGTCGGCCTCTCTTCCTTTTGCCTTCCTTTGGGTACCACCACGTCACCATTTTGCTCCATTTGTCTTGTCCTCTTGCCAGGTGACCAGCCCATCGCCATTTAAGTCTTTTTATTTTGCTCATTACATCAGTAGTTTTTGTTTTGTTTCTGATGATGATTTTTTTAATTCTGTCGGACTTCTTGATGTTTAGCATGCTCCTTTCCATTGCATACTGGCATGTTGCTAGTTTGCTTGCGATAGCCTGATTTAAGGACCATGACTGACACCCGTACGTAAGGACTGGTAATATGCAGGTGTTAAAAGTTTACTTTTTAGGTTTATATGGAGCTCCTTATTTTCATAGCCTCTCTTAACTCCAGTATGTTTTCCAGCCATTTGTAATTCTTCTGTCCACTTCCTTCTGCATGGGATCTTTTTGAGTTATGAGTTGCCCTAGATATACGTACTCATCTGTATAGTTAATTTCGGTGTTTCCTAGATCTATATTGTGTTTGTCCCCGTTTGTCATCACCTTAGTCTTTTCTGGATTCATTGCCAACCCTACTCTCTCTCACTTTCTTTTGCAAGTTCTTTTATCATTCTGGTTAGGTCTTCTGCTGTTTTTGCCAACAACACTATGTCGTCAGCAAATCTTAAGTGCGATAACAGTTGGCCGTCTATATTAATTCCGAGGTGTTCCCAATTGAGTTTTCGGAAGATTGATTCCAGTACTGCGGAGAATAATTTTGGAGATAGAGGGTCTCCCTGTCTTACGCCTTTTTCTACTCTGAAAGGAGTACTTTTCTTTTCCAGTTGGATTCTTGCTCTACTACAGCTGTATATATTTCTTATTAATCGGATGTACTTGTGTTCTATTCCTTGTTCTAGTAACGCCTCCCATATTTTGTCGTGTTGTAGGGAATCAGATGCTTTACTATAGTCTATAAATGCAATGTAGTATGTGAGTTGGTATTCATTGAATTTCTCCAGAATTTGACGCACCACGTGAATGTGGTCGATCACTGAATAGTCTCTACGGAAACCTGCTTGCTCGATAGGTTGGTTTTCGTCTAGGTTCTTTCAATCCTTTTAGGATGATCTTGGCAAAAATCTTATATATATTGGACATGAGGCTTATAGGGCGATAATTTCCTATGTCGTATTTATCACCTTTCTTATACAGTAGGATGATGTGTGACTCAGTCCATTGCTGGGGGATGATTTCAGTATTCGTTATATCTTTGAACATATCTGTGAGGACAGGTAGTAGGATCCCTTTGCTATGTCTTAAAATTTCGTTGCTTATGCCGTCAGGCCCGGTGCTTTCTCTCTTTTGGGTGTCGATAGCCTTCCTAACTTCAGCTTGGAGAATGCTGGGGTGTTCAGTATCCTCTAGATTGATTTTAGATTGCGCAGTGTTATTTCGATAAAGATTTTTATAGTACGAAGTAGCTGTTTTAGTATGTTAATTCTGTTGTAATTGCAGTTTCCTCAGGCGTCTTTCATTTTTACTATCCAGTTTTTCATGTCGGTCAATTCTTTGAGTGCTTTTTTAGTTCCTCCAGTTTTTTGTATGTAACTTTCTATCGTTCGCATCCTGCGTTGTTTTCTACCTTTTCTCAAACTTTCTTTGATGTCTTTACTGATTTTAGCTATTTTCTGTCTTCTATTTTTAGTACTTCTATCATTTATAAGGTGACTTCTTTCTTCTAGAAGCTTTAAAGTGTCTGTTGATATTATTCCTTTTGCATCAGTTTTGGTGTCTGTTATGAGTTTAGTTTGGGTTTTGATAATATTCTCCATATAATTGTATTTATCTTGGGTTCCCATTTCCTTAGTGTTTTCTTTAAAGTCACTAAACTCAGCTCTTAAGGCTGTTGTTATTTGCTCTAATTGCTGTTCATCAAGTTTTTTGTTTCCTGGGTCTTGTCTTGGTCTAGTCTTCTTTGGTTGGTTTATTCTGAGCTCGGTTCTGAGTAGCCTATGATTGGTGTTGAAGTTAAAACTTTTAATGACAGTGAAGTTTGTGAAGTAATTGTTTCTGTTGGTCATAATAAAATCAATTTCGTTTTTTGTTTTACAATCCGGCGAAATCCAGGTCCACATGCTCTTCCGGTTTTTCTTGAACATAGTATTTAAGATTGTTAATTTGTTTTCTAGTGCGAAGTTCGTAATTTTTTCCCCATTTCTGCTTCTGGTCTTGTTACTATATGAAAATTGTCCTAGTATTGCGTTTTCTCCTGGGCGCCTGGATCCGATTTGGCCATTGAAGTCACCCATGACTATTAGGTTTTTATGTGTATACTCTTGGATGGCTTCGTTTAGTTTATTGTAAAAGTTGTTTATCGTTTCCGAATTTGATTGCTCTGTAGGTGAATATATTTGTACAATAGACCAAGGTTCTTTATATCCTGGTAGTTTCAAGTTCATAATAGCTATGCGTTCTGAGATTCCTCTAAATTCTTGTACATATTGGTTTAGATGTTTTTTTATAATAAATCCTACTCCATATTGGCCTTGTGTCTCCCCTATTTGGTATAGTAAATAGTTTGGGTAGCAGGTAATACTTTCGCCCATTCTTCTCACTTCACTCAATCCAATTATGTCCCATTTGATGGATTTTAGCGCATATGTCAGTTCCGTAAGATTTTCTTCTTTTCCCAAGGTGAGTACATTGAGGCATGCTATGTAGACTACTGATTTTCGGTGGTTGTTGTCTTTGTAGGTTGGAGGGTTGTGGTCGCTTTCCCCCTCGAGGACCAGTCGGCTTGGGGGAGCTCGTTGTCTTTTTGTTTCTTTTTTGTTAGTTACTTTGGTTGGTTTTGGTTTCCGTTTGCGGTTCTGTAGTTGCTATTCGTTTTTATCAGTGCTAGGCATGTTTGAAAGGGAGCTGGATCTATATCTCATTAAATCGAAAGCATTTGTCCTGTTGGTCTTCATTGTGTTTACGGTTTGTTGCTTTTTTGGTTGATTGTTTTCTGAAGAGGGTGAAGCGGATAATCCCCTTTTTCTTTTTTCGTGGCTGTTGTTGTTGTTCTCTTTAACAATTAGTTTATCATATTTCAGATAAGCTATATTACCCTTTTGTCTCTCTTCAACTAACTTGGCTTGCAGCTCTTTTCTTCTTTCTAACACCTCCTTCGAGTAATCCTCCGAAATGTATATTGTTTTTAGGTTCTTTTGTTTTGATAATTTCGGTCTTTTTCCAGTTGTTTGTAAACGAGCACAGTACCGGCCTCGGTTTATTGCTATCTCCCTTTCTATTTCCTAAGCGATAAATTTTGTTAATATCATGTTCTTCCACTTTAATATTTAAATCTAGATTGAAGGTTACTTTGAGCTTTTGTATTAGTTCGTAGGAGGATTTTTCGTTTTCTTCTAATCCGAATACTATGATGTTGTTGGTTTTCTCAATCCTCTTAAGGTAGTCTATTTCTTTTTCCAGTTTTTCTACTTTATTTTCAGGTTCTTATTTTCTTCCATAATAGGAATAATTTATCATCAATTTTTTCCATAATACTGTTTGTTATAGAATCCTTCAATTCTGCATTTTGAGTTTGCATCTCTATTTTCATTTTTTCGAATAATATTTGGAATTGACCTTCCATCTTATATTTACCTGTGTGTAACGGAACGCAATAGTGGAATATGGTAGAAATATTTTTTCTCAATTGGCAACACTGTTTAATATGTCGGATTTATTAACGCTTATGACAAGTGTCACTGAGACCACTGAGTGAACGTTGTGTTGTTTTCGTGTATTCTAACCTCCGATCCAATATTTGATATTGTGGTTATAGATCGACGATGGAGAAATCGCACTTCCCCGTATGTTTATAATCACTTCCAGGGGGTCCCAGCACTGTATCGATGAATATCAGCAGGCAGAAATCACGTTTACTATTTTATTTCGCTTAATTTCACTCGGAGTTAATCACTACGGTGTTGACAGTTCAAGGTGGTGAGGTTCCCGTCTCGTCACTATTTATGTAAAAAAAAAACCTACTTGTCTTAAATTAATAATAAATAAATATTGGTGGACAATTCACACACAACACCATCTGACCCCAAACTAAGCAAAGCTAAATAAAATCTGACTAAACAAACATGTACATATACAAACTGTACATTTATGCTTGTTATTCTAGATAATACCTGCGATTATTGGTGTAAAAATCTCATAAATAGGAGCTTAATTTTTTTTATCTTGTTAAGTAATTGTTTATTACTTAACTTTGTCAAAATCACAATTCATTCATCTGTGATCGTTCACAACAAGACGCCTTATAACAATTTCAATACCTTAATATTGTGAGAATACATTTGTAGATAGATAATAATAAAGAATATAAAAATATCGGGCATCCGTATACTCGTAACTATAGATCTTACGAAATTGAAGTAAAAGAAAGAGAAAGTAAATCTAAACTAGCTGGCAACGTCGCACTCACAAATGCCGTTCATCCTATGCAGACGCTAAATAGTCGATGCCATTGGTAAATCAAGAACAATATATCCAGGACGTTTATAATTAATGACCATGGTTCGGGGTTCAAAAATGTTGCGGCACGAACGTAAGAGGAATATCGCGAAAAATGAAATTATCTGAAAACGATGTATCCTACGGAGCTGGCAATTGAAAAACTAAGCAATATTCATTAAGAGATGTTAAAATAAGCACGAGGAACTGGAGGACGTCGTAATGATGCACGACGTGCATGACGCCAAAAATGTTGTAGGATGTAAATATATATATATATATATATATATATATATATATATAATGTGAATTTTTAGGCGCTCGCACATCGACGACTCATAAGTGACATAATGAAGTGGGCTTACAACTGTCTCTGTGTACTGATTTCTTACGACGCGTGCACATGACACTGACGGTCAAATTCGACACAGTGAAGTTTTTTTTCATGGTATAGTGTGACGAGACGAGCAGGGCATAAAGATGATGGTAAGCTTCGTGCAAGGGCGGATCCAGATTTGGCTCTTTGTATGTTGGTGAGATAAGCACATGCATGCTTTTTAATTAGTGTTAATCCACATTAATGTACCTACCTATCTACTTACAACTAAAATAATTTCATTCAAAACCATTAAGCCATTACAGAGATACGCTTACAAACACACAAGTTTTCGCTTTTATTTAAAAGTGTGATAAAGTTTTTCTTAATCTTAGTCAAAGACGTCAAAAAAAAATCGAATTCTTATTGGTATATTCGTGATCTTAGTGGTATACTCGTGACTAAAACCATCCTTCAAACGCTAATCCTTTCTTTGTGGCTCCGACTGTCCACTTGGCTTTACATTACACCCTCCGAGGTCAAGAGTCGCGTCAAAGGGATCATCTCTGAACATCCCTTGACTTGAGGGAGGCTTCTGAAGAATTCGGCCAATTTTTCGGTCAAGCGTTTCTTAGTTGTTTATTTTCAGAAAGAAATAATAATCTATTTTCTTCAAATAAACAAAAAGCGACTTCAATTTGTAATTAAATTCAGGTCACCATATTGAAAAGTAAGAAATCACTACGTCATCCAATGAAATTCTCGTTGTTTTTTTGTTTATATTTCCAAAGCAGCTACACCGATTTCGATAAAATGTATATGGGATCACCTCTGAACTATGATCTATCAAACGAAAAACTATAAAAATCGATTCATAATTAGTGGTGATATCGCGTAACATACATACAAAAAAAACCATACATCCCAATTGATTACGTCCTCCTTTTAGAAGTCGGTTAAAAAGGTGAGATCACTTTTTCAAGTGAAAACTTATTTTTGTCCTCGCTGATTGCTTTTTGTTATAGGTACACATCTAAATTGTTCGCGTCACATACAATGTTGGGCGGCGGCGTAGCGTTGGAGTGGCAGCGGAGCAGTGTAGCGGAACGTAGGCTTTAGACGCTTTTTGGGTGGATTTTCGCGCGTCAAAAAGTATCCTATGCGTTATATGGACTGTAATCTGTGTTCCAAATCTCAACCTGTTCTGCTATGCCGATCTGACGTAAGGGCAAGCTTAAAAAGTTCCAAAGAAAAATTACATGCAATAAAGAGTTAAACTATCTACCTACTTTCCAAATTACAGCCTTATCCGTTCAGGCATTCCGACGTGATTGAGCAACGGACATCTTATCATCAAAACTTGCATTTATAATTTTAATACGATTTCAAATAGGTACCTATTCCATGCCACTGGTCTCATCTCCTCATTACAAATTCATAATCGCTCATAACTAGGGATGAGGCTGGCAACACCGCGCGGGGACAATGGACGCGCGGGGTGCGGGGGCATTGTGCCCGCACAATGCACCTGCCAACGGTGCCAACCTGTAGGGTTATATCGATTTTGGGGACTCGCCCCAATGCGGCAGTCTGCTTCGAGCATTGACAATATGCAAAGAATTCATTCAAGAAAACATTGGTCCAAATATACGTTGAAATGTAGGTATTTAATTATTTTTTTTGTTATAGTGACGAAACGAAGTCATAGATAGAGCGAAGTGGAGAAGAAAAAGCAGGAAGGTTGACCCCACTACCATGTGGCATATGTGGCTACGAAGAGAGAGATAGAGACGAAACAAGCAGTTGTGCCTGATGGAAAGCAACATGTCTGGCCATAACGGTACAGTGACACGCAGTTATTACAATATGACGAGTCCATAATATCATTACTTCAGTTCTAATAACACTACACTCGTAACCTAGAGATATAGTAGGTACCTACTAACTACCTACCTAGGTATGTTTTATCTTTATGCCCTGTAATTTTATTGAAAACGTTGCCTTTCGAAGCGCAATACTGATGTTTTCAGATTTTCACCTGCTTGCCGGTAGAATAATTGGCAAAAATGTGGTAAGTACTTCCCTAGGTGTGGACTCTGCAAATATAGATTTCTACAGATTGAATACATTGAAATATAAGTACCTTTCTAGGTACCCTTGTCGGCTATAACCTTGTGTAACTAAGAATTTTAGAAACAACACCGATGTTGCACAATAATCATTAAACATCTGCAACAAATAAATAAATAAATATTGTTGGACAATTCACACACAACACCATCTGACCCCAAACTAAGCAAAGCTTGTACTATGGCGGCCTGATAGGTGATATAATACATATATAGTTTTAAATACATACTTTTTTTTTTTATATTTAAATTAGCCACTCCACAGACTCCGGGGTCCGTGATCTTTGTCATTACAATTATCGTTTTTTTACACATATCTTGGATAAGGAGAAGAAGAGGAAAATAGGAGGGAGTTGGGTACATTTAAAATCTAATTCTAGTGCTCGTCTGTAGAGCCGATCACTACCGGTTGGGATTCCGCTAGTAATCGACTCGACATCGAGTGTTTGCCTTGACATTTGCCTAAGCTGCCTCCTCCCGGCCCAGAGCCTCCACAACGGCCGCATTTCTGTCCCTGATGGCCATCTGTAGGTTAAAATCGCGGATGGTCTTCGGTGATGCAGCCCACGCTCGCCGCACGAACCGACCGATGGCGTCGTCGGTGTCGTCAGCGTAATATGTGAAGGTCCCCGTGTGCCGTGAGATTGCCACTACCGCATGGGGCACGAAATACATACTTATTATGAATAGAAACACCCAGACACAATGTAGCTAGTGATAGCCCTACTGCTATTGACTGGCCTCGTGGCTTAGTGGGTAGTTACTCTGCCTGCAAAGCCGAGGGTCGTGGGTTCGATTCCCACCCAGTGCAAATATTTGTGTGATAAATTTAAATATTTGTACTGTGTCTGGGTGTTTCTATGTATAATAATATAATACAATTATATAAGTATTATATCAGCTATCTGGTAGCCATAGTACAAGCTTAGCTTAGTTTGCGGTCAGATGTTGTTGTGTGTGAAATGTCCACCAATATTAATTTATTAGGCATGTATATGACGCAAATTCACAAGATTTCACCCCACGTCCTTCCCCTGAAGCTCCAATGCTACTACCTCTCACTTCTACCTTCTAGGATACGAATTCGTTCCTTGATCATTCCTACCGGCTGCAGCTCAAACCTAAGTACTTAGTACGGGTCTACTACTACCCCGAGTCCGAGACGTAAAGTAACTACTAAGGCTTTTACAAATTAAATTGAGCAAATGTATGTTTAAAATACGTGAGAAGTAAAAACTATATATATCTATAGGCACTGACTTCTTTATTAAAAACATATGTATCTAATTATATAACCAACCTCACCTTTTTAAATAAGATTGAATACTAACAAACTATCAATCTTCCAAAAAAAACTTTATAACACTATGAATGACCATAGACCATTTTCAAAAATGGCGGCAACGCATAAAGTCCATTGACAACACAAAACGCTTAAACTTTTTTCAACTGGCAACTGTTTGCCTAATCATTGGGTGCAACTTCACACACCTGCCCTTTTATTAGTGCAATACATTTTATAAATAAAAAACCCTTTGAAAGGAGAGGAAGTGGTAAAAAATTGTGTGTAACTGGCACTATAAAGTTCGACCGTTTTTGACGGCGTTTTTTTTTGGTTTCATTGATGTAATTTGTGAAGGATGAACTCGGTTTGATACTAATACGATTAGATAAAAATGTTTTGAAAAACGTCGCTTCTATATTAATACGCGACATACATTCTAAGCATTTATATGTTCATAAGCGACGATTACCCCCTACTTGCCATCAGGCATGCCGTAGGTAGACTTTTTTTTTTTTTATTAATTTAATTAAAATTATGTTATAAATTACGATATAAAATACTCAGATTATAGTACTTTTCATTCAACGCAGAACTCATTCATTAAAACGGTTTTTTTTCAATCACTAAATACCTACCTACTGTTTAAAAAAAGAACAGTCGATTATATACACTGAAGATGTTGCAATGAACATAAAATATTTATTGTGATAATTCGAAAGTTAACATTTGAAATTAGAATTGTTGGCAATATTTTAAAAAACAAAACAAAAATATCTCTAAAAAAGAACTTTTGTCTGTACCAATTTCAATTTCGAAATCTTTTTTTTTTCATTCTAGTCGAAAGTTTTTGGCTTGTAAAAACTCTAATCGTTAACTTGCAGCGTGACAAAGGAGGTGTTTCAAGGGTTGGTGTTAAGGAATTCTCTGCTCCCATGGCGTTTTTTGGTGTTTTACTCGGCCATAGCTAACTGTCATTGTTGAAAGCCATGATTCAGCTTTTATTGGTTCAAGTGTATTGTGGTCGATTGACCTGGTAATCTCATCTACCTAATTGGATTTTTTTAATTGCTTACAACTGGATGTTGCTATGTACATATTTCTTTTTTATAGTAACTGTAGAGTGACGAGACAAGACAGACATGTGCCTGATGGTAAGCAACATGCCTGCCCATAACAGCACAGTGACACGAAGCTATCAGGTCAGCGGTCAGCGGTGGTCACTTAGACGTGGTCAAATCACAAGACCAAATATGAATAAGAGAAGTTTAAATTATTGGTAAACACCTAAGTAGTTGACCCTGCCCAGGGGTGGGGGCCATGACCCCTATTACCCCCCTGAATGCGCCCTTGCATCGCCCACAAGTAACAAGCGCTCAGCGTAAACTTTTCCAGCGTGTTAGCAAGTTGCAGCAAACATTGACACGTCAAACTTGTCCGCAGGGATAGAATCCCTCTAATATTAAAAATGTGAAAGTTTTTACGAATGTTTCGCTGTATAGGTATCTGTTGGATGTGGACAAACAGCCACGTCTTAAGGACTCGACGGATAATCTGAAGTTAGACCTAAAACAACACGTAGCATTATTTTTAGGGACTAGCTTTTATTTAGTTTTACTCGTAGTTGTTCAATGTCTGTCTGTAATAGAATCTTACGAGTTAAATTTGATCAACTTCCCGGTTATAGATTGAGCTGCAATTTGGTACACCTATGTAACTTGGATGACAATGCATTAATATAGTATGCGTTTTAACCTCTAATTCAAATTGCAACGACAATTTTTCTGATTTAAGTTTTTTCGACTTTCTTAATATTTCACCAACTGTACCACTTCTGAACCACGCTCTGCTACCATAAACGAATATTTGTGTAGTTGTGGTATGAAATTAAACGTACTTTTAACTATAAACGTGTTCTATTCCGATTAGCAAAAAAACGCGGCTACAACTTGACAGTCTGAACAAGGGAGTGACGCCATTAGCGTACAAAAAAAAAAGAAACCAATTTGGTTGCGTTCCATTTTAGTAAAAATGGAGCTGCTCTGTTGATGAAGCTGAAAGATGTCCATGGAAACTCGGTAATTACTTAAGCGACACAACCCCATCGGGTTTCGGCTCGTATGATTCGTCTTGATAACTACTTTATCGTTAGATGGTAACCAGGTCTGAAGGTGGAGCTGAAAGATGACCATGGAAACTCGGTAAATGAACGACACCACCGATCGAGTTTTGGTTCGTATCATTCGATTTTGACGAATACTTTGGTGCTAGATGGACACCAGGATCTGATCCTGGAGCTGGAAGATGACCATTAACTTTTTAATTCTTTTTTTATTAGCGAGTATCTAATAAAAGATTGTCTTTTAAAATGTTTGTTTTATTAAGCATTTTTATGGTATAGTGATGGGACGAGTAGGAGATGTACTCGTAGGTACCTAAGTAAGTAAACTAAGCAACACGTCAAGTAGCCAAGCAGCTATTGGAACATGAAGAGTCTAAATACTTATTTAGCACTGCACTGCGCGCCCACTCAGATAAATAAGGTAATAAATCTTCATGCATTGTATTTTCTCTGGAAACATTGCCTTTCAAACCTGGACACAGTGATGTTCGCACATTACTGCTTGGCGATCTAATGAAATGAAATGAAATGAAATTTATTTATTTAGTTCATAAAAAGAAAACAAGTTAGAATATACTTAATTTACAATACACAAAAGCATTTAAAACAAATTGTACACTGGTACCCACACTAGGGCAACCTGTGTCGTGGGTACCTTATCTATTTTACATACAAAGAAAGGGTTGTTTTAGAGACCTATGAAACAAGCAAATTAGTTTTGCCATTATAATAACTGCAAAGGTGTAGTACTTTCCCAGGCGGATTCTGTAAAGCGTTACAACTACAAACTATAATAATTTGTTTGTTGCTGTTATTAAAATGTTATTAAAAAGCTGAAGTGGCAATGGGCAGGCCACATCGCTCGCAGAACTAACACCCGATGGGGAAGAAAGGTTCTCGAGTGGCGACCACGAACCGGAAGACGCAGTGTTGGGCGGCCTCCCACTAGATGGACAGATGACCTCACAAAGGTCGCTGGAAACCGCTGGTTGCAGGTTGCGCAGGACCGTTCGTTATGGAAATCTAGGGGGGAGGCTTATGTTCAGCAGTGGACAACTTGCGGCTGATGATGATGATGTTATTAAAATTACCTACTATCATGTAGTTACGTACATACCTAGGTGTTTTTGAAGAGTTCAAGAAAAACGTAAGCAGCTGTAAAGTATGTTTCATACAATTACTAGCGTTCATGCAACGTTAACGGGGACGCTAAAATTCGTCCTATGCCTACTGAATTGTGACGTAACAATAGTAAAAGCAGGCAGGTTTGTTCAGGACAAACAGACAAAGCCTCCATTACGCCGATAGAGCGTTTTCAAACCATTATGACAGTATACAACACAATACTTATTCGTATTTCGTAGCGTTTGCGACGTTGACGTCTAACTAGATACGACCATCTGCATTCGTTTTAAAAGGTCATAATTTTTTTTCTACTATTATAGGTTGACACTTGACTTGCCATCCATGCGCGAAAGGGGGGGGGGTCACAGGGGACATGACCCCCCCCAAGCCCTATACGTTAAACTAAAAATGTAAGAAAATTGAAAATATCTGATACTTAGTACATAGACTATTTTTTAAAGCGGGAAAACATCTGGAACGGGAACTACACGGGTAAAACCGTGGGGCGCTACTAGTAAAGTATTTTTTGACGTGACAACGTCTTATAAATTGGTTTGCCGGGTGACACTTCAAGAAACTGCGTTACGCTCCGCTCACGTTATGCGCTCACAACGAGAGCGAGTGAGAGGCACGCGTCCCTTCCACTCGGGCATGGTTAGCCCGCCTAAGAGCGAGAGAGATAGACATAAAAAGTGAAAGGCACGCGTCTCTTCCGTAAAATTATTTTACCACTCAAAGTCGTTGTCACGTAAAACTTTCGCCCGTATACCGACTTTACAGGCAACCAATTTTTTTTTAATCGATTTATTGATTGATTCTACTGGTGATCCCCCCCAAAATCTGAGGCTGCGTACTGGTGTCCTCTCCAAAATTCGCGGCTGGGACCGCGCCTGCTGCAATCTTGTTTGATATTAGCCTAAGATGAAGTGTGCTTATTTAAACGAAACCGATTCACTCTCGACTTAAAACCCACAGAAAAACCCCACTCAGGACACCCATTCCACACCCTATACTTACTTATCGCAACAGCAGAGCTAAACTCGTGGTTCAAGTCTTTCACCTCACGTCGCATCACCTTACCTCCCCTCGCCTCGCTTCACCTCTCCTTATTTCTCCTTACCTTATATATCCTTATTTACTTCACTTCACTTGGTTTTTAACCGATTTCAAAAAAGGAGGAGGTTCTCGATTCTGTTTTTTTGTTGTATTTATTTATCAACTACTTGCACACTTACGGTCACGCCAAGACGTGTGTCAAGTTATAACATAGGTACTTAATAAACATATCTACATTTATAAAGAAAAATATTAACACTTAAGGAGTAAAACTAAATAATTTAATAGTAAAATAGTTAAGTGTATGAATGTTACTCGATAGTTTCGCCAATTGTGAATCAATTTTTGTGGTTCTTTTTTGGTAGCTCATAGTTCAGGGGTGTTTCCATATGGATGTGGTGGTTACCACACAGATTTCGATAAATTTATGTATGAAATATGAACCTAAAACTAAAATTTACTTTCATTTAGATACTTTACTGATGGCTTCTTGTGAGATTTAGTCGAGTGGCTGAATTTTATTGTAAATTGAAGTAGCTTTTTGATTTTTTGCTTTTTCCTCATCTCACCTTACTTATCCTTCCCTCACCTTACCTCTCCTCATTTCACGTAACCTTTCTCTTGTAACCTAAGGATTTTAACCAGTTCCCTACCACATCCAGTCTCCCGACGTCCTCACACACCGCTATCATACATCAAACTCATATAATATCACCGAACCGACAATAGCACAGACGTGTACCCCGTACAATGGCAAATGTCGACTGAGCACAATACCGTGCTTCACAAATACGGTCCTTATTGTAAAGAGCACAAAGCTCTGTAAAAGATCTCTGGTTCTACGAGATTAATGTGGTTTTGAAATACCTAACAGTATGGTATATAGGTACTTAAAGTTATAGTATCGTAATTTTGTGGAAGGGTACTGATTTCACTATTTAACTTTAATCACGATCAATACAAATTAAACTCGATTTATAATACATAAATAAAAATGTATTTTGTAAACTAAGTATTGTCGTATTTTCAACGTCGGGAATAACCGATTCCTTGATACTTCGATGCAGTTTTATGTACCATTTTCATGGGTAAACTATGCAACAACAAGCACGAAACTGCATTATAATGAGATGGTAGGGCGCTTTGCGAAGACACCCAAAAACAAACACAAAAAAAACACACAAGAAAGTGGAAAAGAAACACACCCTTGCCAGTTATTCTACCGCCAAGCAGGATGTGCAAACATTACTTTGTTCTAGTTTGAAGGCAATGTTTTGCATCATCAGCTTGTCTTAGTCCACTGCTGGACATATGCCTCTGCCAGGGTTCGCCACTCAGCCCTATCTTCGGCTTTACGTCTCCGTCCACTCCCTGCCTTTCGTACATCGTCACTCCAGCTAGTCTCAGGCTGTCCTACACATAAACATAAATACGTTCTCGTTTAGTTTATTACGAGTAGTTTATATGTATCACACACACTTAATACGGAAAAAAACACAATCGCAAAGTATATATGAAACAAAAAAGTAAATACATTTCGAAAAATCAGCCATTGAATAGTAAATATGTCATAACAATCCAAACGACTATGTAATATTATTATATAAGTAATATAAATAATTATATAAGTCTATGATACAATAGTACGCTTGATACGCCCACGACGGTTTTATCCAAATGTCTAATATAACTTACAAAATGATACCATTGTAAGTGGCCATATAACTTAACAATTCATGCGTGAATGAAATGGGATGACTTGCTTTACTTCGGATTGTGGATCAAATTAATGTTAGGAAATAGTTTTGTGGCCATGAAGCATCGGGAGCATCAAAATGGCTCAGTTTGTTGCATCGATTCGTAGCCCTCCCTCACATAGAGAGTCTAGCCCATAACCCGTCACACGTCAGACACCAATCCGTACCTGGCCAGAGAGTACGGATTGGAGTCTAACACCTGAAAGATGTGCTTTTTGAAACATGTCGGCTTCCTCACGTTGCTATCCTTCACTCTTAAAACAAGGTTATGACAAACTTGAAAATACATGCTATATGCTTTAGCTAAAACAATTGTTACTACGAGTAACAGTGGTTTTGCCCGCGTAGTTTCCGATCATTTTCATTTTCTCGCGATATAAAGTAGTATGTTTGTGTATTATTCCAGTCTGTAATCTATCTGTGTTTCAAAATTTCATTTGGTTCGTTCAGGGTTTTTGAAGGAATTGAGCAACAAATATTCAAACTCTCGCATTTTTAATATTAGTAGGATTAATTCAACCCTTCAGAAAGATAATTTTGAAAGCGGATGTGATAAAATAATTGTAATTCAATCACACGTGACCGATAGAATCTCCATTGACAAAACTACTTAAGTTCGCGCTACAGAGAATAGGATGCGCGTCTGTCTGTGTCGATTTCACTGCATCTACATCAGTGATCTAGATTTAAAACTGCAGCTGTATTTTAAAGGGACATATATGGCAGTCGGCCCCAAGTGGCATCTACTGCCTACCAAGATTTATACACTCATACTGTAAGCCGGAGCGTAAACAATGCACTTACGTCACTCGAAAGCCGTTTTCCCGCCAATTTTGTAAATTTGCGCGCGCGCCAAAAACTTAAGCGATTAAAATATTGAAACTGTAGAGGGCGTTACACTTCAACCACAAGTCCCAACACCCAAGATACTTTGAAAAAGGTTTTTTGCTTAGTTTTGGGGTTCATAGATTTACGACTTTTTTGTATAGAGTTACTTTAACTTGGACCTATTGAATCACATCACCTAGACATTATTACACTGACTACATTGACACTATGTCTTTTGGGTAAGTAAATATTTTTATTTGCATTGTCAAATACTATTGTGTTTCGATTTTAAGGGCAAGGGTTATGGGCTATGTCAATAGCATTGGTTCACTGACAGATCATTTCGTTTCAAATCGATCTTTCAGGGAAAACTCTTTAGGTACGTAGCGTTTTCCGAAACTCGCTGTGCAACTTTAAACTTTGTGTATCGCCTTAATTGTGAGTGCTCGTTTTGCCTCCATAGGTTATTACAGGTTGGACACAATGTAATTAACGGTAAGGCTACATTATTTCCATCATAATTATGCGTTTATAAGAGGTGTTACGACAATTTCAGTAATTATCAAGTAAGACATTAAGTGCAGTTTGAAGACTGTAATTAACAAATACGAGTATCATGCCTCCAATAATTAATTTTCCTTTCCTTCTATCCACAATACGAATAGGTGTTGAATTAAGATATTAAACTGAAATAATATCCTTGGGTAGCACTGAAAAAAACTTTCAGATATTATGTAATCGGAATTCGACTTTTGGACTAAGAGCTTATGAACCCAAGACCTTCGTTATTTTAATAAAGCTGAACCATTATGAAGTGTGGGTCATCCTGGCTTTGGCAGATAAACAGTACCCCCTTGTCGTCTTGGCAGTTTCCTTGTCGCATGATTTTTGTACCTACGGTGTAGCAGAATAGTGGATTAGAAGAAAATTGATCTATGAATATGTCAATGTGATAAAAGTCGTGCTAGAACGTGGGATTAACAATCGTGAGGTTGTGGGTTCGAAACCCGCCTGCACCTTTGAGTATTTTTGAAAGTTACGATGTAGTTACAAGTTCGCCATCAAAATTGGCTTTTAAGCTGGAGGAAAACATCGATAGGAAAGCGCCATGTTCCTAAAATCTTTGGAAGTGATGCGTCATCCGCCAACCCCCACTGGCCTATAGTGCATTGACTCACTCTTCAAATAAAGGCTCGAGTCCCAACAATGGAAGCATTTAGTGGAGTGTAGTTAAAGGAGATAAACATACACCAAGCATCTCCCATTCTGATATCAAAATTTAAATATTCAATTAAAATACAACAATAACAGACCACATTATCGCACACTGTCACCCACAACTCCTAGCGCCCCAAATCTTTAATTTTGACAAGCAGCTGTCAAATCTGCGATAACAGTTTAGAGTGCACGCGGCGACGCGTGGCGTCTGACAGTTGACAGGTCAGGTTCGCTGTCAAGTTTGACAAAAGAAAAGGCGGGAAACGGCGGTCGGACCATTGTTCGGGAAATTAACTTTTGAGCGCCAATTTTATGAGTCAAGTGCTTTGGTCAGATTCTCATGGCTGTAAAATCGATTGCACCAAAATAACGTTTCAAAACAATTTCCGGTCATTATGAGTGTAGATTACAAATAACAGCATGCTTAATAAATATAATACAAAAATAAGTTTTTAGTACTAACAAAAACAAGACATCTATCTACCTATACCTAGGTATAGAAAAAGTACTTAGTTAATTTTAGCTTTAAAATTAATTAAGGATTTAGGCTTAGTGCATTTACTTACTCTTAGAATTTTCATGTAACTACAGTAAAAAATATCATTGTATTTGTTATTATAATATAAATAATCTTAATAAATTAATATTTAAACAGTTCAGGTGTAAGTAAGTACTTTAAATTATTCAAAATCATTTCAACCTTACTAATATTTTAATCGACAAAATGTTGATGTTCGGGAAGGGTTATTTGCTCAATCACGCCGGAACGGCTAAACGGATTATACCCCGACATAACATAGGCTACTTTTTATAGCAGGAAAATAACTGGAACGCGAACTACGTAAGTAAAACCGCAAGGCGTTGCTAGTGAATAAGAATGTAAGGATAAAAACAATAATAAAGAGGTATTTACTTTTTAATAAAAAATGGCGCAAATTCAAAGTGGGAAGATTGTAATTATTAAGATCAATTTTGAAAAACTGGTTGTTGTAATTTAAAGTAAAATACATTTTTTTATGATGAAAACATATTCTTTTGATTACCAAAATATCAATACAATCGGTACAATAGTATTCTTCGACCCTCCAAAACAATGAACTGACGTCAATAACACAAACATAATCAATATCGCTGTGTAGGGGTAATCTTCAAGAAATAGGGAGGACTTTAAACTCCTCAGAGGGCTGAGGACAAAGCGTGTTTTTCATATAAACCATGGGTATTGACAGCGGCCACAGTCACATTGCGACCAAGTTATCAGTAGAGTATGGCGATGGCGACACGATCGAATAATACATCCACCTACAAATTCCAGATTAGACGACTTCTGTGTCCGTGTTCTATGGGCGTAATTAGTTCCGCTTTTGGTCGCTGCACAGATAAGTTGGCACTATACAGCCATAGTCGGTTGTCCCCTGGCATCGGCCGTCGAATGACAGCTGATAAATTATGTGTTTACAGTTCGCGAAGTTGCCTTCAAAGTTTTAGGTAATTTATGTCTCTTTGTACATTTTTGTTTAGAAGGTGACGTTAACTTTCATGGGATTATGGATTTTATTTGTGCTGCGTAATATATAAAGGTACATAAAACAATGATTACTGTCGTTACGCTATCTTCATTATTTAATCAATAATATAAATACAAAAGTAATGTTGTCTATCTGTATGTATACCTGTCTGTTGCTCTTTCACTACTAACCTAACCATTATACACTGTACTTAGTGAATTAAATTTGGTACAGATATAATGTACAGCTTGACAAAGAACAAGGTCTACTTTTTTTGAGAAAACGGACAAAATGTTTGTCTGGAAGTTTCGTCATTTTTGAAGCTAGAAGCTTGAAATATTGTTTTGAAGCTTTTTATTAGATACAAATCATAAAAAACTGTTTAGCCACAGGTTAGGAATACAGCGCACCAAAGCACAGCCAGTCTCTAACGTAAAGTAATAAAGCTGTAACTTCTGTTTTTCCCAATAAAATGGCACCACTAAACTTTACACAACCTAATTTTTTTTTAACCAGTAACATCCCGCGCTTTTATTCGCTTAGTCCCCATTCCCATTATTTTCTCGCGACAAAAAGTATTTATTTCAGACTATCTATCTCTGTTATTTCAACCCGATCCTCTCGAACTTTCCGACGTAATTGAGTAACTAGCATCTAAAATGTTTTCATTTACCGTTAAAGCTAATGGTGATAACAAATTTGTACATTTGGAATATTTAGAAATGTAGTTGGGATACAAACCTTTTTATTTTTTAATCTTTATTAATTACAAGAACAAAATAAAAAAAAATGAGTAACCCCCCGACTACCTCGGATTTGTTATCTGTACAACAATCCACTAGTCAAGCCTTTTCATTTGATACACAAATTAAGGAAGTTGTGAAAAAAGAAATGTATTTCACCGTTTTGTGGTAGCGGCCATCTTGGATTTGAAATTTGTCATAGTGCATAGCATTCTACTAGTCAAGCTCTTTCATTTGATACCCATATTGAGGTAGGTTGTGAAGAAATATTTTTTCCGCCATGTTGTGGAGGCGGCCATCTTGAATCGATATTTGCCAAACAAAGCAAAGAACATCCGCACCAATATTAACCTTCAAATAAAAAATACCGCATCGAAATCGGCCCATTCGTTTCAGCTTTACGGTGTCACAGACATACACACACACAGACAGACAGTCAAACTTATAACACCCCTTTTTTTGGTCTTTTTTTTTACAATCCTGCGTCCTCAGGATTGTAAAACTACGGCTTTTTTGCAACACCGTTTTTTTGCCATTTTATAAATGGTCCCAGAATATTGTTATGGTTAATTGAAGCACATTCAAGGTTCTTTAAATGACAATTTCTCAATTGGAGCGTGTATTTATTAGTGCGGATTGTTGTGAGTGTAAACTCTGTGCGTCGGACGCGGACCTTGTTGGTTTTGCCGTGTTTTGTGTTGGGGAGGTGTCGGCCGGGTTATACAGGACGATGACTTTTAGCTTTTTAGATATTATTACAAAACTATATCTACCAGATTTCTCGTATCTCGAAAAAGCGATATCGTTTCATGGTTGATGTTCCAAAGACACGGACGAAGAGGTCCGATTCCACGTTTGTGATAAGAACGTCTAGGTTGTGCAACGCGTTGCTTGAGTGGGTTTTCCGCGATGGTTAAAATATTAGTGTCTTCAAATCGAGAGTGAATCGGTTTCTTCTAGGTAAGCACGCTCCATTGTAGATCGCATCGTCGCTTAACATCAGGCGAGATGATCGTCAAGTGTGAAACTATTATAGTTAAAAAAAAAATTGATCCTAAACTTTCGCAATTTGGTGCACATGATTTGATCGCAATCTACATTAACTCTTAAAGTGCGTCCCCCAACAAAACGAGTTTTATGTCCAGTTTTCAGATCTATCTACTCATTACCCAAACCAAATATTATACATATAATAATAATATAATATACTCATTACACAAACCAAATATCAACTAGTACAAAATACATTCAATTCCTTGGCTTCAAAATGGTAGTTTCTTTTTTTTAGTAAATAATTTATTGTTTGTATAATCTCTTCACAATGACACCATAAAAAATATAAATAATTGTAATTTCCATGCATCTACTCGAAACACTGCCCTTATTCGGATTTTGTACTTACACCAACGGATAGGCAATTCCATTACGAACATTTTAATACATATTTTTTTTTTAAAACAAAAATCTCTTTTTATACAGCGTTTATTCTAAAATTTGAGCGTAAAACAGCGAGAAATCCTAATGTTTCTCTCCTGCTCCTTCTTGCAGTATGCGATGAGGTAAGAAATACTCAAGGTCATTTGCTCGGGGTACGGCCTTAACTAGTAGCGTCCCGCGGGGTGATCCGCGTAGTTCCCGTTGAAATACGTAGAATAACTGGCGAAGGTATGGTACTTCCCCAGACGGACTCTGCCAAGAGACCTACCACTATATATTTACCTATGCTACTTTTTTTTGTGCTGGGGTTCTTAGGCAATATATTTCAAACTCTACTTTCTTCAAAAGAAACATGTAAATGGGGTCAAACTTCTTCATCTTCTTCTTCAGAGTCTTTCGAAAGTGGACATTAAAAAATAGTATCAGCTGCACACTCTCCGAACTGGATCAGCCTGTATATGAGACACTTCCCTATTAGAGGGCCCGTTTTGTTTTTGTTATTCCACCATAATTTGCCGATACAAAAGACAGGGATTTTGTTTATTTTCTGCAAAAACACAACCATATCCTAACCATAATAAATATACCAATGATATCTATCGAGCGCATATTTTATATAAAAACATAGGGGATATTTTATCATACTATGGCAATAATGATTATAGATGAATTAATTTTAAGCCTTATTATATTGTGATACGGGTCATATTGTTGATAATAAAATGTGGAGGGTGTAATAAAAAGTAGTGACAAGTGGATATGAAAACTGAATAAACATTGAGATGTGAGTTTTAAAATGGTGATTTAATTTTCTTTTTTTTAGTAATCATTACAATAATTAAATACTTTTTATTATATTGATGTAATAAATATAATAAACCTGGAATACGCTGCTTGAGTGGATTTTTTGATGGTTTATCTTATTTGGTTTTATCTCGGTAGGAGAACTTAAAAAAAACGAATTTATCGTATTATGGTTTACAAATTTTAAACTTTAGTTGAATTTTCACAAATTGCTCTGAACTAGCTACCAGACAAAAAAGAAATCATCTAAATCTATTCACAATTGGAATAGCGGAACATGCAAACCACAAAAAAATACACATTGAGACCAACCCCCTTTATTGAAGTCGGATAACTCAGTGTCACATATGCAGTGCCACTATTAAAGCCGTGGTGATCTAGTGCCTAGTACTGAATATTTACAAATGTGAGATCTCAGGTTTGAATCCCGCATGCATCCTTAAGTGTTTTTCCAAGTACAGATGTAGAAGTGTGTTATCAGAAACACTGGTTGCTGGTGAAGGAAAGTCATGAGGAAACCGTTACGTTTAATGTAACTTTATTATTGTTTATTTTTTTTTATTTTTTTTTATTTAATGTACCTTTCGAGGTCATATATCATTCGCCAAGTCGCTTTAGGCCAGCGTGGTAGCGTGACCTGGACCCAATCAGGTCTTGACGAGACCCAGCAGCGAGAAAATTTTGTGGTCCGTGAACTCAGCTTAAGTTTCAGTCATATTGTTCGATCAAAATCTGGTGAAACCTACCAATATACGTTCGGACCAGAACAAAGTTTCAACCGCATTTGGCAGTCTTTTCAAAAGAAATAATGTGCGTATCACACTTCACTGATTGGTTGAGTAATTCATTAACTGTTAGTTTTTTAGAGGTAGAGGACTTACTAGTGGTAAGTCGGCACACTACAACCCCTTCATTGTTGATTCCCCAAAATTCATTTAAAGCGATATAAGTAATGAGTCCTTTCTCGTACAGCCAATGAGTGCAGTAAACCACGGGATCCACTTTTCCTATAAGATATTTTTATAACTTTTCAAGGAAAGTGTGAATAGGTATATTTTCAGCATGCATCACCTTCGAACACAGCATAGTTTACCATCAAGCAAGCACTTGTAACGAGGACAGAAGGTTTGCAGAAGTCACGTCAAGAAGTCAAAGAAGAAAACATTGTTTTCGGTTTAGTGTTAGATCGAAACAGGTTTCTCAGCGAAATTCAAGCTTTCAGTCAGGCTCTCAGTTTTGACCGAAACCGAAACTTACCTTTATGTTAAAGTGTATAATTTATACTGAAATCTAGTGTATTCATTATTAAACATATACGATGTGTTAAATACTTTAGTATGATAACTGTCGTGGTTGTTTTACATTTTATATGAATTTACGGGTAGGCCACGTGAGTTATAATTAGTCCAGCTTGACTTAAGTTACACCCGCATCCAGCGGTTTTTCCAAGGGAAGTACACGCGTGTGACCGCTACTCGTTGGGCACAATCAGCGTATTAGTGTCAAACGAGCAGCGGTGTTTGAATGTATGTTAAATAAAAAACAATCATTCTTTAACACTGGAGATTCGGCGCGGTCGAAACTTTTGACCACGTTTCGGTCGAAACCGAAACTGAGACCGAAACACGATCGGTGACACATTTTAATGACTTTGCATAATAGGTAGAACTTAATCAAGCAAAGAAAACACAGCTCAATTTTAATTATTTTTTATTAGGTACGAATAATTCTGAATCTTTTTACAAATAGATATTTTAATATTTAGTCCTCTACGATTCGGGACTTCACACGAAATAAATTACGGTTAATCCCTAATTAAACAAAAGAGCAAATAAAAACGCACTATCAAAGTTCTAAATGCTGATATTGACTTACGAATGAAATTTCAATTATGGCAACATTTATAAATGCAATATGAAATACGTAATTTTTATGGACTTACAACATCGAAATTAATACATCGAAATAATAAGTTAAGTTGCGAAATAAAAATCGCTGTTCTTTTATCAAAATACAGTTTGGTCTTTTTGGGACCCCTCTGACGTTGGTTTTCAGAACGGCACATGTATATCCGGTACTTTCATACGACATTTCACTACTGCGCAGCCAATCACGTACAGCACGGAAGTTCTTCCGTTTGTGATTGTACTGCACAAGGAATTTTACACCTTAAACAAGTATTATACAATTCACTTTAACAACTTCGTTTAGAAGGAGTTCGTTTTTAAAATACACATTTTCTACTAATATTGTAATGATAATAAGCATCATGGAGAATTATATCTCAGGAAATAAAGTAAATTTACTACGGAATAATAATGGTACGTGATTGTGTTATAAACCTCTTTGGCTCGTGAGCTTTGAGTGGATAAATGTTTAAAACTAACTATTTTCAAATGTCGAATTACATAATTCTAAATTTGAAACGAAAATTACCGTTAATTATGTATTTAACTCATTGATTTGTTTTCTCACGCTTGTACACGCAAAATATACTTAGTAGAACTTCATATCAATCGTTACTTGGCACAAAACAGACAAGATACTGTGTCATCAATCACAATTTGTAATTAATCCGATGTATTTTATTACGGAAAAGTGCATAGATTTCAATAAAACAGTGTGAAATGTTTTTCAAATGCCTCTACTGAACATGTGGCTTTCATACAACAGCTATCTTATATTTAATTCTTATTAATGTACATTTTACAAGGATAGTTAAACTAGACAATCATAGCCTATTATTTACAAATTATGATATAATTTAAGTCGTTGTAGTATCGCCAGATTAAAATAATCTAGCTCTTAAAATTATTGTTCACTAGATATGGAATGTTTATGTTTAGGTTTTTATACAACATCCCTCGTTAGTACTTCTAACGAGGACTTTTGTAAAAATACTTCGATCACAATAAGGAGTTTTCAGAATGTAAACAAAATAGTTGAAGATTCACAATTTTGCGACGACTGGCACCACTGAAATTATTAAATTTCTTTGACAAAATGACATATTGGAGCGATGACTATTCATTAATCAAATGCTCATTTTTTAATAAATATTTATTAAATACAAACATAGTATCAAGTCTTTACTTCCCGTTGAAGTACATGGAACACACAGAGATGATATGAACACTTGGTTAAAAGTGACCACTTTAAAATAAATGTAAAGTTTATATTGACAGATTGTCAGCCCATCTTCCTCATATCATCGTCACATATTTTTATATTTCTGAGTTTATGAGGATGGCCAGCATGGAAGTGATTGATTTTACTACGAAAACTAACGTGATTATACAAATTTATTAAATTTTCAACTAAATGTGTGTTATGGTAGGTTAAACCTGACTAAAGTTTCAACCGTATTCAGCGGTCTTTTTCAAGAACGCCTGCGTTCGTTATTCAATCACCAAACGTCATAGCAATTTCTGGCTGAAATTTAAGACTAACCAAAGTAACATGACTGATCTGAGAAATAATATGAGTCCGATTCGCACGAATAGTGCGTGCATACCTACTCAGAAACATAATCCGTTAACACTTTACAGGGTAGATACTAAGAAGAACAATTATTTACCTGGCACGTGTGTTTACATTGCCAAAAACTTGACTTTGTAATGATTAATGACAACACTGAATATCGTAAATATACTCGTACTTATCTAAAAATAGTTCATTACTTTTTAGTTGCAACTACGAGTATTTTCGAAATGTATTAAAATATTTTTTAAATATTTTTTTTTAAATCAGTATTTTTTTTATTTGAAAATTACTAAATTATAACATAAGAGGGCAATATTTTTCTGAAGTAGAAAAAATGATTCGTTTATGAAATTCAGTACTGAAAGTAACCATTACATCATATTTTTATCGAATATTAATTTTAACATTTACTAGATAATAAAATTCGCACTTGAAATACTTAACTAAATATATATTTTTATTACTATAGTAGCTATTTAAATAATAAGTACTATTATTTACAATTTCTTACAAGCTTTGCAAATACATGAAACCTAAAACAGAAAATAGGAAGGAACTTTGGATCACGTAACAAAAATATATAAAAACAAATATTTCAAAGAGTGTTCAATAATCACTCAAAAATAGATTTGATTAGGCATACTGACTAACTTCGAAAATGTTTTTTACACCATCGGACTAACTGCAGAATATTCTGGCAAAAAAACGTACTAAATTAATAGCACAAATAAAAACAATCACAATAAAGCGACCTCATAACACGTCCCCGACACACGGTCATAAAGAACGGACAACAAAAGTTCAAACAAATAACAAACCACTATCATGTTTATCCTTCAGGTCAGAATATGACAGTCAACGGCCTCCGAAATTCTCCTCCCTGCGTAGCTTGTGTGTATTGGCCGGGATATTGCGGCATGAGCAGGCTTGATGAGCCTTGGTAGTAGGGGAGAGATGGGGATGGATTTGACCCAGAGGATGTGCTACCCTCGGTCCTATCTTGTGCTTTTGGGGTCATATCTGGGGAGTCAGCAGGCGAGCGTGGGGAGAGACTCGACGGCGCGGAGGTCACGGCTGAGCTGAGGCCAGCCATTGCTGCAGCGGATGCCTCTGAGTACATCTTGCTTATGTCCATGGGATATGATCGTTGTTGCTGCTGGTCCATGTACATGTAAGCTTTGGACAGAGCTGCTGAGTCGATGTAGCTCCGTGACGGATCCGGGTACATGCCGTAGCTGCGGTACTTCTCAGCTTCGAGCGAATATTTCGACATATCCATTGATGAACCCACCTGTAACAAAGGATATTAAATAGTTAGTTTATCTGTTTATCACTGCTTAATAAAGAGGAGGACTGTAGAGTTCATGAAATAATAAAATAACATAATGACGAAATCGGCATCTCTAAAAACATATTTTTAAGACATTTATGTCATCCGCGAAACCACACTTAGAACAGTATTATGATCTTGAGTCTCTCCTTGTGTAAAAATGCATCGAGTTTTAGCAACAAGAACATAAACTGTACTGTTTATACTTGTGTGTATTTCTTAATAATACCATAATTCACATTATTTCTTCAATTAGACCAAACACCAAGAAACTATAAAAGTTTTTATAAATTTGGTATCATTTGATTCATTTGGTAATTCATCCAAACTTCACAAAAATATAGTTCGTTTTCTACTGGACATAAGTGCCTATTTATTTATTGGATACAATAATAGTAAACATTAGTCATAATTCATGACATATAAAGATAATAAATAAACATGGCGATTGTTCAAGCCAATAATTTTCTTTTAAAGTAATCATATAAATCGCCAGAGACGTCGAAACATTTACAAATCATCGCGTCTTAATCAAAAGCGTTCCACATGAATCTATAGTTAATCTATCTTTACGAGAATTATTCACAAATAACATAATTCACTGAAAATTAAATATCATTTTTATGAATGCCTTTGAGATTCAATTGTGAGCGATTATGGTGGTTATTGCTTGGCAATAAGGCTCAAATATGTTTGGAACGACTGTTATGTTGTATTTTTCACGGTCAGACGCACAAATCAAACGTAACAAAAGCATCGAATAAAGCTTCGAATTTTAAATTTTTTAATGAAGTGAGTCCTACACAATATTGAGAAGAAAATACGCTCCGGCGACACACAGACTCAATGGCGGCAGTTTACTGTTTAGTTTTAGTTTACTCGTTAATAAGGGCACTTATTGAAAAGAATATATATGTAAGAATTATTTGATATACATAAATAAATAAATACCATATCTAATGGTATATATTTATGTCTATAATTTATGTTAAGAAATCATTAAAACTTTTTTTACGGTGCGTTTGTTATTTCTCTGTCTTCACGATGGAGCGATAGCTAAAAATTTATTAACGTATTAGCATAGAATGGATAGAAAATTCCTATTCCGATTGGCTCAGAAATTGTACTCGATAGACAAATTATTATAGATTATCTAATTATCGTAATGTAAACATTAGCGTGAGTAAAAAAAGCAAATCTTTGAGTGCAGTTATATTTTTCGAATTTGGAAAACTTTTTTTTCGTTGTAATTTTTTTGTGGCATTAAGCGAACTCAAAAAGTTTAAATTGATCGTAACTCAAGTTTTTTTTACGATTTAAAGCAACGCGACGAACAATTTATTCTCTTGGTGGTAAATAAATTCGACTGCCCATTATAGCCCAGTGTCACACAGCTGTTTTGAAAATTAAGAATCCAAATTCCTGCCTAGGACTGGACTATGCTCATCAGCAAAAAACGATGAAATTATCTATTTGCCCCGTCATTTTACTGGAAACATTTCCCTTCTAACCACAAAACAGTACATAAAAATTCCTAGGCGGAATCTGGAAACAGTCCTACCACTACCTACTCATATTTTTTTTACAGCGTCAAGTCACGATTACTAGTATGGATATATTTAATGTTTAATTTTTGTGTAATAAATGTACTGACATAACTAGTCAAAATAAAATTAAAAAAGTCAACAAAAAAAAAATGTTTGTACAAAACCACGTAACAAATTAAAATATGTTACTGATGAAATAAAAACGCGCCGACCGTCGCTCAAAGGTCCCTATAATACTGGCCGCATTCCCCTGCTGGATCGCCATGGAAATACGCTGTTCAGATACCTGCCCGGGAATCGCGTCCTCTGACACGCAAACGCCGTCCGAGGTCCAGCACAATAATATTTAAAACTTTTTTGTCAATGAGCTCGCCACACAACGCAGCCGTGTGTCGCCTCCTTACTTTATAACATACGATTCCCGTGCACGCTAAATCAGGATTAGCCGGACATCGCGCCGTCGCGCGCGGTTTACTGCCGGCCCTTACGACTTGAACACTATTTTATTGCATCGTGTATTGTAAATGGCCTTTTTTACTTTTTTGACGTAGATATTTTCCGCCTCGGATTGTTAGTAGGAAAGGTGTACTATTTATTTATTTGGAACGAACAATTTGTGTTGTCAAATACAAAATAATTTACCTAACTAGCTATTTGACCGTATTAAGTTTAGAATTTTTATATCTTCGTAGTTGAAACGGGTTTCACAAAACCGACTGATATGAAACCTGTTTAAACTGTATTCATATCATGTTACAACATAGAATTATTTGTACCTACCAGTGACAATGCCATAATGTGAAATAGTCAGACCGGATAGACAGCTTTCATCATCATCATTCAGTAGAATCTCAACAACAACAATTTATTAAAGCACATAACGAATAACCTACAGAATACTTCAGTAGTTTTTACATTGTCAATAGTACTCAGAAACAGTCACACTTATAACATTAGTAGGATCTAATTGTAACTACTCATTATCGCAAATAATTATTATTAATTATGAAGATTTTCTGGCATAATGCCCGAGCTACACGAGGGTAGTTTTCAAGCTAGATTAGCAAGCTAGTGTTAGCAAGCTAAGCTTCGTGTAGTCAACGCTACGTAACGCTAGTTTTGTCTATAAGAAACTAGAAGTACCTACTAGCTTGATAGCTTACTAACTAACTTGCTATCCTAGCTTGATAAACTGGCTGCGTATAGCTCGGGCATAAGAGCCGGACCTATCAGCCAGTATTCCGACTACTCATCAAAACTATTGCCGATTATCCAGTCACTCATCCCTACTGGCAGTCGGTCATATCCGCACCAAAATTAGCGAACCATCCTCGTACCGCCCGATTTCACACCAAGTTACCGCCTCCACCTCACTAATAAGCCCCCGAAAATCGAATATAAATCATCGATCAACATAATCGAATACTAAAAATCACAATGGTTCGTTAACCGACGTTTTCGCCCAATCACTATTTTTAATACAGGTACGGGCAAAACGTGTTAATACGTACGCCTTTCAATAGTGGCTGATTATATTGTTCCTACCGAGTTTAGGGTCTGATTCGATACGTTAATCGAAAAAAGTGCGTTTTCATTCGATAGTTCGGGGGTCTATTAAGGTGGCACAAAGGCGGTGATGGATCGGGGCCTTCGGGACCTTTCGGTAGCGGACTTTCGCTGGGTTAATTAAATGTGAGCTTTGTGGGGGTTGCAGTTAATATGACCAGTTTTTTATTCAAAGTACGATGAGAAAAGTATCGGTAGATTTTTTTTTACTGTAACTGTAAGTAGTCATTTCTTTCAACGTCGAGTACTTGTTAATTGAAAAACAAAACTTTTTAAACCATTGATAGGGTTTTCCTTGATCGTTATCTCACCTGGTATTATGAGCCGATGTAAAGGTTATTAATGTCGATGTTATGGATACGTTCTATGATGGTGCACGCTTACCACGTTGTCTATTGATATACACTCAAATTATATCCAATATTATATCACTTTGGTATTAAAAAACAATAATACATTTATTGCTTCATTTTTTTATATTATTGGTCGTGATCACGCAACGTTTACTAAAGTTGTTTTGTGTTCAAGCAATGAATTTTGACGTCTTCTTCTTCTTTAGAAAATCTAGAGCAATGAACAAGGATTCTAAATATCAATCACAACGTATAAAAAATCCAAGTAAAAAATATAATGGGATAAGCCAGTACTTTTAAGGTGTAGATTGACGGGATGAACAGGATATCTGCCTGATGGTAACCAATACTACCTGCCCATAAAAAAGTGTCGCGAAGCTATTGGTACACGAAGAGTCCAAATCATTAGCACTGCTGTCATCACCCAGCATGACTTCAGATAGCCTCAACTGCCTACCAAACCTTGTTCTAGTGCAGAAAGACTCTTCTAACCTAAGCTTTAGGCATAGAATATATCATATGCTTTAGGTTAGTAATGTTAAACTTAACCTAATATAAACTTAATAACTATATTTACGCACAAAAGTATAATGTAGGTACTCGAAAGCATTTACGTTTCAAGTGATTGTAAAATCTCCATCGTAACCGTATACACTATACTATACTATACTTACTAAACTTAAAATAGTCCGAGAGAACTACCATGACGTAACATTAATAAACAATAATAATAAACTTTCCAATTATTAAGTTTATAATGAGCATAGTTAAAAGTAACAACCATATCGCAATGTTCAACATCGATCAATTGATTTTCCAAAGTAGCACATAACTTGTTTGCGCCATTCAATTCAATTAACCGATTGTATTTTCTATATTCATCAAGAAACCATTGATAATTGAATCCGATAATGGCGAAAACCTTTTCAAATTTCAATTGATATTTTTGATGAGTGTCAAAAAACAAAAGAACGCGCAACGCTGTGTTAAATAAAATGGCTGATTATTTTGCAATTTTTTAACGTTAGTCTAACAAGTTTAAAGATCAATGCTAAACAGTAGTCAAGACGAGTTTCATTTTATTTGATATACAATAAAGGCTAGCGATTGATCACGAATTGGCTAATGTTAAGCAGTTACGGCGGCGTAGGACTTTTTGAAGGGAAAACTTCGCTTGGTGCGCCATGGACAGATTTTTCGGGGCCTGTAGCGTCACGCTCGGGAATGATAAGAACTCTTCGGATAAACTCGGGATTATGGCCGTTGCTGACGCATTTCTAGATGGCCATGCTTAGGGCCACGCCCTCCGGTTTCAGCCGTGTAGTTTCAAAAGTATGCTATCAAATTCTGAGTTATATTTTCACTTCTATCGGCCCTTCCTATGACTGCCAGTTTTTTAATTATTATCTTTGATATTATACTAATTATATTTCACTTAGATTATAAATCCGAAAGATTGGATGTTTCGTAGAAATGAACTGAAGCAAGACCTACGTCCTTCTACGACTGGGTTGAAATTTGGTGCACAATAACATAGTTCGGTATAATACATGTATTGTGTTTCTTCCATCGTCACGCTAGACCACTTGGTTCCAAATGTTCCAAAAACCACTTCATATTTTTTTGTAAACGCTATGAAAACCTGGCGTTCTTTTTTATAAGTTTACTAGCGGCTAGTTTCGGCTCTGCTTGGATTTTTTTAAATATAGAGTGACGAGACGAGCAAGACACGTGCCTGATGGTAAGTAAATTAACACACATAACAACACAGTGACACGTAGCTATTGGAACATGAAGAATCCAAATAATTACCTATCACGGCACTGTTTTCGTCTCTCAGAGATCTAAGATATTATAGGTATCTCAAAGCCTGCCTGTAATTTCGTAAATACCATTATCGAAATAAAAATGATGCTCTTTCAATTTGGATCAAATTACACATAAATGCCAACTTTCGTGAATATCGGTTGAGTTAGTGAAGAGTTCAATCGGAACAAGCATCTTGAACCGGGATTTTTATAACTAAAGATTTTGTTTATCTTTTCACCCTTTCGTTTATAAAACTGTCTAGCAAACAATCATTTAAAACAAACATTTATCCCATTCCAATTTGTCAAATAAATTGATTCGTAAACTCCCCACTTCCTTAATGCAATAAACCAGAAACAAAATCCACTAATACGCACCCTTGAGGACGCCCCTGATGTACACACTACACAGTAAGAGCAATATTGATATTTTTTTAATCGATAAAAGGTTTAAATTGTTTTTAAACTTTCGAGGTTTAAGCACATATTGTAAACATTATACAGGACTTAGCCACGATCTACTTAAATTATAATTTAATTCATTTTTTTTTTGCTTTCGTTATTTGTACACAAGATGTAAACACTTTACAGAACTTAATCCCGATCAAAACTATCATTTAATTACCTCGATGTTTCGGCAGTGTTACAACCGATGTGGTCACGAGAAGTACTGTCGTGTTGCCGTGGTCACGAGAAGTACTGTCGTGTTGCCGTGGTCACGAGAAATACTGTCGTGTTGCCGTGGTCACGAGAAGTACTGTCGTGTTGCCGTGGTCACGAGAAATACTGTCGTGTTGCCGTGGTCACGAGAAGTACTGTCGTGTTGCCGTGGTCACGAGAAGTACTGTCGTGTTGCCGTGGTCACGAGAAGTACTGTCGTGTTGCCATGGTCACGAGAAGTACTGTCGTGTTGCCGTGGTCACGAGAAGTACTGTCGTGTTGCCGTGGTCACGAGAAGTACTGTCGTGTTGCCGTAGTCACGAGAAGACTTCTCGTTACCACTAATTAAACAATAGTATAGATCGTGATTAAGTCCAGTGAAGTGTTTACATTATTAATCAATTATCTCCATGAAGAAAACGTCGTCTTTTCGTGACCACGGCGGTTGTACCTACCGAATGCTACCGAAACGTCCAACTAATTAAATAATAATTTAGATCGTGATTAAGTCCTGTGTAATGTTTATAATATGATAATAAGTATGCACTTGACCGCCATCTCTGGGTGAGGAGCGCAGTGCAGTGCTAGGTAATGATTTGGACTCTTCATATTCCAATAGCTGCGTGTCACTGTACTGTTATGTGGCAGGCATTTTGCTTAACATAAGGCACATGTCCTGCTAGTCTCGTCACTCTTGATATAAAAAAAAACTCGCTTTATGTTAAGCGACGATGCGGTTAATGATAGAGCACGATAGAAGAAACTGAGTAATTTGGTCAAGGGTAACGTAGCCAGAAAGCTGGTAGCTTATTGGCTGTAGATAATTCTGTCCAATTTAGTTTTATTTGTTTTTATATTTTGCTGCACCTATCTCTGTCACCTACAGATTTTCTGCTAAATCATCATTTGAGCAAATTTTATTTTCAGTTTCCCCCATTTCAATAACACTGTAGTGTCCTTACTGTGATTACAAGTGTCGCCGTCACATACACAAGATTAAACGTCAAATATAGGAGCTGGGGGAAGATCGAGGAGTTTTTAAATCGAGGGTAGATCGTGTCAAGTACTGTTTAATAGGCGCGCTTGTTTGGGGCGCGCCTACCCCGGGACGACTGGTAACGATGGGCTTACGTCACTTCAGCTCTTCTTAGTTTACTAGACGTATACAGGGTTACAAGCGTTTCATGGTTGATGTTCCAGAGACATGAACGAAGAACTTTGACTCTACCTTTGTGACATGAACGTCTAGGCTGTGGAATGCGTTCTCTGAGTGGGGTTTCATGGATAATGAATCGGTTTCTTCTAGGTAAGTATTCTCCATCGTAGACCGCATCGTCGATCAACATCAGGAGATGGCGGTCAAACTTAATCCATACCAGTTAAAAGAAATAAAAAATAAAGAGTAGGAAGTAACTAATGAATTTAATCGTATACTAAATCCTTATAATATAGAATATGCAAATGTAGGATTGACCATATTTTTTATTTTCTATTAGATTGCCAGATATAAATAGGTATTTTGATCCTAGTTATTTTAATCTACTTGTTACTGTAATTTACTCATATAAATTGATGCTGACGAAAGTTTTGCCGTTGTACTATTTTTGCGAGTACGATAGATATATGATGGTACCCTTAAAACATCTCTCCTGTATGACATAAAACAATAAAAGCCAGGCCAGGATTTTTTCATACATTTTTTTTAATCCTAAGTAGTAGCAGTAATAGTAGTAGTAGTAGTAGTAGTAGTAGTGATAGTAGTAGTAGTAGTAGTAATATCTTATTTAAAATATTTTTCATCCATTACTTTAACAACTGGGTTTACTAAAAGAACCGTAAAAGGGTTTTATTGGATAAAGAAGTGATATTACGGTAGCAATCCACTAAAGGGTTGTTTAAACTGTAATCAAAACACATCTTCGTTCTGTTTCCACCGCACATTGTTCCGTGACGGTACAATGATCACACAGAAAGCAAGATCCTACATTAAAATCATGTTCGAATATAAGTTTGGTACTCACTGAGTACAAAATGAAATACAATTTGTTTGATGTAAAAAAAAAGATATCCGTCACAGAGACTGCCTTTAGAAGTGAAAACTTTTGTTTTTTTTTTTGGTTTTGTTACATGGTTGGATTTGTTAACTTTGGAGGATTCAATACAAAACGGTAAAGGTAAGGATATTCTTTAATATCTATTGCCTACTACTACGTCTTATAACTTAAGATATAGAATACGGGCTTATTATCCTGAATGAATCTAATTAGTACAATGATAAATTGTAAGGCATGCTCGTAATTTTAAACAAACCTAATAAAAAAATAAAACTTAAAAAAATCGGGAGACAGGGTCGCTAAATCAGTATATCGGGAGATGATATCCAAAATCAGTAGATCTCCCGATAAATCGGGAACTTTGGGATCACTGTGGTGTAGAGAAAAAGAGATATCACAAAAACACAATCACAACACTGCCACAGAGTAAGTAATTTGTAATAATAAATGTGTAGTAATTTAAATGCCCGTTTAGCGTAGTTATTTGCTAAAATCGCTGATAAGACTGTAATAAAAGAAAAAATAGTTTTCGGCAAGCGTTAGGTGACGATGTCGCGAGTTCCATGATTATTGTTATCACCCGATTAGACCTGCCGTTACTTAGGTACTTGAACAATTAAAAAACGTTCATTTGGATAAATATTGAGTTCACAAAGGTTGACTGATAAATTGCATAAGATTCGTAGGATCCAAAGATTAGCATCAACTAAAAGTACCTACATTCTAGTTATTGCCACCTAAGCACTGCCTAAGTAGGTACCGAGACACAGCCAACGACATAAATCAAAAGAGGTGCCCTGAGCATCTTGAAATTGTTGACAAATTGCGTCTCTGTGTGTAGCGCGAGTGCTTTACAAGTACCAATCTACTTGACCACTAGACTCGCTAGTGGCGAGGTATGTTGCGGTTCTACTTATTTTGGTTGTTAGCAACGAATAGTGATAGGTATTAACGTCCGTCGTTCATCGCTTCCTACAACCCACAAGATCGGAAATAGTGAGCTCACTCTTCGCAACGATAACATAATTCCGTGCGCCTGAAGTTTGGGAGGGCACATCCTTTGATTTATAGCGATGGACACAGCAAGAATCAGGTGGGCAATGTTTTGCCAGCGTGCACTAGATCCCACACTAGTTCTAGTCTTTCAGTAGTTTTAAATAAACGTAACCGTTGTTTGTTAATAAAACGTGAAATAAGTATGTCCCAAGCTTTACCCCAAACATTAGGAACAGTGAGCACCCTTGTAACATACTGTTTGCATTATCAAGATGAGTTGTCATGGAATAATTAGCGAATATCCAGGAGGGCGTTCGCAACAATCCAATTTAAACTCTAAATCAAATAGAAAAGTTACAAATTTAAGTGACAAACGTAGAAGTGATGATGCGATTATGTCGGTTACGATAAAGGTGTCTGAGATTTCAACTCGGTAGAAAATTTGGTTATTAAATTTTGAGGGCGTCGGAAATGAGGGGATTATTATGAGGAAAACTGTTTTGAAAACGAATGTAACGACAACTAGGAAGAATGATAAACAAATAAAGTGAATTAAACATTTTAAGTAGGTACCTAGTCCGGCCTCGAAAAATTAATCTTACTAAAGTACTACTATTCTACAAATATTTAATATCAACTTGGTATGTAGGTATTAAATGACAGTAAAATAATAAACACATCATCATCATCATCAGCCGCAAGACGTCCACTGCTGAACATAGGTCTGACCACCTCAATAATAAATACCCTCAGATTATAATCTATTGCTTGAGATTATAATCTTGCGGTAGGTTGGGTTAGTTGGTAATCTGACGACGCGACGTTAGATTATAATCTGATCGTTTTTACAATTTGGCGATGACTTAAACATAGATGAATATCTCATTGATATACCAGACCTTGGATATTTTTTGCTCTTTTTCATAGCTGAGGTTTGGTACATAGATTGATCATAATCTGGAATAAATCATAGGCTACTTTTATCCCAAGAAAACCAACGGATAAGGAAATACGCCAACAAAACTATGCAGTAATTTGGATAACTCAAAATTGCTCTTTGTCTTCTGACATCTCTTAGCATTTCAATGTTTTCTTGTGCACTGTTCTTTTACTTTTTTTTATAAATGCGTGTTGTGCTGTTATAGGCAGGCGAGTGGCTTACCATCAGGCGCATGTATTGCTTGTCCGATCACTCAATCAATAAAAAAAGTACATTACATCCATTACCATATATACTTTATATGACACACACTCATAACAACTATTTTATTTATTGTTAAAGTCTATAAACAAATTGATAATGGATTATTCGTACTTATACCTTCTATATATAAAAACGTAAAAAAACTGTTCTGCACCGATCGGTTTGTGTACGCTTATAATCCGCATCAATTGTTTTATCTAATTTTTGTTCTGCACCGATCGAGTTTACTTTTATATGTAAATCTCTGAAACCTACAAAATGCATAGGTACTAGTTAATTTTAAGTTTTGTTACTTTTTATGGCAAGGAGTAAGTAAACCATATGGCGAATATCAGATAATTAACAACCCTATTTTACACGGTAATATAACCTATCAGTTCTAATGATGACAAGTCAGTATTTTGGATCTTTTTGCTGTAATTTTACGCACCAAAGATGGTGAAATTTCAGTTTTTTGCTCACAAAACGATTATTAAATGATGAAGGTGTAATTTTAGTTTGATTATCTTCGCACGAAGTGGCAATTTTACGGTTGGAAGTGGATCATCCCTTAACGAGAGTGATTTCACGCCTCCCCTAGTCGGGGGTTGAGGATGCAATAATTAAATGCTTGGAGAAAGCGCCGTCTTGCGACTAGAGGAAGCCGAATTTATTGCAAAGCGTTTTCAACGGTTCTATAGAACTTCTTCGTTGATTAATATGTAATTTCTAACGCTGCATTGTGTATCAAAGAGATGAAGCTGAAGGTATTTAATTTACAAATAGTTTGTAGTGGTGGGACTCTTTGGTTGCAGAGATATACTCGTAGTTTAATGTTTTCACGACATGTACTCAAATCTACATATATAAAAGCGAAAGGTCACTCATCACGAAATCTCTGAAACTACAAATGCTAGGAGTCTGAATTTTTTCACGGAGGTGCCTTTTACCACGTGGGTGCTCGCTAAGACGGGGGTTTGCGAAATTCAACCCCTAAGAGGGTAAAATAGGAGGTGAAAGATGTGAAAGTGATTTATCAAAATTTAATTCCAAGGGGGTGAAATACCCCTATTACTTTATACTTTTACAACGACTTACAAAACGCGAGCGAAGCCGCGGGTAAAAGCTAGTTACTTATAAACATTACACAGGAGTAAATCGCGATCCAAATTATTATCAGGGGCACAAAGATGCGGCGACCGCTCCTGCATCACAGCGGTTATAACGCTACCAAAACGTCGAGGTAATTAAAACATAATAATAATTTAGCCACCAATAATAACACAATATGTAGAGTAAAATAGACTTTAATAGTTGCGTTTCGCAATATTACGCGTATTTGCCGTTTTAGTTCTTTTCCCGCGTTGAAAATTAGTCTATACGATTAAATGTTTTGTTAATTTTTCGCTTTTTCAATGTAAAATAGGTATACGATTTTTGGGTCATACCCCAAAATGGTTGTGAAATTTCAATGTTTTGTCACAAAATGATTATACAATGATGAATAATTTAGTTTGATTTTCTCCCGACTTCCGGTAGCCTGGTGTTTCTCCAGGTGAGATTTTTGCAGTTCGATCAATATGTCAGTATCAATATCACGCATCACGCTCGTACGAGTTGCAAAAGCGCGCCTATACGCGTACAGCACGTTATAGATGCGCTTCCACAAACGAGCTTATACGCGTGTTTAAAACGCTAGTAGCTCTTAGCAAAGTCTATGTAGATGGTCTGTGTAGTGTTCTTCACCTGTGCGTTGGGTGTGAGCGCGGCAGATATGGCGTTTTGCTGCGCCGCCGCCGCCGCGGCCGCCGCCATGCTCGCGCCCAGCGGCCCGTACGCCGCGCCGTAGTAGCCGCCCATCGCTTGCCCCATACCTCCGCCAGCCATACCTGCACGAACACAAATGTCACATTTTAATATTTGCCAAAAATACAAAAACCGACTTAATTTATCAATCAAATTAATAATTAAAATCAGACTCGACAAACTTTCATATGTTTTGTGACGCATACGTCGTCTAAGGAAATCAAATGTTAGTTTTTTGATGGTATTTCAAAACCACCATAACGACTTGGAAAAATATGTATAAACCACCTCTGAACTATGTAGTACCAAACAAAAAAATGGCAATTGCCGATAGAAATAAAAAAAATATAACTCAGAATTTGATATCTTACTTGGAACTTAAATGGAAACTACGCGGCTTAAACCGGAGGGCACATTTCTAGATGGCCAATGTCTATGGTCCCGGGTTTCTTATCATTCCCTACAGTGACGATAGAATTCAATTCATAGCCCACGAAAAATCTATCTTTAGCGCGCCAAGTTTTCACCTCAAAAAAGATTAATTAAAGTCTATTTACAATTAACGGAATATCGCATACATACAAAAAAACATAAAATCGAATTAAGAACCTCCTGTTCTGAAGTCAGGTTCAGGCAGGATTGGAATCTACGTTCTCACGAAGGTGAAATAGGTCCTTGGTACTGTGTCACCACCATCTAATTCAAACAATCCCTACATTCCGTCTAATTCACACCGCGCTATGTCCGGCGTTCATACAACCAAACTACAGCTCGACTCAAGCACCGCACAATGGCGGGAACTCTGAGTCGAGCATCTATTAATTATTGCTTTGTACTCGCCAGCCCTCGAGTGCTATTAGGCGACGGTCAGTTCCTTAGCTGTTTATTAAACACGACTGCGGGGTGTTATGAATTTTCACGGGAAATGGATTGGGTTATTCGTATACCTACGGGTCAGTTTAATATCTCTAGTGCCCTCACGTTTGTGGTAACAGGACTCTTTACAGATTTTGCCCGAAGAAGCCCCAGATTTACCCAGTTATTCTACCGCCAAACAAACATTTGAAAATATATCTGAGAGACATTCTTATACATTTAATTTGATTATTTTGTATATTTACACATAATAATATAAGAGTAGCTTATGTTTGGACTTCAAAATTGATTAATATAGGTAAGTAATTGTTTGCTTGTTATTTATTAATATAGGCAAGTATCGCCTTTTGTGCCCAAAATGTTTTGTTATGTTTAATCATTGTTCTTGTAATATTTTTGTGGTATAATAAAGTGTTTTGTATTGTATTGTAAGTAATAAATAATAAGTAAGCAATCTATGCACATAAATTAAATCAAAGTGTCTGTTTGGAATTCCAAATTAACCGCTTTTCACTAAATTCATATTATTATGAAAGTATGGTACGGCAATTACCTACATACAAAAAATGTGTATGTGTGTCTGTTTGTTCCGGCTAACCTGTGAAACGATCCGAGACTTTCCCTGGCAGATAGCCGATGTTATAAGTAGTAAGAGACGATTTTCTTAGCATTACATGGATTCACCGTGCGGGTGCCGGGTCCATCGTGTGGCAGAGAGAGAAAAACTCGAGTAGTTCCCGAGACTTGTGACTCGGGCGTAGGTTTAAGGGGCCCCTTTCTGACGTACATCAACACTCACCTTCACCACTCGTTTTTCTCTCCCTGCCCAGCCAAATCTGATATGAGCCTACTAGTGCAGCTTTAGATACACGTTCTAGTATAGAACTTACTGCACTTCTGGATAAGCCAAGGTCTTTCAGTAGGTTATAGAGAGATTTTGCTGGTATACCTCTCGCTCCCACTTCTACAGCGTATAAACTAACTACATAGCCGTTTTTTGTTAATTCGTTTAGGAGGTCGTAATACTTATTTTGTTTCATCGCGTGGTCTTTAGGTATATTAGTTTCCCACGGTACGGTAAGTTCTACAAGGACTATGCGTTTCGTAGCTCTAGAAAAAGGAAAATGTCCGGTCTGGATGACGAAACACCCACATCCTCTGGGATTTTGTAGTGCTTTTCATACGTGTCCATTAAAATAGTCCAATCAGGTGCTGTACCCAGGATTGAGTAAGGCTTGTTCCTGGAGTTTGAAGTTGAGCCTTCTTTACAAAGTTAATTTGTCTGTTGTTTGTCGTCAATCCTTTTGGGCTCTAGCTACTGAAAGGCTCATGGCTTCACGTATGATTTCAAGTACTCTGTCATGACGCCGTGAGTAATGACCCCCATTAAGGAGCACCTTGCATCCCACCAATATGTGCCTTGCTGTACATATCGCCTCTCCACAAGTATAGCAACATTTTCAGAGGCTTTTCCCCACCTTAGCAAGTTACTCTGGTCAGGAGGGTTATTTGAATGCATTTAGATAAAATTTTAATAAGGCAGGGGACCAGTCATAGATCAAGGTGCGCCATTTTAGAGCTAATGGGATACAGAACTCACCTATGGTTAACCACTCACTTTGCATTTCTAAATTCATAGCGTGCACTTTGTAACCGTCATTTTCGTCTTGTTGTAGAAAGGTTTTACCATGTCTCGGTCTTCCCTTTTTTTTCTCGCACCCAACCCAGCAGTATTTACTTGTGCACCTGCCATAAATTGTTTATGGAATTGAAGTCTAGATTCCAGGTCTGAAGCAGTTTTGTCTTTTGGGAGAGATGTAATTAATTCGTCTTGCGACTTTCCCAAAACATGCGTTTTGTAACTCTTAGGTGTTTGTAAAGTTCAGACGGTTTCTTTAGTTTCAGCCCAAAACTATTGTGATCCCTAAAAGAGTAGAGGATCAGCCGGATGTGCCAATCCGAACCATGACTTCAATATCTTTATGACATTGGCATCTAGCTTTGCCAGGAGAGTTTTACCGATGTCATATACTAGGAAAGGCCAAGTGAGACGTGATGTGAGGTAGTTGTCATATATCCATGCTTTTTGATATTGCTGATAGGCTGCTGGTCTACCTTATTGAGGTTGTTCATGAAATTTTCAACAACCACCTCTAATGATGGTGTACGTCCTTTGTGATCTATCTTTCTACCAAGAAATTTGAAAGGCACTGCCTCTGCAATTGTGGCAACTCCTTGGCCACTTATGGAGAGTCCCGGATCGTAAGACGTATATTTGGTATTTCTTCTACCCAGACAAAGACAATGACATTTAGATGGTTTTGTCCTCATTCCTCCGTCCATGTACAGAACTCATCGACTTCGTTCAACAATTCTTGACACTGTTTGGGATTACGTGTAAGTATTGCAAGGTCGTCCGCAAAGGCCAAGATTGACTCAGTGTACTTATTGTTGATTTTAAACCGGTAGCCCCATTTCTTTTCACGGGATATTAATTTGTCTACTAAAATATTTATAACTATATTAAATGCTATTGGTGATAAGCAGCACCCTTGGAATAGTCCTAAATTGTATTCAAGTGGTTTTGTGTATTCCTTGTTTACTGCTATGACGAATTTTAAGTGGCAATAATAAGAATTAATTATGTCAATAATTTCAGCAGGAAAGTTATACCATTTTAGGGCAAATATCATAAGTTCATGCTGGACAGAACCAAACGCGTTCTCTAGAAATTAGAAAAAAAAATACGAACTTTGTTATTTCAATTATAAATATAGACAATAGAGTTCCGCGAAATAAATAAATAATATAACCAATAGTTTAGGCAAGTCGCGGATTATACCGGGCAGCGCAGCTATTAGTCAATAAAATAATTTTACAGGAGTTAGACATAAATAAACCTTATCTTATTTTTAATTATTAGGCTTAGGTATACCTCGTAATTACCTCCCGAAGTTTAAAAGAAAAATCAATCCCGAAAGTTTAAAAGAAATAATATCGCTACACAACTATCTGTCTCTCTGCCACATGGAATTTAATTCCCAAATCTCAGATGAATATTAAACATTCTCGATCACTCCTCCGATCAGGTTGTCAAAATAAAATGAACCAAATTAGGGATGTCCCGTCAGCCAAGTCACTTCTAACGTCATTATCGCGCAAATCGAACACTCCATGTCTTGTCCACATTTTCCCAAATACAATTTAAATAAAAATAAATATGAGACACCCTTATTGTGGTGACGTCAATCGTCTACTACAATATATTATGAAAAGTCCCACACGAATCTGCATGATACCGGCGTCACTACAACCCTTATTTACTGGCTTTTAAGGATGAAAATCGCACAGGAAATATTTTCGCGCTTTCCACAGTGATGGATTTTGCGAAAGGGACGATCGTGATTTTTTATTATATTTTATAATTAAATTCTCTGTCATCTCTTGTGGGTACTGCGTCTCTGTTTGGTATTGGCGTTTGATTGAAATTTTCCTTCGAGTTTTTATGAAATTATCGGATTTTAAAGGGTGCAAGTATTTTGGTCTGCCTATTGACAGACTCGTTGCTGTATTATAAAATCGAGGCTCATGCGAGCCAAAAATCTGTCAAATTTTGGAGTACATACAATCAAATTTGTAATGATTTTCTAGACATCTGTAGCGGAAAAGAATAAGCTTGAGTGAACAAAAACTTCAGTTTAGTAATATAACGATCGTAGTTTGAAATACGAGTATACTAAATCATGAAAACGGTATGTTTCAAGTATGAATCTACGCAAAGAATGTTAGTATTATTTGTTTTATATTTTCAACTCAACAGATTTTAGGGTCCATACTTTTTTAACGCACTTCCAACAGAGAGGTTGTCAATTCCACCACTATTTTAATTATTGTGCAGTCTTGTTTTGTACAACATTTCTTATATTTGACAAGCAGAAATACTTACGAACTACATAAGTTATAGATAGCTATGTAAACTGAAACCAGTTTATGTCAGGTTAATTGTTTGATCAAATACGTAGTACCAAACATCCATTTATTTTACAGTTACATAATTAAAGTGACAATAATAATTGTTTACAACCCGTGTTTCACTCATTAAATACATTGAATTGGATAAGTAAGTACACCTATGGAGAGTGGAGATAAATGTTGTAGGGATAGATTTTAGTAAACAGGTATTATGGTCTACGTATCTGTAAAAGTACAGATGGAAGGTTAGCTAGCCTAAAGTTACAAAATTGGTACATGAATTTAGCGAATTATCACTTAGTGAATAATGTCCTAACTTCATACATTGTTAATCCATTAGACAGTTATACTTCAAACGTCGTATTGGTTTAATACGCCCAGACACAAAACGATGGGGTGTTATAAGCTTGACGTCTCTCTGTGTGTTTTTAATAGCATAAAACGACGACACAATCAGGACATGTCCCCGATGGTAAGCAATATAGCTGCCCATAACAGTAAAGTGGCAAGCAGCTTCAAAACACGAAGAGTCCAAATTATTACCTAGCACTGCATTGCGCTCGTCACCCACCGATATAAGCTGTTTTATCTCTATGCGTTGTAATTTTACTGGAAACATTTCCCTTCGAACCGGAACACTGTGATGTTTTTACATTACTGTTTGACGGTAGAGTAACTGGCAAAGGTGTGGTACGTATAGAGTTAGCACAAATGCGTTACACCGAAAGCACCGGGTAGCATCTCTCTTGCCTTGTCGCTCTTGTGGAAGTGTCATACTTTTGTCGCGGCACATCTCCTTGTTGCCATACTAGAAAGTATGGACGTCATCTGCTTACAATTGACACAAAGAAACCGTGCGGAAAATCTAACTCTATACGTAGGTACATGTAAACTCTTTGGTCCTACCACTACTAAGTGTATTGTGAGTCTATCTGTGCCACCGTAGCTACCAAACGGATGAGCTACCAAACGAATTTTGATTTTCGGGATTTTGTTTTATAGGTCGGTCGTGTTCTTGCCTAAATTGCCAAGATAAATGCTGATAAAGATAAATGCTGATAAAGATAAATGACTAAAATGCTCAATTACGTTTTCATCTTACAACTCTCTCAATATAAAAAAAGGCTGGATTTGTAGAACATACTACATTATGCACAAATTTCAAGTCCAAAATGGTCGGAAATCTTCAAAATACAAAATCATCAAATTTGTACCTGCCCAAATGCAGCTTTCTGTTGCAAAGTAACTACTTACAGGTAAGTCGGTTCATCTTCCCTACAATATAAATCACCATACTCGAAACACCTGACAGCTCGGAAAATAACCATTTTCACGTGAAATTTAACACATTCAAAAAAGGTCCGAACTTCCATTTGAAAGAGAAACCCTAGAGAAAATCCCATTTTGGTCCCAAGTCCGAACCTTTTCTGCGGACACAAAGCCGTGCTATACCCAGATATATTTAGGTATTAAGATATTGTATTGGAGGAAGACGGCCATTATGAATGGGACTGAATGGACGACGTATATGGATTGTGGATGGAGAATCGTGTATGAAATTACACTTTTGTGTGAATTCATTTCTATTTTTATGGAGGATACATTTTGTGGGATAGTGGCTTAGTAGTGCAACTGTTGTGGGTTACTGATGAAAGACTAGGTTTTTCCGGCTTTCTGATGCTAATGGCAGACGGGTAAAATGGAATGGCAAAACCGGTATAAACATGTTGGAAAATTAATTTCCAACATACAAGAACAAATCAAAAAGTTTTATTCACCCCAAATACCTGAATTTGAAATTTGTTACAGTAAGGACTTCTAGTTAAGCCCTTTCATTTTATACTCAGATTCTTCCGCCATTTTAAGCTTCAGCTATCTGTGCTCCAAAGTTCATCTCAAACCCTTCAGTAGTTTTTACAAAATAGACTAACGAACATCTATATGTTACGCAAAAGCACACATTTTGCATTTCACATTTATAATATGAGCAGAATTTTTTAAAGCTATAAAACTAGTACAAAGACCATTAAACACACTTTGAGTATGTGTATCGAGTTTGATGAATGTAAGAAGCGGCAATTAGCGTCGAATCAGATCAAACTATCAAGTACTTTCATACTCAAATGATACTCCCTAAAACCTCTCAAAGCATCAAACTGCTAAAATGACTGGTATCCTTTTCACGGATCAGCTAGAACCATTACCGATTGCACCCAGATCGCTCGATCCGAATGACAAGCGAATATTTTCGCCGTCTCATACGACAGATCCTATATTCTGTAACAACTAACTTACAACGAGGAATATGCTTTCAAATATCTTGACCCTAGCACTTGTTACCATTGTTGATGGTTGATTAACCATTTTGTTTTGTGGTGGATTTGGTTGGATGGTTTAGGCAGTTGTAGTCATTTTTTAAATTTCTTTAGTGTGGCTTGGCAGACCTAAATCTTCCGTCTGTTACATCTGTTTTAGTTGTAAACATATGAGTGGGAGTGGGCGGGACACGTAAGCAAAATGAACGGCTAGGGTTTCTACAGAGTGAACACCATTGACATCGGTCCGTCGACTTCTGGGTCGTTTTAGGCTTAGGACCTAATTTAGTGAAGGACTAGGTCAGTATAGTGGATTGTGCCCTTGAAGGACCCGAGTCCCATCTGCTTGCTGCCCCAACGGTTATTGGTTATGCGACACACGTGACTGGTCACTCCACTTTGCAGTTCTAAGTTATGTTCTGCTGTTACAGAATGCCCCGTTGGATCCCCGTCTGTCTCTGACCTAACAAACCGTGGTTAACTTGATAGATTAGCCATGGTTTGTGCAAATCACGATGTGATCGTGATTGTTCCGACGTCTTGTTTGAGATTTGTTTATGGTATGTGTAATTTTGGGTGTGGGAAATAGCGTCTGTTGAAATCTTGGTGAAAGGATTACGTTTTGTTAATTGTGATGCGAGTTTGTTCAATTTCCGTGTAGTTGGTAGGTAGTAATTTAATTTAATTTAATATTTATGGATATTCTTGTGATTTTTACAAACTGAAAAAATACTACATAGTTTTAATAATATTTCAGTAACAAAATCGTTCGTGCCTAACATACATAGTATGCTCCTTTTTGGCATACCAATTATACCTCTACATATAATGTGTCACGCGTATCGAAATACATTTAACAAAACATTTATACATACACTTTGTTTAATTTATTACAGATATTTATTTAGTTTTAAATGCGTCTCAATAAATAATAATTTTCAGATTTCTATCCAATTTTAAATTATTCAAAAAATTCCTTTGCGTACCCTTAACTAGGTACATTTATTACGCTAGCTACTAACAGCGTTTCCGTTACTTTTTTGGGATAAAAAGTGACCTATGTGTTTTTCAACTACCTATAATAATCCGTGTTCCAAATTTTAACAGGATTAGTTACGACGACGTTATGACATGACTGAGCAACAAATATCCAAATATTGACATTTATAATATTAGCAGGATTAATAATGTGGCCTCTTTTCGTGCTTACGTCTCTTGCAACAGTTAATCCTTCTCCCACAGACATCACCGATACAATTCTAAAAACAGCGTTAGTTTTTCTAAAATATAAACTGACTGCCCAAGCAAGACAATCGCCTGAAAGTAAGCAATTTGTTTCCTCATAACACCAGCAAAACCTACAGCGATTCTGAGCTATTTGAAAAATGTAGACTCCATTACAAAACACTGGTTACCCAGAGATTAGATTATAAGATGATTTATCTCGTTGCCCTGTGAAACATTTCCCATCAAACCGGAACATAGTAATGTTTGGGTATTATCGTTTGGAGGTATAGTAACTGGCAAATGAACCTTCCCTAGGTGATTCTATAAAAAATCTACCACTACAATTTAGTTTTGTAGAAGTATTATTGTATATTCATTTCATTCCATGCCACTGTTAGAAGCCCCATCAAGAAAATGTGAAAAATACTGATATTAAAAAAAAAATTCATTCGTACATAAATCATTTACAAAACGTATCATACCGAAGAACGTCGATGATTCAAACAGTATAACCAAATCGACAAGTCATTTCCTATAACCATAAACCAAAAATATTTTCTCTCCACACGTCCGCTCTCCCTGCAGTCTGGCAGCCAACTGTCATGTAAATGACGTCACGTGACCGGAAGCAGTTTGGCGGGGGGTGGGGCTTCCGGCAGCGCACGCGATTGGACACATCCGGCTTGTAACAAACTACTGGTATATATAATATGCTAATCATGAATAAGCACTTTATTAGATTATTGTACAGATTAAGCGTATTTTGATGTGTTTTGTCATTACCAGTTCGGTATGCAAAGAAGAAATTATACTACTTTATTGCTGATTTGGTCCGATTTTTTCTCATCATAGATCATAGATTTTCATAATAAATTATTTCTATTAATTTTTTATCTTCGTGGTTTCTTCGAGCACAAAATTATCATTGTCAAATTTTTTACTCGTAATTTTTCCGTAACAACGCCGCACCACCCTTTTGCACAAACAAATTACATCATTGAAATGTTTAAAAAAACGTCAATATATTACGACTGAAACTAGAAAGTACTGACCCGGATTGAAAATTATTTATCATTGAAAGTCCATTTTCGAAAGGCTTTTGGCTATAGAAAATAACGCTAAAATTAATAGCAACGGAGCATAAAAAACATCAATTTATTTATAATACCACAGTTTAAGTATTTTGAATATCATTCACCTCTTGAATATAAAACTTTGCTAATCAATTTTTTGTTCCTGATACGGCAGATGATCGTTTTTGTTTGTATTAGGAATGGCTGATTTTTATAATTGAATATTGTTCAAACAAAAAACTAAAATCAAAATTTTCAGACTGAGAACAATATTTAAGACAGGAGAACAATATTTAAGTACTGATATTGGTCACCCTCCTTAGGATGTTTTTTTATAATATCGATATATTTAAATCATGTTCATTGAAATAAAATAAGTTATATGAAATGTCAATTTTGAAAAAGAAAATTAACAATCCTGAATTTTGTATTTACTGCACTATACCTTTCAAGTACACCTGGGATAAGGTCAACTATTTATAGAAACAAAGTAATAGTTTAAAACATAAAAGTTACTTGATTAAGTTTTCCGCTCACAAGTTTTAGAAAAACGTTGTAAAGGTAATTTGTTTTTTGTGCAAACGACACAATGATATTACAATCTAATTGCATAAAATGCATTGACTAAGTAGTTTTTTTTCAATGATTAGCTACAGTGCAGTAAATATCTATTGTTTAGGTTTTTACCCAAAAATGCTTCTAATCATATCCTTGGTGTTTTAACTAGGTAGTTACTTGGAGTCAAGGTGCGGATCGCGCTATGGCGTTACATAGTCATAGTCAAGTCACAAGACCATGCGATAAGTGCATGCGTGCGTTTTAATTAGTGGTTCAGTGGGCTGGGTCCTAAGTTCTGGACCCAGCCCAGGGGCAAGGGCGGATCTAGTTTTGGCTCCAGGGGGTGGGGGGAGGGGTATTCGCATGGCTCCAAGGTTGCGTCACATAGTCGTGGGTGGTCAAAGCATAAAACTGTGCGATAGTGTAGAAGTAACTGTGTTAATTAGTGGTCCACCTAGGTACTGGACTCAGCCCAGGTGGCCCCCATGACCCCACCCCCTCCCTGGATCCGCCCTTGCTTCGAATAGATAGAGGATTGTTACCGACAGTTTTCAATCAATTAATAAAGGCAGCTTACGATCTACAAATCTATCTAACGTACTCAAAGAGACATTATCCCCTACCATCATTATAAATGTCAAAGTTCGGATGTTTGTTTCTCCATCAGGTCGGAACGGATACAATGTTACACAATACTTTATCTGTACCTATAGTTACAGAATTATTGCTATTACGCATGTCGTTGACGCGAGCTTACAAAGATTTTCCTCTATCAAAAAGTATTTGACGAGCGTAAAGAAATTTTCACTTCAATAAAAAAATATAGTGATACCATTATCTTGGTAATTATAATTACCAAGAATTAGGTAGAGCAGCGTTTGCGCGTATCTTATTTTGTATCTCTCCGTCAAATCACTTGGTGCCGAACATCGGTATAAATACCTACCCACACAATATAAATCCTACCAAAAAAGAAAGATTTCGAGAGACCATTAAATTAGCATTATTAATAGCTCCTTTAACAATAATCTGAAAAACACGTACAAACTATTATACAGTGAACAGTGAACACGCAAATCGTCTGAAAACCCATTGTGGTACCCAAATTACCATGACAATACCAGCGGTTCAACGAAAAGTTTATAATGAAACATTTCTATAAAGCAATTGCAAGACAATGAACTAATTTATGAAACAGGTTTTGTTTATAATTTACATAAATGTTACGATACTCGTACACTTGTTAAAATACTAATGTAGAAAGGTAATGCTTGTCAGAAATTATTTTCATTCAGTTTCGTCATTGACGGGTAAGGCCAGTGCTCACTGTTTTACATGTTACGGCGGCGGTGTTTTTTTATTTATTTTGTAACAGTTTTTGACGTGACAACGTCTAATAAATCGATGAACGCCGGCTGCATGCACGAAAAAGTGTCCCGTTACGCTCATTGTACGCATGCGCCGCATCTATCAATTTTATGACGTTGTCACGTTAAATTATCTTTCGTTAACCAACCGACTTTACAGACAACTTTTTTTTTTGCAGAGAAAATTTCACTTTTTGATACTATTATGATGGATTGGCGTCCCCCATGGAAATATGGCGGCGGCGTAGCAGCGAAGCGATTTACGCGCTAGACGATTTTGGATGGGTGGAACTCTCCGTTCGAGTTTTTGTACATTAACCATGAAACGATGTCTCTTACTGGATGATACTGCAGTTTTATTTAAATTTGTTGTTGATTGTACATAAACCACTAATTATAAACATTTGACAAAAATAGCTGATAAATAGTTTGCATTTTAGATCTAAAGATATGCATAATAATGCTGTCCTCAATTATATTCGAAAAAAAAAGATAGAACAAAAAAAAAAGCTTTAAATATTTTACTGGCTGTATTAATAACTGTTCAAATGTTTTTTGTCTATATTAGTCTAAAATAAAAAAAAGCTTAAATTACTCCAGCTATCTGACAGTGAAGTCCTGTTAAAATCGGTCCAGCTTTTTCATTGATTAACCAAATCAAACAGAAAGATAGACTGACATCTTTTATGTAATTACTGTATTCGAGTATACTTACTAATATCCGTACATACGCATACAGTGAAAAGTTGTTAATTCGGTACTACAAACAAACATTTTAATTTTATTTATTTATATAAATATATGTTTTAATTGAGTAAACAAGAACAATAATTTATGACGTTGATTTAAATTTCAGAAATGTCACATTCACTGCCGAAAGTTGTCAGAAATAGATGATTATGTCATACGGCCATGACACAACGTGTCCTTGTACGTACAGCCTAAAATATTTGCACAATAGATAAAATATTGAAATTTAGTATTAACACTCTATGTATGTTGGTAAAACCTGAATGTGTGGTATAAAAAAAAAATCTTTGACAAACCATTTATAATTTAATGTTATTCTTGTTTGCAAAATATACTCAAAGAAATTATTTTTGGCGGTAACTTTAAACTGTCGCGGTTACGATTTCACGCGAAAACTACATAACCGATCATCATGAAACTGTGTATACACATACCCTTGAAAGTATTAGAAGTAACATAGGCTATTTTTTATCACGCCAAAATAATTGGAACGAGAATTGCGAAACCGCGGGGCGATGCTAGTATTAAAAAATTAAAAAGTCGGTATACGGGCGAAAGTTTTACGTGACAACGACTTTGAGTGGTAAAATAATTTTACGGAAGGGACGCGTGCCTTTCACTTTGTATGTCTGTCTCTCTCGCTCTTAGGCGGGCTAACCATGCCCGAGTGGAAGGGACGCGTGCCTCTCACTCGCTCTCGTTGTGAGCGCATAACGTGAGCGGAGCGTAACGCAGTTTCTTGAAGTGTCACCCGGCAAACCAATTTATAAGACGTTGTCACGTCAATAAATGTAAGTATGCATTCAGCCTTACGAAATAAACGCCGTAAAGAAATCCGAAAATGAGACAAATCATTTTGGAAAGAAGTACCCTATCATTTTTTTTTAATAAAGAGTGACGACACGATCATTACATGTGCCTGATGGTAAGCAACATGCCTGACACATAACATCACACAACACGCAGCTATTGGAACATGAGTAGAAGAGTGAACTGAAAAAATGTGAGACAAGTCTCACATTTTTCTCATACCATAAGAAAAATAGGACCTGGGTTACTTATATAAAAATCGATTTTATCAAAAAAAAAAGAACTTGAAAAAGAAAGGCGGCCGGTTGGATTCGAACCCGGACCTACCATATTATAACCGCCCATCTTCCCGACTGAGCTAATATACTGTCGCGCGACGTCGCGAATTTTACCGTCGCATTCTAATCTTTATGTAACAGTTTTTCATTGTCTTGCGCATGAAACGGCGTTTTTTTTAAACAAAACCTGGCTAGATCAATTTATAGTCCCCGAAACACACTGTAAATAGTATGATATATAATCAAGATACATAAATTTAATTTCACAACATTATATTAAATTTAATTTCACAAATATCATATTTTTTTTCATTTTCAACAATTTTAAATGTTCCCACTGCTGGGACTCGGGCCTTCTCTCGCAAGGAGAGACTTAAGGCCATAATCCACCACGCTGGCCCAGTGCGGGTTGGTGGATGACACGTAACTTCGAAAGATTCTAGGTACATGTCGGTTTCCTCACGATGTTATCCTTCATCGTTTTAAGTTAGCGGTATTACGCACATGGCTTCAAAATGACAGTGGTGTGTGGGGGTGGGGTTTGAACCTGGGGTTTCCGGATCGGCAGGCGCCGTTCTCCTGACTAGACCAGCCGTAACTCATAATTAACATAATTTTATCAATACTACGGAAGAGCGGGATCTTAGCATATAGGTACTACATATAGGTAACCAAAGGTGTGGGTTGGGTGGAAAAATCTTAAAAACAAAATGGGTACGTTCCCTTAGCGAATACGAACTTTGCTCAATAAGAAAATAATCTAAATTCCTCATGAATACTCTTCTTAATCAGCCAGCAGGAATAACAAACTGTGTATAAATTACAATGCTTCCATTATCTGTTTCCATAATAAGGCACAGCTGAACAAACGCGGCCAAGTTAGCTTACGCAGAGAATTCGCTTCACCATTCGAAAACCGACGACAAGCAGCACTGTTGTCGAAAAATCGTTGAATTTTGTCGAGACACGTATCACAAAAAATTTATTCAAACTTTTCACCACATGACCCGTATCGTGGCTCACTATACTCATCTTTTTACTTTCAAATCTTATAGGTATAATTATAAGTCTATGTGACGTCGTTTGGCGATAAAATCGAGCAGGTATATTTATCAATGTTTATTGGGAAAACAAAAACATTTTTGAGTAGATATTATTTAAAGAATACGATAATATTTACGGTATGTCGCAGCCAACTAGCTTAATCAGCCATTCAACCAACTGCCTAGTCTTTTTACTAACGGCCTAAAGGATATTCAACTGTATTAACCGATTCGCATGAAAATGAAATAAAAAGATGAAATATCTGACATAAGAAATACTTTATAAAACATTTAAAATGTTAACTACATTAGGATACGCCAGAAAAATACTCTTAAATTTGTTGTTTGCCGACGCCATTTTGACAGTTTGGAGAGTTTCAGCACTAGGTGGCAGAAAGTGGAAAATTGAAATCTAATGGCTAGGGGGCGAGGCAAATAGGTAACAAGAATAAAATTAAAAATTTTGGCTAACCCCCGACTACCTCGGTTTTGTTATCTGTGAAACATTCTACTAGTTAAACCCTTTCGTTTGATACCCATATTGAGGTGGCAGTGAAAAAATTATGTAATTCGCCATTTCGTGGTGGCTGCCATGTTGGATTTGAAATTTGTTACAGTGTATAGTATTACCCATATATAAACCCATGTTGAGGAAAGTTGTAAAGAAATATTTTGTCCGCCATTTTGTGGAGGCATTTTGTTTATCTTGAGTTGATATTAACCAAACATAGCTAAGAACATCACAATACCATTCAAATAAAAAAAACACATCGAAATTGGCCCATCTGTTTGAGCTCTACGGTGCCACAGACAGACACACACACAGACAGACATCGACGTTTATAACACCCCTTTTTTGGTCGGGGTTTAATTAAATATCAACGATCCAATCTATATGACCAACCGAGCCGTTTGTGCAAATTCCTCAATATAATTCAGGAAGCTGAGTAAATGGCGCTATTTAGTAAAGAAGCTAGGCTGTTGATTGAGCGGCTGATTAACCTAGTTGATTGCGACATATATACCTTCCTACTAGGAAGTCGATGAGGTTTATTTTTCTGTTTTCACATATTTTTAGAAACATTGATGATTTAGAGTCGTTGATGGTGCGATGGTGCGTGAGTCATGGCAGGCGGACTCAAGCGGTTACAGATTGGTGGCCGATGGAGGACAGAAGAAGTGTTAGGCGCCCACTGCCGGCCAGATGGGTCGATGACATTCGAACAGTTGCGGGTCAAGCATGGATGAGACTAGCAAAGGATCGAGACGAGAGACGTGCACGAATAGAGGCCTATGCTCAGCAGTGAGCGATAACGGTCTGAAGAAGAACAAGAAGAGCGTACACCCGTTAGTTACCATCATACTTGGTTTGATCTTTTCATCACTTTATATTTTAGAAAATTTATCAATATTTGTCCAGCCAATTGCCCTGTGACGTAACCACACACTGCAATTACCTTAAATAGATGAATTTCGGACAAATTGGCGATAGTAGGCGTTTCTGCGCGTGCGGCCACTTTTATAGCCAAAATGTATTCTTATCCTAAATTAACAAATTATTTGCAAATTTCGACCTTATTTTAAAGCAGTTTTGATTTATTTGACCGCAAATATTGGCCTTGCATCTCGCCCTAATGAAATGGAAATGTTTGCCGATGTGTTCACGGCTTTATGCCGTGGCACGCTCTGGTCGCGTGTGGAATGGCCCAATATAATAAATAGGGGTTTTGTTAAAATTGTACAGTCAGAAAAACAAACGCACATGCTTCAACGGTACTTTTGATATTTTTTATTTAAAATTATGAAACATTTTCAAACATGGAACCAGCCAGGATGATGATGGATGATTCTCTGGCACAAAGCAAGGACCATAAACGCGACCAAAAAATACTGGCATTTGACACGACGCGACGTGATGTATTTCCGTTCAGCGTGGTAAGCTCAGATTAAACACGTGGTAAGTAAAGCCGCTAGCATGATGGACACCATTATTCCACTACAAATTGGACGTAACTGGTAGATTATCTTCATTATCTGCAGTCTAGACCTTCGTAGATCATTTATAATTCAGCTGTGTTTAGTTTAAGTTGTTGTTTAGGTACCTACCTATGTAGTGTAGTTTCATTGTAATTTAGTTTAGTCAGTAAATTCCGTACCGGAAAATGTTTTAGTGTTTCGCTAATAAAATATTATTTTAGGAGTATTTGAATACGAAGGCTGAAGTTTATACCTACTATAACTCTGCGCAGGTTATGGTGTAGAATAGCCGAATAAAATGGCCATAAACCTGGCTTCATGGGAAAAGTTTTTCCGTAGTTTATGGCGATCACGCAATTTGCATTTTTGGACTATATTAGTCACTAAAATTGTCTAGGGTTATGTAGAACTGTATTAAACCGAAAGTATCAGTCTATTTCCACTTATATCAACAATATTTATATCAAATCATGCTTTAGCCCCTATAATAAAATCGCCAGAAAAAAGCTTACAAATCAGAAAGTTTTGTAACAGCAGAACTCTTTTTTACAGAGTCCGTCTAGAGAAGTACACCTTTGTCATGTATTCTACCGCCAAGCTGTAATGTGCGAGCATCAGTGTGTTTCAGTTTGATGGGCAATTTTTTCCAAAGAAATAATCTGGTATAGAGATAAAATTATTTTACCTAGAGGTATTTCTGAGTAACGAGCGCAGTGCAGTGCTAGGTAATGATTTATTTCATGTTCATGTTCCAATAGCTGTGTGATCTGTGTTGTAATGGGCAAACCTGCTACTTGCCATCAGGCGCATTTCCTGTTCAATGTACTTTTCATTCATAATTTAAGAGCGACGCTCTTGTCGGTGGAGTTCTTTCCATGTACTTCTACACCCCGCCTTCTCCTTGACTTCCTGATCCGACACTACATTTATCTTCTCCTTCACTTGGTTCATGTAACTTCTCGTAGGTCTACCTCTCTTCCTCCTTCCTTCTAATTTACCTTCTATTATTGTTCTAATGAAGTTGTCGTGTCGTATCAGATGTCCCAGCATCTTCCCTCTTCTGTTTTCTATTGTTTTTATTAATGCTCTTTTTTCCTCTACCTTCTTCAAAACCTTTTCATTGCTCTGCATTTCTTTCCAGCTGATTCTCTCCATACTTTACCTATACTTAAAAAAATCTCCATGTGTTTTTACACAAGCCAGAGTTTATAGGTCTACCGAAGCTGCACAGAGAAGATATCAGCATTGAGATGAGTAAAAGACATATCTAGGCTACAGAAAACCAGAAAAATAATAATTTTATGGCTAGGGCAAGGGCGGATCCAACTTTGGCCCCAGAGAGGGGCACGTGGCTCCAGAGGGTCCACCTAGGTACTGGACCCAGCCCAGGAAGAGAGGTTATGATCCCCATGACCCCTGGATTCGCGCGTTTGGGGGGATTAGGTGACCCCGCGACCCTGACCCCTGGCTATGCAAGAGAAACCTGTGGAGTTTGAGTCGGTAGGGCACCATGTCTGTCGTCGTTACAGAACACATATCAGGACCCGACATCTGCTGTTCGGACAGACCTGATTTCTGTTCTGTGGTTGTCGTCATGGTGTTGAGTCCAACATACTCACCATGTTCATGCGTGGTGGGGATACGTAAATGTATTTCCCCCACATAAAAAAGAGGGATTTATGTTCCGTCTTTTTTTAATCTAGCGTGAAACTTTTAAGTTTAGGGTTTGACTACATATGAATAAATGTCACATTCCAAGTTTGTAAGAACTTTACCCTTAAGGGAATAAAATCCCTAATAATAGTTAGGTGAGCCGCAGGATCACACCGCGGGGTGCAACTAGTTCATAACAAAACTCGTAGTAATGTCTTCAAATACAACCCTGTTTTAATTATTCACCCCACTATAACCAGGAACATAAATTTCACATCTGCAATTAACGTAAAAGCCATGTTCGACCGCGGTGTGACACGACCCTTAAATAAGAGTGCGCGCACACGTGTCGACCCCGCCCACGGCTGCGGCGACGCCTGCTAATCAATCTTTAAGTATTGCACTCTAACCTCTGTGTGAAAACAAAGAAAATTGAGCTAAATCTGTGCAATTTAACTTAAGCTCAATTTTCTTATAGTTCGTTTGATGAAAATTTGGCTAAGACTGAAAAGAGCTAAAAATCTGTAAAAATTTTCAAATGTTTGGAATTTGGTCCCAAATTTGACAGGTTTTAGTTCGTTTTAACCTTTACTATATTTACGAAAAATGCAGTTAAATCCATCTAGAATTCAACCGATAACTGCACTGCATTGAAACTTAAGACTTTTTTTCTAAATTTAACTGACATTAAGGCATGGATATATCATAATACTTATTTGAATTGTTAATCATACTTCCTAACACATAAATGCGAAAGGTTGGATGTTTATAGCTCAATTACGTCAGAACAGCTCAACCGATCACGTCAAAGTTTGCAACACAGGAAGAACACCTACAGTCTGGAATAGCACATAGGGTAAATTTATCCCAGGCAAAGAAAATAAACTACACGGGTAAAATCGCAGGGTGCTGGTAGTTGTTATTATATGTTATTGTAATATGTTGTTGTTTATTGTATAGTTGTAAGGGCATGAAAATTTTGAATAAACTCAGTCAGTATATTAGGTGCATTGATAATGAGATAGTTTTAATTCGTAAAAGTTGGTCCGTCATGTGGCAAAAATAAACTATCGCGAAAACTGTTTAGTAGCTGGTTATATCGCGGGCGCACATAATAGTTGCACATAAGGTACCTATGTGAACCAAAGTCGTATAATAAGTAGACATTTGGTCCTTAATGATGGCCTAAAGTGCATAGTTTCCGAGATATCGGCCAAAAACGTTTTTCAAGATAGCGCTTGAAGCTCCACCTGGATCTGTCAGCATTTTGTAATTTCATGGTCAGTAAGTGATCTTAAACCTTATTAAAAATAATGGATCGGAAATTTAGTGCAAAGTCAAGTTCTATATTTACTGGTCTTGTTAGCTCATTTCTAAATTACATTATACCTACTCATTTTTTCACGATACAAACATTCTTTACGCGAAGAAACTATTACGTCAAATTTCATAAAATAATGGTAATTTGTCACACAAAACCACAAACCCAATTTCCATAACTGTTTCACTCTTACTTAACTTCACAAGCGAAAGAAACCTTAAAACGCACTTAACCCCACCAACCCTTTAGAAAACGAAAACACGACGCTATGTCCCGCGAATTTCCAAACACAATGAACATTTTTTTCAATAACTTTAAATTCTGACCCCTCACTGAAATTTGACGCACCCTCAACTATTATTACCAACATAAACAACGCTCGACGAGGGCGTAGCTATAGTATTTTCCGACTAAATCTGTGTTTTTTTACAAGATACATATTAGTTCTAACTTTGATCGACTGTACAATAAGTTTGTCAGCCTCATTGTAGTGTTGTAATGTCTGTAACCCTTATTGTCGTGTCGCTTTGACAGTGAAAACTGTCAACTGTCAAAAGCAGCCAAGACGATTTAAGCTGTGCGTTGTCGCTTTGTTGTGGCTCGACGGGGTCCAATCTCTTATGCAGTGGAAGTGGTGCATTGTGGGATTGTATGTGCAGAGTGGATGAAGCTTTATGTGGGCGAATGCTATGTTGTAGGTTTCACGTTTTTTTAAAAGTTAATTGGTTAATTCTGTTTTGTTATTTGACTACTTAGTAGCATTTTGCATCATTAATGAATTATACTAAGGCAAATATATATAGATAGATAAGGAATGTTATTTTCAACACATAATAATTAATGATTTTAGTTTACAAAACTATTTAAAAACTGCACGAAATCGTGCTAAAATTATGCTTTATTATTATTAGTATTACAATTTAATCCAATTATGCTTTCTATTTTATTCTAGGGGTAACGAACAAGTGCAATGTTTTAAATTTTAAACGATAATCCCGCAAATTGGAGTACCAAATAATGTTTTTTACAACGTTTTTTTCGTAGCATCATTGTGTTTTACTATGTCTAGTTGTGTACTCTATTATAACTAATGCATGACGTCCAGAATAGACATCTATATCGACATAGTAAAAGAAACTAATTTCCTTATCATAATGACATCAAGACCTGTGCGGAATGGATGACAATAGGGCGTTCTGTGGACGTTATCAGCCTATTCTGTAGCCCTCATCGATTGGGGCCTACCAACGGAATTACACAATCGACGTGCCTTGTTTGAACGTTGCACTGGACCGTGGACGGTCGAGATATTAGTGCAAATACAAAAATACAAATACAAAAATCTTTATTGCTCATTTTAAATAAATACACGGGTAACCCACGTTTGATATAGTCAATCCAGTCCGACTCGAGTTTCGATCGCGTCCGGCGTTCTTTTTCAAGGAGAGTGCGCGCGCGTGTTCGCAGCTCGTTTAGCACTGATCTTTATTGATGTTTGCAGGTAAGATAAGATGATACAAAACATTTTAAAAGTTGACCCATACAAACTGGCCTAATCTTCTAGAGGTATGCAATATGTCTGGCAAAACAATCTGTTTCTGTCTTAATTAATACAATGAAAAAGTAATAAGTGAATACAATAATAGTCAGCTGATTAAATCTTCTTTTTCTTCTTCGTCTTCCTTTCATTTGTAGCTTTTATTCAGTTGTGTCCGTCTGATTCTTCAGTTTCTATTTATTTCTTGTCAGGCGTCGTTGATATTAGGACTTTTATAAATCGCAGTGCCCGTAGAGAAATAAATAATGCAATTTTCGGTAAAAGCTTACTGGGAATGTTGCGTAATTTCTAATCGACTTCAAAGAAGCAGGAGCTTCTCAAGTATGTTATTTTGTGAGTTTGTTACCTCCGCCAATTATGAATCAATTTTGATAGTGTTTTATGTTTCTTTGGTAGATCATAGTTTAGAGGTGTTCTCATAAAAATTTGAAATTTGAAGAAAACACTACAATTTTATTTTATTTATTTAGACGACTTAGTGAAATTTGTTAGTGTCTGGTTTTAATTTTTTTGAGGAAAAATAAATTTTTGAAGTAAAAACATATTCAGTGGGGTTTTCAGTCCATAAAAAAAAAACTAATATAACAAATAGTTCGACAAATACATAGGTACTTACTAATATTATACTTATTTTGTGTTTAAGTATTTCCATGTAGGTATAATATGTGTGGGTGTTTCTATTATATGTGTCACAAGACGTCAAGGGCGGATTCAGCTTTAGCTCGGTTCACGTATTCGTGGTCAAGTCGTCACAATACCGTAGTGCTCCACCTAGGTACTGGATCCAGGGTCATGGAGTCATGACTTCCCCAAGCTGGGTCCACCCTTGACGTCTTGTGAAACATAGCCCTGGGGTCGGAGGAAGCATCTAAGTCATCTAGATAAATTAAAATAAATTTAAGTTTTTTTTCATATTTCAAAAGCCACCAAATCGATTTCGATTAAAGTTTATATGGGACCTGTAAACTATACAACCAAAACGGAATTGAGAAAATTATCTGTTATGAAGTTGGTTAAAAGATGTAAATCTAAAAAAACTTAACAACAACATTCATCACTAAATAGGTACGCAAAATACAGTTATCGGATGAATAATATTATTTTTAGCATCTGTCAACACCTAACTATCTTACATAACGGTCCAGTACTCGCGACCACTATTACGGCACAAACGAGGCACAGGCCGGGTCACTCGCCTTCGACAAAAACCGCGCCTATGGTCACGATTTTTTCTCGTGACTCCCAAAATAAAACTTGGTTGGACGTAAACTATAGTAAAAAAATTATGTAGAAATTAAGAGTACATAGCATAACGGTTTATTTTATTGTGCTACGCTTTCGTGGAATTATGGAACACTAACACTTTTTGCGTATGAATTATCAACACCTATAAAATCTCACTAATCTTACTAAGATTATAAATTTTAATGTACTATATTTTTTTTTGCTCAACCACTTCGTAAAATCTGGACAGATCAGACTGAAATGTTTTTAAATTAAGCGCAATAAAGAGTTAATCAATCACTATATATAAGTACTTATACAGATAAACACGTAGGCTACTTTTTATAACGGAAGAGCACATCCCCATTATGAGTCTAAAATTCCTGCCGCAGCTAACAAAAGAGTTAAGGTAGCGGTTTGCCCGGAGACCGCGACACGAGACCGCGACGCGAGACCGCGACCTGAGACCGCGACAGGCACTTGACTCTATAGAATTGTATGGGCGTCAGTTCGCGCCGAGACCGCGGCAGGAGACCGAGACACGTGTCGCGAGACATGTGTCGCGGTCTCGGCGCAAACTGGCACCCATACAATTCTATAGAGTCAAGTGCCTGTCGCGGTCTCGTGTCGCGCTCTCAACGCGAATTTGTACCTTTAGAATACTTCTGAGTGATTCATCTTTCAAAAAAAAAAGCAATTGAAATCACTTCATCCAACATCGACATCAGATTTTTTTACTTTATTATTTTTCTTTGTAATTTAAGTGTAATAAAGAGTTTTTCTATCTATCTATCTATCTACGACACCACCGACACACACACATACATACACCCCACCGTTATTATTACCACTGAAATCACATCTTGACATGGTCTACAGATCGAACTCACCGCATTCTATGAGTATCTCATCCCATGAATAAAGAGGTAAAGTATCGACACAATAGATTAGTATCGATAAGTCCAAGATCATCCCTATTCTCCACACAAACACATGGTTGCGTGTAATCGTAATAAAACTCGGTTTACAACGTATAATGACACCTTACCGAACAAAATGGCCGCGTTTTTATCAACATAACTGAGGATTAGGTCAACCGGTCGATACTAAACACCGGCCAAGTGCGAGTTGGACTCGAACGCGAATGGTTCGTACCATTGTACTATTATTATAAATGCGAAAGTTCGGATGTTTATATCGGAATGTACGAACGAATTGAGCTCAATTTTCAAACACAATTATAGTTTGGAATTCATACATAAGCTTTTTATTGCTTGAAAATAACGCAACTGAAACTAAGTGGGTGAAACTGCGGGGCACTGTTATCTAGGTATGGAAATACAAAAAAAAAACTAACACAGCACATGAGATACAGCCTGGTTGACACACGGAGAGAGGGGCCGTGTGTCTCATATGGACTGCGGAGTCTTAGTAATAGGGATTAGGGCCCTATTTTACCCTTTAGGTACGGTGAGCTATGACCACTTTAGCTTGATCTCCGAACTCATTATGACATTCCTTTATTTTGGGAACTGCTCAATGACCAAAATAAATTGGTCTCTGATTAGTAAAACCTTTTAATGTCTTAGATCAGGACGTCTGCTCTCTATCTACGAAAAACGTAATTTCAAAATAAACTCGAGACTTTTTAAACTATTGCATAGCTTTTATCGCGGGCTTGGGGACCGAATTTTAGTGATCGTGCATCTCTTTCTTATATGTTCACAAGGAAGAGGGATGGAAGACCGTAATGCCGTCCTCCCCACTCGGTCATTCGACTTTGAATCTTATTTGTATGAGCTTTACAGACTAAATGCTCTCAGCAATGTTGCCAACTTAACGGATTTCCCGTGATATTTTTTAAAAAATGACATTTGTTTACCTTAAGGTAAACAAATGTCACTCTTCAAAATAAAAGCAATTTCGAAAAATTAAATAAATAAATTTAAATTAAAATAATAAATTAACATCCCTACTGCTTATGTTGATAAAAATGCACAACATGCAATAGCTTTACCGCAATCCCCGAACATTTCCTACTTCGGACGAGATGAAGTAGAACTTCATCTCGTCCGATCGAACATAGTTTGACGTTTAAATGTCCTAAGAGCAAGTAGAACTGGAGTAGAAAAGTCGCGAGTTTATTTCGAAATTACTGTTTTCGTAGAAAGAGAGTAGACGCCCAGGCCTTCTACCGCCTAACGAAATCGGCTATAGCTTTGCTATTGCCATCTCTATCATTTCAAACGAAAAGAAAAGACAGAGAAACATCAAACCTAAGACTTATCGTTAGGCGATGGACCGCCAGATAATGTCAAACAGTTTCGTTGACATTCTATAGTGGTAGGACTCTGTGCAGAACTTGCCTGGGGAAGTATCACACCTTTGCCAGATAGTCTACCGCCAAGGACTAACGTCCACTTATCACTTTGTTCATGTTTTTAGAGAAATTATATGGTAAAGAGATAAATCACCTTAAATCTTTGGGTGCCGGCCGTTGTGCAGTGCTAGGTAATGATTTGGACTCTTCATGTTCCAACAGCTACGTGATACTGTACTGATGGGTAGCCGTATTGTTTTCCATCAGGCACATCCTACTAGTCTCATCACTCTCTAGTATAAATAGCTGAGCTCACTCAGTTTTCTCTTTCATAATCCATCGCCAGAATCAGTGACGCGTACAATCTTACAACTGATTGATGAAAATAAAGTTACTGATAAAAAGATATTACTTTGTTGCAATTTTAGGCTTTTAATGGCTTTTGAGTGGTCATAATAAGGCTGTGATTGCGGTAACGCCGCACATTTTTTGATTCGGCAATCAGACTGAGTTTACAAAACAGAGGTACGCAAAAACTGATGCGTAAGATCTTGTGGTAAGAAGTTTGGTATTTCGTAAAATTCGCTTGGATTTCAGGTTGGTATTTGGGATTTAGACTGATCAGCACATTTAAAACCATTAGTGGTCGCCAAATAGTGAAAATTCGCCCTAAAAGCAATACTAACCTTTTCTAAATTAACACACAAATTTTAGTATTAATTAAAAAAATGTATGCATGCATACATGTGTCAAAATAAATACATTGTAGTGTTTTTGTTGATTTTATTTTTTTGTAATTAAATAGTGGTCCACCCCGTCTTCGCCTGTGGTACATAATTATAGCCTTAGGAATCACATAGATAAATAGCAAACGGTGAAATAATTTTTGAAATCGGTCCAGTATACTCCAGTTATATACTCGTAACATAACGCACAGTGCTATAGACACTCAGCGCTATATGTGTAGACGCAGTAATGCATAATATGGCGGAATGTCTACCGTCTGTCTTAGCTGTGCCATTGCTCTCTCTTTTTTTTTCGCTTGAAATTATAGAGACAGCAATAGCAAACCCAACCTCGATTTAGAAAAGCGGGTCTGTCAATGTGGCGTTTTGAGTTCAGGTCTGACTATCATCTATATATCATGTGTTAAACCCAAAAGATCAATAACACAAGAAAAATTAGTGGCAATGGCTGAATCAAAATACTCTGATCTAAATAGTCAAATTTCACTCACCAGCCCTCAAGGCATCCATGGGCACGCTGGGGTAGGGTATCGAGTAGGGGTACCCTTCCTTCCGCAGTGTTTTGGGCTTCCTCCTGGGCCTGTACTTGTAGTCCGGGTGCTCCTTCATGTGCATCGCCCGGAGACGCTTAGCCTCGTCGATGAACGGACGCTTCTCGTCTTCTGAAAGCAGCTTCCATTCCGCGCCTGAAGAAGAGATGGCTGTTAAAATCGCGTGAACTCAAACACGAGGTATAAATTAGTTGACTAGTCATAAACGGCCAGCCATTTTTAAATTTCAAACTGTATTTGTAAATGAAATAAAAATAAAAACATTAGATAATTATTTCGAATGTAAATAAAAAAACTTGGCAAGTCCAAGACCACGAAGAGGTTCCACTCTGCATTAATAAAAAAGGACGTCGGACGGCAGTAAGGATACGTTGCCTGAGTGGGTTTTTCCGATGGATACAATCTTGGTGTCTTCAAGTCGAGAGTAAATCAGTTTCTACTATATAGATACGCTTTATAATAGTCATTTTGAATGTACAAGTACACTTAAATACAAAAAAAACTCATTAATGATCATACTAACCCTCATACTGCTCATATGAGGTCCATACAATACAAAGAATCCACTTTTTGAGACAAAAAAGCTGTATGTGTAATTTGTACAAACAAACATTAAACATAAAACTACGGCTTAAATATCCTATTATGATGTAATCTTATTAAGATTTGACTAATTATGTCTCAGTTCATCTTATCAAAGCAAAAACTCATTAAGCAAACTTCTGAAAAAGCTGAAAAGTAATTTGCCCTAACCATCGTTCATTGCATAGACAATGGCATTGAATCGATACAATATAATCGAAGGCACGAACGAGCCATCTCCCCGATTCAAGAGACCAACCCTTTGTCTCCCCCCATTTATGGAAGGCTGTATTCATCCACCGTAGAGGGGCGCCATCGGCCATTGAAAGAGACAAGACAATCCCAATTCAGACGAGCATAAAAGCGAAAACAATGTCGCTAACATAGAAAGGAACAATCCGCTCGAAGGACCAACTTTTGTCTCGCTCTCGCTGGTGTATTTTACCCCCTGCGTGAGAGAGAGACGGGGCTAACAATGGCGGAAAACGCCGCCTAATGACGAATTTGCGCTTTTCATTCCGCAACAGAAGTTTTTCCCGGTTCCTCATTATTCTGTCGATACTTTGGGGTGGCCGCTATTCTGGGCCTTTGTCGTCCAGGAGATACGATCGTACATTTTGCGACAAAAGATACAACGGATGAACGTACTGGCTCTTTTTTCGATCAATCATGAAATGAAAATACGGTGTTTTGGGTTGTATTCTTATCGAAAAAACTCGATATTTCTGATATAGATCTATTTCTTTACTTCCGACTTTTTTTACTCATAGCAAGCGCTGAAGTTTAAGATGAAACGGACTAAACCTAGAAGAAACTAATTCCTTTGAAGACACCCAGATTTAATTCATCCAACTGGGAATAATCTACTTAAAATACGTATTCCATAGTTTAGAAATGCATTACAGAGATACGTAACACAAAAAATAACAATGTAGGCTTTTTTAATAATCCAAATCTTTCACTTTGTCTAGATTATTTAAAAAGTATTTTTGTGCGACAAATTGCACATTTTTTTCTTCGCGAAAGTTTTCTTGCATATGATACAGATCGTCGATCAATGACAAGAGCTTGTTTTCGGGTCATTAAATCGATTGATGTATAAAAATCGAGTGCTTATAACTCGATTAGTTCAACTCGATTAAGTAACTCAAGTAAGCCTACAATGAAAGTTGAATAGATAGGCTCTAGAGTCCTCGCCATGACTTTTGTCCGTTTACATGTAGCGTTACTGTCGCATTTTCGTTCTATATTTGGTTGCTTTTGTTTGTGTATTCATAGTATAAGGGTTTTGTTACAGAACTTGAATGATGGCGCAGACTCTACAGACTTATTCAACGGTTTGGATTGAATTGTTTGCATCGTAACGATTGTATGATAAATGGCTTAAAATACCCGTTCTATTAAAACGTAATCATTTAAGTCTATGGACTTTCTATAACGTTTCCATTTTGAAAACTGTACTACGTAAAGTTGTTATTGTATCGTTCTGGATTCTAGTTACTGTGTCTTTGTCAAGTTATTTTACGACTTAGTTTTAAGCTCTATGGTATTACAAATAGGTTTCATTCTGTGTTTCATAAACTTACGTAAAATTTGCAAAAATAGAACTTATGTAGTAGTGTTTGTATGTAAGTAGGTGGACCTTTCAGGGCTTGCTTTTGCGTCGATAATAAAAGTTAGCAAATGTATAAATACTAGCGGCGCCTACTTTACCCGCGTATTTCTCGTTTCCGTTTTCTCGGGATAAAATGTCTCTGAATTAGGTTATGTGTTCTTCCAGACTATAATCTGTGTTCCAATTTTCATCCCGATCCGTTCTGATGTTACGATTTGATTGAGCACCAAACATCGGAACATTGACATTTAGAATATTGATATGATTAGCAGCACCCCGCGGTTTTACCCGCATAGTTCCGTTAACGAAACTTTCTTGCTATAAAAGTAGACTATGTATACTCTACCAGAGCATGAACTATCTGTGTTCCAAATTTCAGCCCGTTGCTATGAGATTAATCAACAAACGTCAGAAAATCCAAGCGTTAGAAATTATAACATAGTAACATAATTGGCAAAGATATAAAAACAGTTGGAATGTTTAATGTTGTGACAGAGAGCGGATCATATAATATCTGTCGTTGGGTGGTTGGTCGTTGGACTGATAATAAAAATAATCGGCAAACGTAGCGTCAAAGTGCAAGGACAAGGACAGAGAGACTGGAGGTGAAATACCGAGGATAGGGCTGAATGACGAACAAACAATTTTACGGCGATGTTACAGACTTTGAAGTATGTTTCGAACAAGTGTGTCATTGCTTATGAGCCTTTTGACACGTCTCTCGATCATTTTCAAAGCCTCCAGCTCGTCACTTGACTCTCAAGTCGAAAGAAACTGAAACTGCAGCTATTGATCCTGATCCTGCTGATATTGATGTAGACAATGGCCACGAAGTATAATAGGTAACATGTAAACATGAATGCATCGGCGACTCAATTTGCATGCGACAATACGACGAAAACAAATACATTGCTTCGAACAATACGGTAATGTTGTATAAGCACTAACGTGCAGGTTAGGAAAGTACAGAAGGAGAAGTTTATTTTAGTTTTTTTGGTTGACAACTACATGGCATTATCTAGGCATAAAGTTTTTATAATGTACGTTAATAAAGAAATTAATGAAAGTGTAAATTATTGCAAATTAACAGCTTTTTAATGCATAGATGTATGCAAACGTATTTATGGTACTTACATAGTACATAAAAAAAAAACTAACAATATATCTTTTCTGTCTCTCTGGTTTATCTTTGAAATGGCTGAACTGATGTTAACGGGACTGTAACTGATAGATAGCTGGTGCTATAAGAAGTACCTTAGGCGACAAATATTTAAGAAAAAATATATAGAGTACCCCAAAAACAAAATAAACAAATACCTATTAATTTCACTATTTTAGATAAGCAGCTAATGACACTGCAAACCGCGGATATTTAGTAATGGTGTAGATGCAGAAGTTCTAGAAAAGCTATAGAAAAAGTTAAAGCGTGACGCCAAGATGACTATGAAACGCAACTTTGTATTTAAAACCTTTCGGATATGCTCAACATGTATTGTGTTAGTACGTATAGTTAGTAATCTTCTGTGCTAGCCCACAGTTTTACAGACCTGGTAGAGGTATAATGGCATAGGTAGCTTTAAAATGTTCTTTGTCTATGGGTCAAACGCAACTTTGTATTTAAAACCTTTCGGATATGCTCAACATGTATTGTGTTAGTACGTATAGTTAGTAATCTTCTGTGCTAGCCAGTTTTACAGACCTGGTAGAGGTATAATGGCATAGGTAGCTTTAAAAGTGTTCTTTGTCTATGGGACAATAGATTTCTATTGACGTATAGACGAAAAAAACAACAAATACACAGAAGATGCGCTAAGGAAAGTGTTGGTTATGTTCGTGTATTTAAACTAGAGCATACTTTGCAGACGAGTTTTACAATGTAAGTTTAGAGTTATCTCTTTATTGTTCCATAATTTGCGCGAGACAAGTGGCTGGGTAGATAATACCGATTGCCAACGAATACACGGTTGTCTGTTTTAGCTAGTGTTGAGCGCAATAATAATGTAGTCAATAGCTAGTGATGGGCAAAGACTCATTTTCCAAATTTCGACTTATTTCATTTTATGACAAAGTTTTAAAATGTAAAGCTGTTATCTAATTGAATATGTGGTTCATTAACAAGTAGTTAATTATTTGAAATAGAGTGAACTGGTATTACACACTTATTTGCCTTTTTAGACGCGTTAGGCATTAAGCTCGTGACACAGATATAGTTAATATACAATATATGTACCTACGATATATAGTGTATGTTCATAATACTTAATTATTCAATTTGTTATTCCTGTTTTCATCCTGGGAAAGCCTTTTTTATACTTCTAGGTTGTAACTGTTTTACTTATAATGTAAATACTAGTAGCTACTCATCGTATACGGTTCATTCGCTCTTCTGTCGAGTATTGTTCGCGTTTTTGAGATGGTTTGACTAAATAAAGATTTCGATAGAATGCAAAGCCGTGACAAAGAGTAGAGCCAATATTTATTATTGTTTTATTAATGACTAAACTTGCTATGGCATTTTTAGTATGAAAACTAACGTGGTTATAACACATTTTAAATAAATACACGGGTAATCCAGTGCTAAACGAGCTGCGAACCCGCGCGCGCACTCTCCTTGAAAAAGATTGCCGGACGCGATCGAAACTTGAGTCGGACTGGACTGACTATATTAAACGTGAGTTACCCGTGTATTTATTTAAAATAGCTATGACATTTATGGATAAAAGACGTGATATTCTCGTCTTATCCAGCTAAAATAATGGAATAAGTTAGACAATTCGCATCACTAGTTACGAATTCCCTTATGTTAATCGTCATTGTGACTTTTTTCTTTCAGCATATTGGAATAACAATTGTTTATCACAATAATGGAATAATAATTATCTTTCGCTATAATGGAATGACAATTGAAATGTAAATACACATCGTGTATAAAAGACCACCATATATTAAATATCTTTGCTATGTATCTACTCGCTTTGTCTACGAAAGGCAAAGATCAGACTAGAAACAGAAAAGACACAAAAAATATTTACCTACCTTTAAATACGGGTAGTCGTAGTACTAGCTTTTTTTATAAGCCACTCCACAGACTGCGGGATATATGACCAGTGTTATTTGGGTTCTTTTTTATCGCATATCTAAATAAGAAAGAGTAGACATAAGATGGCACATTTTCGATATTATTCTAGTACTCTTTGGTCCGATTTCGTATATTGAGCCGATCACTACCGGTTGGGACTTCGCTAGTAATCGTCATTATACATCGTCATTCGTTATTTTCTGAATCGCCTCCCCGTTTATAGCCTACAATGGCAGGGCTGTAGCCTGTAGGTTCTGGTTTAGTATAATACATATAACTTATTTATTAAAGAAAGGTTAACAAGCAAAAAGTTACATAACCGAAACGGCTTTTGTAACTTAATGCCCAATAATAGTCACATTCTACTTGTACTACTTGAGTTGAACATTTTACCGTGTATTATGTATATAATAAGTGAAATGTGTTTTTACTAATACCAAAAATATTTACAGCAGATTTAAAAGACTTGACTTACTAGAAAACATATCAATTTTGATTCAATTTTGATCCCGATTAATTTTATTATAGATGCGATGCTCTCTGTGTACTTATGGGATTATTCCTCGAATGGGTTAATGTCGAGCGAAATAGCTGAACCTTACAAACAAATAAGGGACCTTGAAGTTTTTAGTTTGTTGCTAAGTTTGCACTTGACCGCTTATTAGTAGTACTTAAACGATTATTATCGATACAGTGGGTGAAAGTCGTGTAAGAACTAAATATGGTGTGTTACATTTTTTTAATAGAATGGCGGAATAAACAGGATTGGCGCTGGATGGTAAGCAATACTCATTGTCGATTAAAAAGTGATAGGTGTCAGTACCTGAGACTAAAAGTATCTGTATGTGTTGGCGTAACGCCTTAAAATTTTTGCCTTATGTTAGAAATATCCACCGATATTTATTGATTTATCTATCATAATTTTTATAAACCATTTTACATTTACATTTTAAATCTAGTTAGACAAACGGTAATGTGTATATACTAGAATCAGATTTATTCTAAAAGTCATGTATGAGTACTTTTATGTCATTTTTCTGTTTTAATATGCAATATTCTTATCTGATAAGTAAACTAGAAAAGCCTATTTAAATGCTCATTTACCTATTTAATCGTTTCGAGTATCGTAAAATAGAATGTAAAATATGGATTACATTTAGTTTTCTTTATAGTTATTCAAAGTTCAAGTGTCAATATTTAATAAAATATTTCGTTACTGTTCATATTTACTGCAGATTTGCATGCTATAAGAATCGATTCCTTATGGAAAAACATACGTCGGATTTCTTGAAAATTTCAACAAAAAAGTTTAAAAGTCTATAAACGTCATTTTGGGCTCGCAAGATGTCAGTATATTTTGATGTTATAGATGTTCTTAAGCTACGGGCACTGTTTACCATCAGACGCACCTTGTGCTCGTTGCCGCTTTCAATAAATCACTCTATTCAACAAGCTTAAATCCTATCAATGTAAAGTACACACTCCACTTAAATAAAAAAAATCTATTTTTTCAAGGTTTTAAAATTTAAAAACAAATATATGCATACTAGGAAAGATTTATTAAAAAAAGCTACAAATATAAGTAAAGATAGATAAAAACTGTTATACTTGCCAATTGCCAAGAACTGTGTGAAAGAAAAGATAAATAGGAAAGAGACGAATGAACAAAGCTATCATAATTTTGAATACAATTTTGGCTTGTCGAAAAACATCTCGAGAACTTAATTTTATATACATCGATAAAAACAAGTAATTCATATTCAATAATAAACAAGTATTAGGTAATTTAAACAATTGTTACAAAAAGTATTAGGTAATTTGAGTATTTCAGTTACACAAAGTTCAAAACACAACCAACGCCGTGCACTAAGCCATACCCTGTAAATAATTGAAGCCCCCCAAGCTTGCAATTGTATAATTAACAATTTCAACGACAAAAGGCACGTGTCGATACATTACAAAGTGTTGCCAGCACCACAATAATTATTTCCTGTGGTGTTCGGGAAAACAATGGTGCGATCGCTGGCAACACTTAACAATGATTGTCCGGTGCACTGCGCCAGTATTAGGTTTCAAAGTACGAATAGGCGTTGTATGTAGTGTAATTATTATTTTCCTTACGTACTAATTGACGGAGGGATTCCGTAGGAAAGACAAAGACGAGTAGAATTCAGAAGGTCTTTCTTCGCTTGAATGCTGGGCTTTCACGTAATATGGAAATTCTGATTTATCTGATTTATCGCAAGGAAATTGATTTTTTGTTGGTTTTAGTCATCGATATAATTAAAGAAACGAAGATGAGGCATGCTATAATCTAAAGACAACATAACGTGGCGAAAATTTGTTTGAAAAATTTGTAAATTGAATTGTCAGCGAACGTACACAATTGTCATCGAACGTACACAACTCCTTGTTGCGACTGAGACTAAATCAGGAGACGTCACCTGATTTTGCATCGCCATAGTAGAAGCGCGTTTGCCGCTTCTGCCGTTTATAAGAGTTCGATGGTTTTAGTAGGTACATTGTAAATTGTTAATCTTGAGGTACACCAAATGTTGATAAATATGTAGGTAGTTTGTACTGTTAGAGTGGAAATGAGTTACTAAACTTGCCTTATCTCGCTCTAACACACAAAACTTTATACAATACATTTTCTTTCTACATTTAAATCCAGTACTTAGTGTTTGGTCCCAGTTTTCTTTACCAAGTTAAGTGATATTCACAAAAGTTGGCATTTATTTATGTGTGAAATTATCCAACTTTAAAGATGGGATAGAGTAGCTCAATTCATGGTTGCATTTTTTAGGGTTCCGTAGCAAAATACGGGACCCTTATAGTTTCGTCATGTCTGTCTGTCCGTCCGTATGTCACAGCCACTTTTCTCCGAAACTATAAGAGCTTATACTATTGAAACTTGGTAAGTAGATGTAATCTGTAAACCGCATTAAGATTTTGATACAAAAAATAGAAAAAAACCAAAAATTTTTAGGGGTGTCCCATACATAGAACTGAAACTCAAAAATTTTTTTTGATATAAACCATATCCGTGTGTGGTATCTATGGATAGGTCATCAAAAATGATATTGAGGTTCCAAACATTTTTTTTCCTAAACTGAATAGTTTGCGCGAGGGATTCTTCCAAAGTCGTAAAAAGTGTCCCCCTCTCTAACTTCTAAAGTAAGAGAATGACAAAAATAAAAAAAAGTGTATGATGTACGTTACTGTACCATGTAAACTATCAACGAAAATTGGTTTGAATAAGATTTAGTAAGTAGTTTTATTTTAATACGTCATAAATTGACTATTGTTAAAACACTGCTTAAAGTAACAACGAATTACAAGAACTTTTGTATTATTTTACTTGCTGCTTCGGAAGCCTTCATGGGCGATTCCGACTCGCACTTGACCACTTTTATTATTCCTAATGATTAGTTCATTATCATATTCGTAGAGCGTAAACTTTTCAAAAAAGAATATGAATATATGAAAGGTGTATGTGAAATAAGACTATGTACTGTAGACCTATAATAATTTAAATTTACTTACTAAACGATGAAACAGAACATACCACTACTGTTCTATTACCTATGTATATAATTGTAGCACACACTCATGCTTGTTAGATAAAGGTGGGCCTGCTTCTCGGTCTTAACAAGTGTTCCATGGGAATTGTTATTCTTACATAACAAAGATACAATTTGTGTAAAGATTGCCAAGGAGCTTCTTTAGCTCAATGCTTAATTTCAAGTTTTTTTTTTAAAGGAGTGACGAGACGAGTAGCACGTGTGCCTGATGGTAAGCAACATGCCTGTCACATAACAGCACACGCAGCTATTGTAACATGAAGAGTCCAATGCACTGCGTTCGTCACCCAGAGATTTATGGTGATATATATCTCTAAGCCCTGTGATTTCTCTGGAAACATTGCCCTTCAAACCGGAACACAATAATCTTTGCAAATTACTGTTTGGCGGTAAAATAACTGGCAAAGGTGTGGTTCTGCCCCAGGCGGACTCTGCCAAGAGTACTACCATTACAACATTTCAAGTTAATTCGTTGAGACCAAAAACATATAAAACAATTCAGCGATCTTGTTATCACGACCGTTGTAGCTCTGCTGAAACTTAGAGGTAATTAAATAATAATTCGTGATCCTGATTAAGTGCTGTGTAATATTCTATATTTGAATTTATATCGCGAATGTTTATATACTACAATATCTTCCATCAAGACTACCTACGTCGCTATTAAGCGTCATTGTATCTATCTAGATAATATCTAACAAAGACAACGAAGAAACAGATCTTTTACATAACATACAGGCGTATTGTCAACACAATCGCAAAAACAACAAACAACAGCACACGAAACACACACGTTAGGCACAATAACGTTCTCAACAAAGGACTTTCCTCTCTACGTTGTATTAAAGCGCCCATTGTACCGGGAATCGGACGAAAATGCTCTTCATTACTGTGAAAGCTTGTGTGCCGTGCGACAATGGCAGGAGAGGGGGAAGGAGGGAGAAGTGGGGGGAACAAAGACGAACGAAGGAACCACCCTTTCTGCCGTAAAATTGAAATTGTAAGAATCGCTATTTAGGTCATGATTTTATTAAATGTGTTAATAGATTTTTGGAGTTTGATAATAGGCTGGGGGTGAGCTGCCAGTTGTTCGTTTGATTAGAAATTACGTTTTCTGAATACTGAAATGAATCTGTACGGATTTAATATTCGAATTGAGTTGGGTTTTATTGGTTTTGTGTAGTATTGGCTGTGATTCTGTTAATAAGAAAATTGTAAGTATTTCTTTACGGATAAAACGTGTCACGATGTTTCGTACTTCTCTGAATTTCGTGACATTTTATTTCGTGTTTGGTAGATATGAAAATAGGCCGTAAAATGTTTTTACCTCCATTAATTTTATTTCATTTTTTATTTAAAGAAATGCTTGTCTTTTTTAATCGTCGTTTATTGACGTGTCTTAGTAGTCTTTCGAACATTTACTGAAACTTACGTCAGCTTGAAGATTTTTTGAGCAAAGTAAAATCCGACTTGATATTTTCAATGTTTGTGACATCTAACAGCTTCAAAGAGGTAAAATTACGTAATATGGTGGTTTGGTGGTACATCTGACTTAAGACAAGGAAAGGAAACCACAAGCATTACCTGCTCATAATTATCCTTAAATTTAGAATCTAAACTCTATTAATTAAAACATAATACATAAAAACAGTATACATATACTTAAAAAGAGACCGAACCTTTTACTGATATGTTAATTACCGTTATATTTCCCAACCCTGAACTAATCCGATGTAGGCATGTTCCCAAGCGCCAACCCTATTTACAGATCATCAACGCTTGAAATTAGGTACGTTATACATAACAGCAACCATATGTCGCGTCTGTAATTTAGTTCGATTATTCTCGCTCTATGTAACCGTTCTACTTTTTATCGGGTTTTGTTTACTACACTTTTTTACAATTATGTTGCATCGTCCATTGGAGTGTAAGTCTGAGGCACGGCCAATAGACCGGTAGGATACACAGGTTAGTTAATAGTCAGTATAGCGTGACAAATCGACGTCTTTTAAGCCGTTCGTACAAAATGACATCTGGTATCTGATACTCATTACCGTACTCCAAACAATTACGTTTAAAAGCGTGAATAAATTCAAAATATTGAAAGAAAGTCGGTATAGATTTTTTGTATTGTTCAAATTTAAATAGATAAAATTAATCAGCCGTCGGTTTTTAATAAGACCGTAAAACCAAAATATTTCAATTTAATTACTAATAAGTACACCAGAAATCAAATCTTTAAGGTGTGACAATACTTCGATAAGGAGGACATAAAACAAACAATCAAACTCGAAATACTATGAATACTAAGTAGGAGATCAATACTCATATTACTCGTGTCACATCACCTTCTGTACGAACAGCTACCCGTAGCAAGAAGAGTGTAGTGAATAGGGAATCTATTAAAGTTGTAGCGGAAAGAATTCGGATAGAATGACTGAGTAGTTTACAGGAGGGAGGGTTTTGTGAAGCAGATTGTGTAATAATAGGCCTTTTGTTAGAAGAAATGGGCTTTGTACTGTGTTCTAGACTCTGGAATGTCTTTGAGGTAAAATAAGACGAATTTTGTTGTTTTTAATTCCATTTTAAGTTTTGGATTTCTATGTTACCGAGCATTTCGAAACAGATAGCTGGTTGGAAATCTAGTCTAATCTATAAGAAATAATAGATCAATGAAGCATAGTGTACCAATTTTCTCCAAAATTACGCTAACGAAGGAGTTTGAAATTTCGCACATAAGCATAAACAGGCCACAAAATGTTGCCACTGCTCATCACAGCTCAGGGCTTTCTCTCGCAAGAAGAGAGTCAAGGCCATAATCCACCACACTGGCGGTGCGTGTTGGTGTATAATCTTGAAAAGTTCTTGGTAAACAACGATTTTCTCACGATGTTTTCCTTCACCGGTTAAAGTTAACAGTATTAAGCACATGACTTCGAAACAACATTGGTACTCGTGGGATTTGAACCTACGGCTCCGGATCGGCAGTCCTCATTCTCCCGACTAAACCAGCGGTAGCTTCGCACACATACTTTTTGTATAGGTAGAGAAAGCGTATATTTAAGGAAAGCAATTTATTTTTAATTTCGCATAATAATACAATAAAACACACACAGAGGAGAGAACAACACTTATATCTTAGAACATCTACGTATTAGGTAGCTATAGTGACCTATGTAATTTTAAAACAACACAAATTCATTAACAATTGACATTCATATCACCTCCGTTATACTTCTGAAAATATTTCCTGTATCTCCCCGTTAATTGTCAAAAATGACAACAAAATAACATCATCATTATCGCTTAGTCATTACTAGATATCTAGGCACAAACAAACACTGTAGATAATAGCTTTTACCAACAAAAAGCAACTTAACCTGAATAACGACAACAAAAACCATTCTTCGCAACAACAGCATTCTCCGCCACAAAGCCATTATAGCCGAGCTGTCCACAAAATATCACGTTTACACAGCACAAAAAGCTAGTAATTAAACCGCGGGCCCTTGACAACAGCCAACAACAGCCAACAACGCCCGACAACAGTCGACGACACAACAAGAGGCGACAATAAGGATATAGCAGTTATTTTTGTAGCGTCGCCTGTGAGACTCCGATAACGGTACGACCCTTATGTATTCAAAGCAGATATGTACAATATGGCGTTATGTGTAGTGTTTTGTAAACAGAATTCTACAGTCGTGTTGGAAGGAGCAGTACATTTTAACAATTTTATAAGTCGAAGTGTTTTAAAATTCTAATGGTCGTTTTAATCGTCAACTCGTAGACTCGAATCACCTCTGACTATTTTTTCATATTAAACAATATTGTGTTTTTGGATTCTAATAAATTCAAAACCTATTGGACTGAATTCAAAATTAACATTAATGATCACTAATTTTAATGGCAAAGGATCGTAATGTTCCAAATTATCTTTCGAGGACATGCGCCAATGTACCCCTGGCCAGCATGGTGGTTTATGGTCTTGAGTCTATCTTTTAGAGAAGGTTTTAGGAAGGAGGTTTAGGCTGCCTTTGCTAACACTGGTTGAATTAACTAACGAATCGAAATATAATCGCCGCTTACATCACTTGATAAGTGAGTTCCTATGTGGCTCTAGGCTTTTTTTAAAAGTAGCCTTAGCGTATGCTGCCGAAATGTTCCTACTGCTGGGATTCAAGGCCTTCTCTCGCTAAGCTAAGGCCATAATCCTTCAATACGGGTTGGTGGATGACACATGACTTGAAAAGATTGTAGGTACACGTCAATTTCCTTTCAATGTTTTCCTTCACTGTTTTTAAGTAACCGGCACATGACTTCGAAAAGACAGTGGTGCGCGTGTGATTTGAATCCGGGCTCCAGATCGGCAGTCGCCGTTTTCCCGACTAGACCAGGCGTAACTTTACTACTGTTACTGCGTGTCAACTTATATGATGTTTGTCATCGTTTAACTCGAACAAGAATGAATGCTGTAATATAGCAAATTGTATAATATAACACTAGGTATATAGATGATAATAATTATAATCATAGTAGGAACGACATCGCAGTAATTTCCATACGGCACACGTGCGCGCAAACCTACCCACACCCGAGGCATTGTTCCATTCAAACTAGAGGAGTCTCAGGTGAACTATTATGCAAAGTGGTGATTCCCTCCATAATTCAAAGGATCAAAGGGGCTCATTTTGATTGCAAATTGATCAGTCTCGAGGTTATTACGGAACCTCATTTGACGCTGATCTATGTGTTTTGAGGTGTGAATTAAGAAGCTTATTGTTCATATTTAGTTTTATTAATAAAGGCTCTGCCCAGTAAAAAAAAAGCTTAAGCAAGTATTCAACTCTCTATATGTTTTTTTAATTATTGTAATGTATCGCAGATCTGTAGAGGGAAGACTCTTTTCAGAGTCCGCGTGTGGGAAGTGCCACATCTTTGTCAACTATTCTACCGTCAAGTAGTAATGTGGATATGCGTTCCGGTTTGAAGGGCAATGTTTCAACGTTTCTGGAGAAATTACAGCTATACTAACTTTGCAAATACTACAGGAACAGGATGGCTGATATTTATAAAGGTACCTACATATCTATAATAAGCATCTACATAGAAACACACAAGACACTCATACTCAACTATTTTTATAAATTATGCTGAGTCGAGATTAATGAAACCTAAGAAAATGCGGTTTAATCTTGAATTTTTCAGATGCAGGTTAATTCTTGAGTACCCTTGCTCTTCCTACTATCAGATCTAATTACAGTAGAACCTCGATAAGTTAAAGTCCTAGGGAAGCAAAAAATATTTTAAGTTATAGAGGTTTTAAGTTATCAAGGGTTTTGGCATTGGGCTCTGATGGGAAAGCAACATATTATTTTTTGGAGTTATAGAGGTTTTTAAGTTACCGAGGTTTGAGTTATCAAGGTTCTACTGTATGAATTATTCATTAAAAACACACAGAAGTGAAAACACAGTAAGCATAGCAGTGTCGGTAACGGTTGCAGTGACACGAGTTCAATTGCTTTCCCATCTGATAAACTGCCCGACACGTTTAAAGAAGTTCACTTCTGAAAACAAACTTTAATTCGCACTACTTTTGCAAACCCAAAAGAATCGTAAATATAAATAATCATTTGGAAGACACCAATAAATTCAAATCCTTAACGAACAAAAACTCCATACTTGAACGTATTAAAAAAGCCGTTTGTAATTCTAAAAGTTTAAAAAAAAATCACGAAAAGAAATAGATTAAAAAAATGCGCAATCAACCGACAGAAGCGGCGCAGCGGGAGACGCCACCGAAATAATCAAGCGCGAGTTACGTCGAGCGAGTCCAGACTGTTATTTATTCTATGGACAGTAACCAAAACTCGGCGAACGTAAAAAAAACTAACGAGAAATGTATGGAGACTACGGAAGAGTATGGAAAAATGGGAAAATAAAAGCTGCCGTGGCCGCCATTCTGCTGGTGACGGCGAGAGGAAGCGCCATTTTCCATTTTTCCCTCGCTTTTCGCGACAACTGCGTAGGTAGTTGTCGGCTTCCAATAGGTTATATTTGGAGATTCTGTATTTGAATTTAGTTTGTTTATGGTTAGAAAGAGACTCTGGACGTATCAAATAATTGTACATCTATCCTCACTTTAGCATTTATAATATTAGTGTGATTATCTACACCAAATATTATCTTCAAAACTATTCCCTATAAACCCACCATAGCTAGGAATTTATTTATGTTTAATTGAAGATTGATTTTACTCTTTCATCAGAAAGTTTCATAAAGAAGAAGGCAGTAGCTACTGCCTTCTTCTTCTTCTCTTTGTCCATTAAACGATATTTCACTCAAGAGTGTAATATTTATCAAAGTGAGTATCGGGACTGTGTTCATCAAATGAACATCCCTCATAGTCATCATCATCATTATCAGCCGCAAGACGTCCACTGCTCAACATAGGCCTCCCCCCTAGATTTCCACAACGAACGGTCCTGCGCAACCTGCAACCAGCGGTCTCTCGTAGTATCACGAGCCAAATCAAAGTACTTTCTGATTCTGAACTTAATGGTTGCCTGGAAGAAATTGTTGTAAGTGATTACGCCGCCATTTATGGCACTTGGCATGTATCATTTTTGTATTTATTTTCGCAGTATGTGGTGTGCAAAATAAACTGTTTCTGCCTGTTTGTCCGTCTGTAATTTTCAGCTCTCCCGAGGTTTTTATTATTATTACTATAGCCCACAGTTTTAGGAAGTATTCAGTTCAATAAAAGACAAACTTTTTACTCACGGCATAGGCCAATAACTCATCTTTTTCCGTGCCAGGGGTAGGGAGAAGGGGGAAAAGTTCGCTTATGTAAAAGTGGGAGCTTTGTCCCTGCATTAGTAATGATTTCGGCAATAGCTATATAGAAACGTTTATTTCTATTTGGGACTGGATACTAATATATTTTACACGTATGTTACTTTCTAGTATAATTATAAACTGGCAGTGCCCCGCGGTTTTACGTGGTTAGTAGGAAGGATACGGAAGGATGTTTGTCGTTCAATCACGTCGAAATGCTTGAACGGATTGGGTTGAACTTCGGAACACAGATAGGTCAAGTGAGAGTTGATAGATGACGCATGTGAAAGATGTTTTTCTTGGAACAATAATTTGCGGTTTAGTCACGAAGTTTTCCTTCACCGTCAAAAACAATGGCGACAATCACCTTGTAAGTACCTTTCCACTTACCAGTGTTACATATTGTAAACACTAGCAGAACCCCGCGGTTTTATTCACGTAGTTCCTGTTCCCGTTATTTTCAGGAGATAAAAAGTAGCCTATGTGTTATTCCAGACTATGATCTAATTGTATTCCAAATTTTAGCTCGATTCGTTCAAGCGTTACGACGTGATTGAAAACAAACATCCATATATTCCACACAATTACATTTATGAATGGGATAGGGTTGCACAGGGCTTAGTCACGATCTAAATTATCATTTATATACCTCGAACTATCCGTATATTACTAACGATATAGTCACGAGAAGACTGAAAAAATTGCGGGTTATCTACCTAACTGGGAAATGAGGATAGCTGAATCTTTGTTTTAAAATGTCGCAGGGTTGCCACCACGAAACTGAATGAAGCAGGCGGTATTTTTATTTTTTCAGTTTACAGTTTTACAATTATTACATATTATTTTATTTTTAATATTTACGACCTCTCGATTACGAAATAGAATGTTTTAGTAATTTGGCCACCACGACTTTACACTACTACAACTTTGCATAAAAATGCGATTTGATATTAAAATCAGTCTACGAAAACTAGTCGAACGCCCACAGAGTAATCAAAGCGAACAGAAGGTACACAGCCATGTGCGCGCCACAATGCCTACCGTATCGTATATCCATTGTCTGTAGCACTAATAAATCGACAACAAAACACGGGGCTTGTTTACGTAATCAATCGACATGTCGCTCGACAAATGTCGATGCGTACAACAAAGGTATACGATGCACAATAGGTCGGAACTTTTTAGTGGGCGAGACACACGGCGCGTTTTTTTAAAACAATAGTTTTATTTTTAATCAATACATGATAGACTAACTACGCCTCGCGGTTTACCCGCGTAGATCTAGTTCAATTTTTTCCCGGGCCAAAAAGTAGGTTATGTGCTATTCCAGCCTATATTTTAATTGTGGTCTAAATTTCAACCACCCGGTCAGCCTTTCCGACGTGATTGAGCATCAAAGATCCGAAATTGTTAAAATACTAGTAGGTATCCGCCAAAGAATTTTGTCCAATTAGAAAATGCGAAATCCATAAGAAACTATTTTTTTTGGTATTAAATATTATGTTATTATTATTATTTCAAACTATGATCTGTTTGAGTTCCATATTTCAAATCGATTTTTTCATTTCGTTTAGTATAGATTCAGGAAAAAAATCAAAACCCCTGACTTTTCAAGTTTATAATATAAGTGAGTTAAGAATAAGAATAAGAATAATTTTATTAACACACAGAAAGTTACAAAATACATTAACAGGATAGCAATTGACAATATCATTACAGTATTTGTGTATATAAAAGACGTTTAGCGTCTAATTGAGTTGTTATTGTTATTGTGTCTAATTGAGTTATGTAATAACATTACAATATAAGTTTTGTTCATAGTATAAATTGGCAGGACGAGCATGACATGTGCCTGATGGTAAGCAACACAACTACCCATAGCAGTATAGTATTTCGCAGCTATTAGAACATGAAGAGTCCAAATCATTACCTACCCTGCACTGCGCTTTTACCCCAAAATATAAGATGATTTAATTGTATGCCCTGCGATTTTTCAGAATATATTGCCCTTTAAACCGGAACACAGTTAATGTTTGCACATTAATGTTTGACCGTAGAATAACTAGCAAAGATATACAATATATATAAAATAAAGCTGAAAGTGAAAATGTTTAGTCATACGCTCGACTATTATTTAAATTTCAATCACTAGCAAGTGTATTGATTTCACAAACAAGCGAGTTCCACTCCCGTCCGTATGCCCCTGTTTGTTTTCATCAGTGTCTGATGCACCTTCCCTCAATAATTCCTATCAGCCAACTGTCGGGGCGTTCACTTGCTCAGTTAATATTAATCGAGGTAAGGGGAGGCATTGTTCTGTGCGCAATGTAATGGGTACTAGAGGTGTCGGGTGGCAGCCCTAGAGATAGCCGCGTAGAGTCGGCTGTGGATTAGGTAATTTCAATTATGTGTTCCGTGTCAATACGAGTATACCTATCTTTGAATAGTTCGTATCAACGTTTACCTGTAGATGATAAAGCGCTATTAAATAAAAACTTGCTTTTGATTATTTTATTTAATGATGCTGTGTCTAATCAAATGGCGATATGGCGCCAATGTAAAATAAAACATGGTGACAAATGCGACAGTTATTCTTATTTTTTTGGTGTATTATTAACCTGTTGCGTGGAGTTAGAATATGGATTTTTGATAAAGAAATACCTGTGGTTATCATCCTACTAAAATTATAGATCCGAAAATTTGTACGTATGTAGGTACTATAGATGTTTGTTATTCTTTCCAGAAAAAAACTACTCAAGGGATTTGAATGGAATTTAGTGTATAGATAGATAGATAATAGTCTGAAATAATCCATAGGCTAATGTTTATTCCAGTAATATCCGGGATCATGAATCCACGTGGGTGAAACCGCGAGATAAAGTCATAAATAGTTGCAATTATTTTTTTCCTTTACTCTACTTAGTTCATTTTTCCAGAATCCACCTGAGGAAGCCCAACAACTTTGTCAGTTATTCTACCCTCAAGTAGTAATGTGCAAACAATAATGGGTTTTTGTTTTCGCTGGTATATCATGCCAAATAACAGGATAATGAGAACAAATCATCTTTTATCTCTGGGATCGATGACAGTACTGTCTTAGGTAGTGATTTGGTTTCTTCGTTTTTAAATACCTGTGTGGGTGCAAAAGGTGTGTTGTTTTCCATCAGGCGCACGTCTTGCTCGTGTTTTCATTCTACGCTCCTTTAAAGTTGCGAACACTACCTATTCTAGAGGTATTTTAGGACGCTTCTTGCCTGCTCGCAGTCAAAGATTTATTATGTTAGTGTTGTGTGTGAATTCCAACAATATTATTTATTATTTACCGTGGTAACCAATAAAACGAGTACAAAGAATGTTTAATATCATGGTTCTTATAGTCTAAATATAAGAGAGAGAAACATACCTAATCTCTTCGAAATCTCAGAGTTGTGCATCTTAGGATTGTCCTGTGCGATTTTCCGCCGCTGCAGCCTCGACCACACCATGAAAGCGTTCATGGGTCTCTTGATGTGCTCCTCCGGGGACTTTTTCTGCTGACCCATGGGGACGCCCATGGACCCTATGGCGCCCATGGACATGCCCATGGGGGAAACCCATGCCGCCGCCGAAGCTGGACCGGTCGCACATCGCACCAGCGGCACTGGGGACAATAGAAACATCATTAAAACTTTGTTAACTCACTGATGCTCTTCAATACTGTTGGAGAACTCTGACGACGCCATCTGTCGGTTCTTACGGCGAACGTTGGATGCATCACCGAAGACCAGAGATCAATTTACAGATGGTCATCAGAGACAGAAATGTTATCCTGGTAGAGTCTCTGAGCCGAGAAGAGCCGACTTATCAAAAAAACGAACTAAATACCACTAGGATTAGGTTGAAAATATTCCCATTTTCTTCTCCTAATCCAAGATATATATAAAAAAGAAGCCAAACGACAAAAGTCATAGACCTCGGAGTCTCGGGACTTGCAAATATTTAAATATAAAAAAACTTATGGAGTCTTGCATAAGCAGTTCACTTTATATTCCCACAGGAATGATGGTTTTCTCTCACAAACATACAGTCAATACCACAATCCACCACGCTGGCCAAGTGAGGACTGATAGTCTTTCTTTTAGGATAGGATTTCGATTCGGTTGTTTGTTACTGGTTTTGTATTTAACAAGATCATTTTTTATGCGATGTGATGATTTTTTACTTATTCAAGTCTTTATAACTCCTACCATGAATTGATATCATTTTTTAGAGCTACGAGACCGTGCAAGTTGACGCAAATTCTCGAAAAAAGTATATGCTGTTAGTCTCGACAAAAATAATTATTTTAATCGTATCATTTCCACCAAACGCTTAGATTAGCTCCGTATAAAATTAATGACTTACCAGGTACTTCGCAAATCTCCCCACACGATACACGATAAAGTGTCATTATAGTCTTTGTACACCATGTGCTGAAAGTTCAACTTAACACACCAGTATACTATCAGTGCGTGAGTTATAGAACGCACCAAGCGTGAGATATTAGAAGTGGGATGATACATCGGCAAATGGTTGCCGGATTTGATTGGGTCGTGAACAGGGAGCTTTATAATTTTATTGATATCAGTTTTGTACATTAATTGTGTTTCTAATGCTTAATGTTTACCTTTTAAATTATGTTTCTTGTTTTAAAACGGGCAGTGCTTTCATTGGCAAAACTAAATCACTACTAAAATTACATTCCATACTTATATACCTAACTACTTACTCGTACACTAAGCATATCTGCATTATCCATAGACTAACCATAAAGATTATTAAGCCTACCGTCTGTCGAAAGCGTGACCAGAATGCACGGGGCATTACTACGCTGAATGGCAAAGCAAAGGATAAATCTTATTGCCCTGTTATTTCTCTAGTAACATTGCCTTTACCAAACTGAAACAATGTAATATTTTTGCATTATTTCCTGGGCAAAGATAAACTGGCAATGTGTGGTGTCACCAGGCGAGAGCTGTCCATAACTTTACTTTGAATTTTATTTATATTTTTTATAATTCTTTTACATATTTTCTTCAAGTTATTGTTGGGAAATAAGAACGCAACCACATTCTATCATAAGTTGGCAACACTGTTAGTTTGCACTTAGTATACATTTTGCTTTGTAAGCTGTTAACCCTTTATCTGTCGACAAGACAATATACGTTTCTTGCATTTTCTGAATAATCGTATATTATTTCCACCTAAATATCATCAGATATATAACGAGAGTAAATTTAATATTAACGACGCACGCGCACGCTGACTTGAAAAACCGGCACCCTGAAATTAGTCCACTCCACGTTTTAGGAAACATTATAACTAACTTTAGGTTAATAAAACATAGCGTCGAGGACATTAGCTATTCTACGGTTGAAATTAGAATTCTAAGCGTGAGGAATTAAGAAAAACATTAAGTTCTTGTGTTCTACATTATAGTATACACACACTTTGTTTAAATTAATATTGTTTTTATTTAAATTAGCCACTCCACAGACTCCGGGGTCCGTGATCTTTGTCATTACAATTATATATTTATATATTTTTACACATTTCTTGGATAAGGAGAAGAAGAGGAAAATAGGAGGGAGTTGGGTACATTTAAAATCTAATTCTAGTGCTCGTCTGTATCTCCGATCTCCGATCTCTACCGGTTGGGATTCCGCTAGTAATCGACTCGACATCGAGTGTTTGTCTAATTGCCTTTTGCCATTTGCCTAAGCTGCCTCCTCTCGGCCCAGAGCCTCCACAACGGCCGCATTTCTGTCCCTGATGGCCATCTGTAGGTTTAAATCTCGGATGGTCTTCGGTGATGCAGCCCACGCTCGCCGCACGAACCGACCGATGGCGTCGTCGGTGTCGTCAGCGTAGTATGTGAAGGTGCCGTGAGATTGCAACAACCGCATAGGGTACGCTCTATCTAGGAGCACAATTAATATTGTTTGGTTGTATTATGTCATTGGCTTATACCTGAATCATAAATACTAAACGGGTACAAAGTTGCATGTTACCACGCCGCTAATAACTATTACTAATTAGTTAAAACATAACTAGTAAACCTCAATGGCCACCAAATTTTCAATCTAAAATCCATTCCGGATCCGCTAATAGATAATATTAACCACAATTCCCGTGATACAGGGTGGTACAACATTATTCGATATAGGCTGTGCAAATGTTAGGGAAAACATGTGTTGAATTGTCAACTGTTTGCCGAGAAGGGGAATTAACTGTCTGGTCTGAGTTATAATTTCACGTTTTTAAGTGAAAGCTTTTTAGTGGCATTTGATATTTTTTGGATAGGGAAATCTTGTGAGTTCGTGTCAGCAACATGCATAATAACAGTCGTGTCTGCTGTTTTAACTTCTATCGACAATGACTGATTTTTTTTATTGTAAAGCGCGATTTGACTAGCTATCTTACAGCTGTTTATTTTTTTTAAACTTTATCATTATCTTCGTCATTGACCTTCCATCATTCACTATCTGTTTGAGCCCATTGGACACGGATTTTCTCAGAAGACGTCACGAAGCATATTCTCTGAAAAGGCCTCTTTTCTTAGACTTCTTTAAAAAAGAGGCCTTTTAAGACGTATGCCGTAACCTTACGTACACTTCTTCGAGTTTCTAGCTAACTAATTAACACTGAAGTAAGGACCTTTTACATAATCGAAAAAAGGTTTTCAAGAAACTTTCAAAAGAAACTTTCAAAGTAATCCCAGTGCTCTATTTTTGAAGGATCAATCACCATTATTTTTATTGTTTTGTAGAGTGATGAGATGAGCAAGACATGTGCTTGATGGTAAGCAGCATGCTTGCCCATAACAACACAGTGACACGCAGCTATTGGAACATGAAGAGTCATCATTACCTAGCACTCCTCTTCAGATAAGATATTTTATCTCTTTGCCCTGTAATTTCATTGGAAACATTGTTCTTAAGCCCGAAACATAGAGATGTTAGCACATTACTGCTTGACGGTAGAATAACCGGCAAAGATGTAATTATAATACCTTCAGTTTGCAAGTTTTTACCAATTATACATCTTATTATAATCCCATAGTCAGAATGAGTCGCCAATACAACGAAGTCCTTGTCTCCGATAGGGACATTGATATTTTTCACTTAAAGTTATTCCAATTTCAGAGGAAAATCAAAGAAATTTTACACTTTAATCTAAAAGAATAACCCTGTTGTACTTACTGTAAATAGTTAGTTAGTTTTTTTTATATTATTTGTTTATACATTAATTGTTTCACAATGTTAATATACTTATCTGTTGTGTCATAATATTCTATGTTTATATCTTATTTATCTACTGTTTTAAAGCATGTTAGTTTTTAGTTTTAAGTTCAGACCTGTTGGCCTAATTTTCTTTATGTATTATCACTAATGTAATATTATTATTATCAAACCACTATATTTAAATAATTGTTGTTTCTAGGCCCACGTAGTTTGGAATGTAATACAGTTCTGTATAGTCGTCTTATGTTATGCTCAATTGCTGAATTAATAAATAAATGTGGTCATTTATTTATTTATTAATTCAATGAGCACACAAAACAGAATGTAATAAACATAAACTATAACATAAGACTATACTGTACAGAACTGTATTACACTTACTGTATTACTTCGCCGTGCGGACTCTGCAAATAGTCCTAACATACCGCAAACAAAAGCTGACATAGCTTGGAAAGTATTCCATTTTTGATCAATTATATTGATTTCAGGAAATCAATATAATTATGTGTGTATTAATGTCTCGCTTTTAATATCAATTCATACTCAAATATCGTGTTCCTTTTTTTAAAACATTTCTAATACCCGGTAGATATCATTCACAATCAAAACACCAAGAAGAGTACAATTTTAGGTGTTTTAATAAAGTCGAAACGTCAAGTTTTTATGTTAAAAAGTTACTTAACGATGATAATCCCTGCTCCGTATGTAATTAAAGCTCCCCCTAGGCCACACACACATGTGAATACACACATTGTTAACTTTTTAATTGCAACTCACAACGGCAAGAAATAAGGTAGGAAGTCGTGTGTAGATATAACGTGGCCTTGTGTGTGTTGGTTCTCAATATGTACACATGTACATTGTAAACATGTCATAATAAAGGTTTATTAAAAAGTTTGATAATGATCTGTTTTCATTTTACCACGTACCAGCAATCACACTATTATAAAACAAGAACTTTTTAGTATACTATATATAGCTTTATTTAGCTTTCCCTGGTAATCTTATTCTTAAAACCATAATATAATATCTATAACAATAATATGTATCATAATTATAAATGAGAAAGTTTGGCTGTTTGGATATGTTTTACTCAACCACATCGGAACTACTGAACGGATGAGTTAACATTTGGAGCAAATACAAATACTAAAATTTAGATTGCTGTTTGTAGGTGAGAAAAGATGATTCAAAACATTTTATAACTTGACCCAAAGTAGCCTCTTCGAGATCCATAAGTACTTAACTATTTTTTTATCTGTGTGCATTATGTTTAGTAAAAAATGTGTTTTAGTCTTAATTTATACAATAAGAAAAAATAAATATAGCCAGTTGATTAAAGCCTTCTTTATCTCCATGTACGGGCCTGGTGGCTTAGTTAGTAGTAAGTCTGCTTGCGGAACCGTGGGTTGTGGGATCGATCCCAGCCCTGTGCTACCCCAAATATTTGTACCTACTAGACGTATGGTGTTTTCTGTGTATAATAAATATGTATTTAAAAATATATACATAATTATTATATCAACTATATGGCACCCATAGTACAAGCTTTGCTAAGTTGGTGTGGTGTGTGAAATGTCCACCAAAGTATTTATTTTGTAATTTCTGGCTTTTCTATTCGGTTGCACTATAAGCATAATTACGCCAACGTCTTGTGTTACTGCAGACAGTTCATTTGGATTTTGATGAGTATGCAGTTAGAATTAGCTCAGCCGAGTAGATTTTGCAGTTGATCGATGGGAGTGAGTAAAGTTAAATAATGTTTTTATACAGTCCACTATTAGATTTCATTCTGTACGAACACAGGCTGTTTCATTCGCGAGAAAATTACGGGAACTACACGTAGAAGCAGATTTTTTATTATCAACCACAACTTCAAAATAGCAACTACAAAGTGAATTGTGCCCAGATTTTTGTTATTTGGAATCGAGATACTATTTTGAAACGTGAGATATATAATTACTTAACAATACTAGGTGGTGGTGCTAGATATTATATCATGCAAATTATCTGTAGACTCGTCGCAATGTAATATGAAATCCTATTAGAATACGGCGAAAACCCAGAGTGTTAAAGTCCATTTTGTCATTCCAGGAAATATGTATTTGGGTCAAAAAGGGGGTTATCTCGGCTGTGTCCGCGACCGTCAATATTTGTCGAGAGGCCGGAGTCGGGCGCTGTTTGCTTCCTCTGTTATTTCGGTGAGGAGTCGCTCCCTTATTTTTCTATTAGTATGTGTTATGGATTCCATTATCGATCTTAAGTTTACTAGGTAGGAATGCTTTTTAAAAAGAAATAACAACTTTAACCTTATAAGACTTCAAAGTCTTGGACATTGCCGCAAAACTGCTTGTTTGGTTTTTATCGGATACACTTCGGAGAGTATGCCACTGATCTGCATGATCTAATACCAATTTGCTGTAATACCAATACATTTTTCTATAGGACTGCTCGTATCTCGATAAAACAACATCGTTTCATGGTCGATTTTCCAAAGTTACGTACGAAGAGGTTTAACTCTATATTGATGACAAGAGCTGTGGCTGTGGAATTGCTTGAGTGGGTTGATACATACGTTGACAATTAATAGTTAAGTACCTATTAGCATAAAGAACCGTGTTAGCATATACAATGATTGAATTAACTCATGTTTAGTGTTTGAATAACAAAAAACCTTAAAACACTAACATTTCTACTTACAGTGATATCGCAAATAAAACTCCAGGCCGCAAACTTCAATGTAAATTATGTAATGACTTTGAACACGAAACAAAGCTCAATTCTATCGAGCTGTATCAACAACCAGGTTTTTATGAGCGTGCAACATTTTTTACAAGCAATTCAAACACGCGAACTATACCTAAATATTTTTTTTACTTTTAGGCAATTTGTTATTGGGCAAAAAGTCAGCTGGCGCTATGCCCTTCGTTTACTATCAAACTAGTTTCTGCAAAATGTCAAAATTTGTTACCACAAATTATATTGTAGTCGAATTTGACTTCTACTGTTTCGTAGTATCGTGCACAATTGCCGTTATAAATATCGGAAATGTCTACAGTGATATGAGTTACGGCTGGTCTAGTCGGGAGAACTTAAAGTTAAGTGCTGGAAAAAACTTAAGTGCTGAACTTAAACGAAAATCAATTAAAAAAAATTATTAAGAAAAGACTAACTCAAAATGCATATTACAGGCATTCGGATTATTTGACCGATCGTAATGCTTGGGCGGACTGACACTGCACATTCTGTTTCATTTTATGCGTTTAGCTGTTGCCTCATATACGCTGGGTGACCACTACCTGAATAATAGTTTGATGTGAACCTTACTCGTGCTAGGACTGTCGTGACCCTCTATAGCTGAAGTTTGTTTATTTCTGCTAATGGTTTTAATACTTTTTTTTTTCATGTACAAAGCCGCTTTACAGCTAATTGTAATTATTGTTTTAATGTTTTCTTACTTTGTAATGTTTGTAAATGTAACTAAATGTATGTTGACATGCCAAACTATTTTGCAAATCTCTATGGATATAAAAATAGCGTAAGAGAACATATCCACATTTCTATAACAATCAATATCTATACTTATATATCATTTTATTTTGACGATGCTATTGCAGAATATTTTTTATTTTTATTTAATGTTATTATTAAGGTGCTAGAAATTTAATGTTATTTATTAATAATGTTAAAAATGTCTTAATTGAATGAGTATTGAATTAGGTATATAAAATAAGTCCTATCTAAATGAATTTGTACCTAGCTTATTGACGATTCAAAGTACATGTAATATGTTTATTGAATAAAGATTGATTGAATTGAATTGAAAAAATAATGGCGCCTGCCGATCCGGAGACCCCGGGTTCAAGCCCCACACGCTCCACTACGAGCTCCACTCCACACGCTCGTATCTGTTCGAAGTCATGTGCGTAGGTAATGCCGCTAAATTAAAACGGTGAAGGAAAACATCGTGAAGAAACCGACATGCACCTAGAACCTTTCGAAGTCATGTGTTATCCGCCAACCCGCACTGGGCCAGCGTGGTGGATTATGGCCTTAACTCTCTCCTTGCGAGAGAAGGCCCGAGTCCCAGCAGTGGGAACATTTAGTGGGCTGTTGATGATGATCTGATAAATAAAGACTATTATTATTAACAGATAAACTAGTTTTCTCTCAAACTCTCGGTTTTATAAAGTGTAACTCTGACGCCCATAGCGTGTAAGCCAGGTAGCCAAACTAGGTTTTCCTCTAAGTTCAAACCGCAAACATTTGCTCAAGAGTCCGGTGATGACGGCAATGATTTGACGGTGGCTCGTCAACTGACGGTCAAATATTTGAACTGTCCGGTTATTTCAGAAATGGTAACGCATAGTTATACAACAGCTAGCGCCTACAATGGAAGTGTGAATGTGGGCTGCACTAGAAACAAATGAACATTTTTTGAAGAGAACATTTCAAAGTTGAGCACTTTTTGGTAAAGGAAAATCGCGTCGCCGATGTTTTATTGTAGGGAAGTAGCGTCGGAGCGGCGGCGTAGCAGCGTAGTCCGTGCACGTTAGATGGTTGTGACGAAACGTCGAGGTATTTAAACAATGAATTATTCGTGATTAAACCCCGTAGGTAATATATAAACATTAGATTTTGGTTGGGTGAAATCTTGTCTCGGGTCACTAACATACTCAAAGACGAGTTTAATACATGCATATTAAGTATTTGTGGTCTTTACATATGGCTCTCTCATGGCAAAGGTGGTAACGGAACATCCAATTTCTAGATTGTCAAAATAACTTTATATATGTAGCAATATTACGTAATAATATATACTCAATACTCATATTATTTAGTTTCATTCCCATCTGCTCTGGTAGAATACGACTGATTTACCAAAGCCGTAGATCAGGCTATAATGAAGGTGGAAAGATCGGTTTTGCCCAACGTTGGGATAATTTGGTCTAGTGAAAATTCTACTAATATTATAAAATGAAAAAGTTTTGATGTTTGTTGCTCGAATACGTCGAATCTGATGAACGGATCGGGTTTAAATTTGGAAAACAATTAGGAACTTTTTAATCCGGGAAAATAATGAATGGGAAATACAAGTAAAACCGCGGGGCACTACTAGTATTGATAATAAACACAATTAGTTTCTTATTCGACATTTTGTAATGGTATCCCACAAAACACTATTTACCCTAACTTACTCAACCAGTGTCAAAATTCTTGAAATCATTGTCATATTTGCGCGTGCTTCGTACGCCATACCCGGCTTGTGTTCTCGCCGGCAGCAAACAACCGATGATCCTGCGTTTGCGCACGCGGTTAGCGCCGCGCTGCGCCCACGATTTCACCGGTGCGGTGACGTGATCGGTGAGACAAAAGAGAATCGGCGGTACCTTTCAACTACCTTTTACGCACTTTTGAATAAAAATTGGAATTTAAAATTTGATGGATATTTTACCAGTTAAATACCATACCTCGTTGAGTACGATACGTTGAGATAACATGTAAAGTATGTTCCGTGTTCCGTGTAGGTAAGTGTGTATGTAAAGTTAGAGGTTACGTTAGTTCCCGCCCTTTTTGCAACCCAAAGTTGGATAGGCAGTAGATGTCACTTAAATCCAAATGCCAGAAGTCCTTAGGGCAACTCTATATACTATATATAACTATATAGGGCCCCTGCTAAGATGACGTGCCATATGCCGTGTATCAACTGTTAAAAAATGCGCTTTATTAATTAACTTCAATGCGTCGAATTGAGGTATCAGCGTGAGCACACATCGTAGATAGCTGTCACCCAACATAATCATGTTGTTTTTATAATTTCGGTGTACTCGCGCACCGTTAAAATATTACTGTCATCCTTTTTTTTTAGCGCCCCAAGAGAAATATAACTTCAGAATCATTAATATTGGCGACATTTTACACAAAACATACCCAAAACTAATCAAAGGTACTATGAAAGCCAAACTGCTAGCTATCACACAGTGATTACCCTGCTAGTGGGATGCCGTGAAAACAGGTGGATGCCATAGTAGTAATATGGAATAATAGGCAACTAATTTGGTAATTCAAAGTGGCAATTGTGGCGTGATGGACTATCAATGTAATGCAGTCATCTGATGGTACATGTAGGCGTGTATCATTTGCTATGTATGTTGTGGGCAGGCGATGACGACCGGGGCCCCCGGCCGTCATCTGCCTACTACCTACTGCCGTCTACTGCCTAACGAAAACTGCCTTAGATTTGATGTCGCCCTCTTTTTCTTTTCGCTTTGATAGACAAAGACAGCACTAGCAAAGCTACGCTTTTCTACCGCCTAACTAAATCTGCGTTGGCTTTGCTTTGCTGTCTCTATCTATTCAAGCAAAAAGAAAAGAGAGGGCGACTTCAAAGCTAAGATAGTTTTTGTTAGGCGGTACTCTCCACTCTTCTACCGCCTATAAGGCATATTACACTTGGTTTAATGCTGTCGACGTACTTGGTCGACTGAATTCAGACACAAAATTAGGAGACCTTAGATTAGGAGAGATGTTATGGGTTCATGCTCCCAACATGCTAATGTAGCGGTATACGTTGCCAGCGAGTTAAAAAGGCCAAGGTTTAATATGTTATCCCAATTCGCAATACCTAGGTGTACGGAGAAGACATGTTTGAAATTTTGCGGCTCAATGGTAAGTAGAATAGGGTAAAATCTGTTGTACAGGCTGCGGTCCGCTGTAAGTACTGTACGACCAAAAAAGAAAACGTACTTAAAATTCTCATCGCCACAGAATCTAAGGCCATGTTTGTATGAGGTACGTATGCCGGTTGTATGGAACCCTCCCACCTCCTCGTCAAACCCGCGACATTTCGTGGCTCCCCGCTAATTGGCTAGACAAAGAGCAGGCTTGTTGCGGTCTCTTAAGTAGTTTACAGTGCTGTGTTTAGCTTCGGCGCCAGAGCACTAGACGCGAACGATCAGACGACCGAGTTTGCAGCGAGCGATGCCACTCTTCTTTTATCCGACTGTCGTAACGTATGTAATCAGTCCTGATAGGTACACACATAGGTACATAAATAGGTGGACATTTCTCACACAACACCACCTGACCCCAAAATAAGCACAGCTTGTAGTATGGAAGCCAAATAGCTGATACAATACGCACTTATTACACATAGAAAACACCCAGGAACAGTACAGATATTTGAATTAATTACACAAATATTTGCACTGGATGGGGATCGAACCTACGACCAACGAGTCATGAGTCCTGGATTAGCATGTAGGCTATTTAGTTAGTAGTGGTAGGACTCTTGGCAGCGTCCGCCTGGGGAAGTACCATACCTTTGCCAGTTATTATACTGCCAAGCAATAATGGCAAAACGTGGCAAAATGTGTTCCGATTTGAAGGACAATGTTTCTAGTGAAATCATTAAAACATGTTATATATATAGATGGGTTACAAGCGCCAGCCAGCGCCATTACCAGATAATGCTTTGGACTCTTCATGTTCCAATACCTAGGTGTATTACCTCTTGTTGTACACCAACAGTGCTTCGTTATCGCCTTGACTCTCTCTTTGTGAGAGAAGTCTCGAAATCCCAGAAGTGGGAACATGTGCTGAGCCCACTTCGTGTTGCTTTGTAACAGGTAAATGATAAATTGTTGTGATAAGTTTTAGTTTCTCGATTTGGTCGATAACAAACGAGATGGCGGCAGGATCGTCGGCGTGCACAAAGGATAACTACCGGCGGCGTGTATTAAATCGTAAATAACTATAAATGCAAGGGTTTTATAATACTGTCGTAAAGGACAGCGATTTGGGCCGTCATTAGGGATGTTTTAGGATACGCGCAATTGTTCAATTACAACAATTAGTTTTGTTTTTGTGACTTTTATCGCGTTCCGTGGTCTTCTCATTAATCGATAAGAAAAAGTGCTGCGAGAAGTGTGTGCGAGAAGTCTAACTCGCTCAAGCAGTAGGTACTCGTTCAAAAATATGACACATGTTTGTGTCAGTCATAGCTTTTCATCTGAAATTTGAATCAGCCCAATGCTAGCCAGTAGTGGCAAAAATAGTGCCACGATAGCTTTTTTTTTTTAAGCGTTTTGGTTTGTTTTGGAACAATCTGTTCTAATAAAGTATGTCTCTAGCTTGTCTGAGTTTCATTACAATCGGATGGCTGGTGCCTTCTACCAGTTAAAGGGTTAACGATATTTGAAGGAAGAGAGCGACCACACGACGCCATTACAAGGAGAAGACTAAACCGAATATGAAAGCTCGTGTCACAAAATATGTTCCAAGTTAAAAATGAAGGTAATATGTTTATACAATCTCATTAACTTCCAATTTATATACCTACACCAGTATCTCCCTATTACAAGACGGTCCCTAAACCAGCTAGCTTCTGACCCTGACGGGTAGGGCTGCCAAAGTTATTGTTATCCTACATATATTATAAATGCGAAAATTTTAATGTTTGTTGCTCAATCACGTCAACACGCCTGATCGTATTATGATTTATGCGGTTAAAGTCTGGGATCGCACATATTTACCTATTTATAGTAGGTATATTTATACAACATCACACCGTTTAATGTTTATGCTCCGCTTCACCCCATTTTATGCTCCGTTTAAAAGGCACCAGCTTCCTGTGTAAATTGTTCAAAATTGAGAGTTGCTGTTAATTGCTTTGTTCAATAAAGTAAAATAAATTAATAAGTATTCAAGTGTATTTATATCCATATATGTGTCTTTTTATTCTGAATGGGCTTAAATTTAAACTAGATTTACCAATTAAAATAGGGTCTAGACTAGGTCAAAGGTAACATTGCTAGATGACCAAGATTACCAACGAAAATTAGGAGTGCCGTCAAACTATTTGACCTTCTCAATTACTGCATGAATATGGAATGAAAACTGCATCCTGACTCCATTCATTAGGGAAGCACCTAAGTACTATAATAGTTTGAAGACACTACTGTTACCATTATTCCATATTTTCTAGGCAAGTAGACCTAGGAGTAGGAGTAGGCGTAGACCGCATCATCATTTCTATCAGTCGAGATGGCGGTTAAATGTAAATCAATAATAGAAAAGAAAGAAAAATTCTTTGCAGTTTAGTTTATCAAATAGCTGTAAAAGAGTTCTTTGCAAATAACTAGGTATAATTTACTATGTAAAACGAGAACGACTTACATATCCTCGACTTAATGTTAGTCAGATAGTCGCAATATTTATTAGAATCCCGCTCTTAGGTAATGGGTATTCAAATCTAGTTGTCACTGTAGAAAAAAAAATGTCGTATACGGTGTAAAAGTCTGAAATAGCCATTCGTTAATATAATAAATAGATTTATTTATTTCATACCATCTACTACAATCCTACTAGTTAGTTTTGCGCCCACAGATACGAAAACTTCTAACGTTACCTACGTTCTAACAGTTTGGCAACCCTACGTCGGGACCTTCATTGGAACGCAATTTCGCGTCAACTGCAACCATTTTGATAGCAGAACAGAAAGACACAGATATTCAACTTCAATCTTCTTTTCTTCAATATTTTTAATACATTTCTGAAACAAAATTATGTTTTTTTGGGTCTCCTGAAATTACAAACATCGAGTACTTCTAAAATAATAAAAAATAAAATTTTGATGATTTTCGTTACGCGTGTACTTGAATAAATATTTCAAATTCGACGGGTAGCGTTATATAAAAATAGAAATACATACACTAGTAAGCTTTATATTTAGATAAGAACAGACAATAAAAATACAGCTTTTGTTGAACGAGAAATTCACCTACGAGTATTCCACAACTTTATTTAGCTCCGTTTTTAATAATGACATCTTCAATTGATATCTTATTTAAATTAGGTATCGATGTAGGTATGCATATGTATGTAGGTATGTGCAGCGCCGGTTATACACACACTGACAATTTCTAAATCGTTTATATTTTATTTAAAGTTTGACATATTCTCGGCTTACGCTAGCCTAAAACATGTTTCATTTTGATATAATGGATATCATTATCATGAAAAAATGTTTACTTATTCATTTTTATACATTACTAGCTGTACCCTGCCACGCTTTGCTGTGGCACATGGTGATGCAAACATTGGATAAAACAATCCTTGATGCGGATTATATATCATTGTAAAATTTCAGCTCGATCGGTGCAGAACTTTTTGAGTTTTTGAAGCGTACACAAACCAACATAACATTTTTATATATAGAGATTAGTAGAATTTACTTAATTCTTCCATAGCAACGGTAAACATTTTTAGGTGAAAAGACTGGTCGAAGTCGACGGCGACACGACTTTAAGCCAAACGGCGTTTATAAGACCTATTTACAAGACACGGCACTAGTCGGCAACCTCAAAAATAGCAGTAAATGGTGGAACTTGCCTGTTCCGAAAACCTTTCCATCTGTATCTTTCTATTCTGCGTAAGTCGAAGGGTTCTGCCGATTGGATTGCCCCTAATCTGTTTGGATATAATTTTAATGTAAAACGACTCTTATAAGATTATTCAAATTAATTGGTTATGGGACGCTGTTTTGGGGGTTACCGTGAAGGGTTATGCGAAGAAATGTGTTGAAAGTCATAAAAATGTACTTATTTTGGCATAATTAACACCTACCGGTATTATATTAATACCGTTATTATAATAATACCGGTATTAATGTGTTGATGCCAACTAAACTGTAATTTTAAAGACTTTTTTGGTAAATATGCTGTAGTTTCTTTGATTGCCTGTTTGAATGGAAATATCTTTGGAGCTACCCGTCGGATTTGTTATTTCTTTTTGGATAAAAAAGCGGTTCGTCGCAAATTCAGTGCTATTAGGTATGCTTCGAGATTGCCTAAAGGTATAGGTAGGTATGTGCATAGTATTGTAGGTTGGGGTTAATAGGTAGTAGTAATATTCTGTATTAATCCATTTTTTTGCAGTAGAGACCATCTTAGGCCAACTGACATAGGCCATACCATAATAATAATACCTAGTCTAGAATATAAAACTACTATACCTACTAGAAACATAATTTTAGAATTTCCGTCGTAACGAATGCTAATCAATGTTTTCTAACAATACCTGTTTAATAACATGCACCTATCAAACCTAAACCTATAACTGAAAACTGCATCACAATTGTAAAGTTTTAGAGAAAAATAGCAACATTATTCTAAATAACAAATAATATGTAGATAGAACACGTCTACTATGACTGGTGGCCTTATTGCTAAAAGCGATGTTACCAGCCATCTGACAGATGAGATAAATAACTTTAAAAACCCGACGGCTTATGCCTAATAAAGGAATTTGTATTAAATCTTAATAGTTCCATAGTATCTATACAATGTTACACTCCATTGGAATAGTACGAGTAAGTAGGTATCATCTTGAACTAGAAATTCACGTGTCGATGTGTAAATAGGTAAACACGGCTTACATTATATTGTATTTTTTCACACTTACCACTGGTCTACAAGGTTTGACTCGCAAGACAAGGCTCGTTGAAGTTTTGTGTGAATTTGTCATTTTTTATTGATTTGTATTGTAGGATGTATTTACAATTAGGTATATAAGTACCTACCAGCATCCTCTGCGGATTTACTCACGCTGTTCCCAATCACATAATTTTGCGGGAATAAAAAAAGCTATAAATATGTTATTCCAGACCATTATCTATTTGCTACTAGGTAGATACCATTTCAATAAAGTTAAGCTTCGCTGTATCTACCTACCTAAAGTTAAACGGATAGTAACAGTAGATATATACCTACTTAGGTAAGTATGTAGATAGGTATCACGGATTGTTGAACAAAATTCGTTGATAACACAAGTTTGTGGTATACCTACCTACGTAAGAACAACCAGGCATTTTTTGACAATTCTTTTTTTGCGGCCACGTTAATTCTTGAAAGTTGTACCCACTATGTCTATAACTGATTGGAAAACTAAGTATGCCAACGCAACGGTGCGCGTTTGGGGGCACTGCATGCTCTCACGTACCTCTACAAAAAGCCGTGAGGAAGTAGGTAAAATTCTTACCCTTACCTACATAATTGATTACATTACTAAGCTTTACTAAGGGTAATTAGCTAAGAACCGCATTGCCGACCTAATGCGGCAGGTAAGTAGGTACCTAGTGTAGGTACACCTATACCTACTAACTGACTAGCAACGCCCCGTGGTTTTACATAGTTCCCGTTCCCGTAATTTTACCGCACTGAAAAATAATCTAATAATGTTATTGTAGAGTACAAACTATACATGCTCTACAACCCGATCCGTTCGGCAGTGTTGGCGTGATTGAGCAACAAACATCCAAACTTTCGGCTTTATAATATTAGGTAAAATATCTAGTAGGTACCTAACTACCTAATAGGATTAGTCATAAGATCGTCCATGCTCGTAAAAAATCTGATAAGAATACTTACAAATTCTAAGCTTGTAAATATTGTCACAATGAATTAGTTAAAAAAATCTAATACAAGTCAGAGTTCTCTATTGATAAATGTACAATTTACACGTCAATTTTAGAAAAAACAAAATAAGAGCATAGGTACAAAGAGTATTTATTGCATGTTTATTATTACCTATACAACAAATAATATAGGTAGATAGGTATTACTAACCCAATAAACACTGGAGACTGGAGATCATCGCTTCTTCATTCATGAATCATCTCAATCGAGGAAAGAAACCAAAAATACCCACTCGATTGTCATCGATCAGCTCAACAAAAACAATCGTGAAATCGATTCGTTACCTGAAGTTCGTTGACATTGGAATCGAGAGAACAACACTGGCCATTCACGACGCTTCTCCGAATTACTTATCAAATTTTGAATAAGGAACGTTACATAAAAAATAAAATCCAAAAGTTTTAGATACCTCATGAAGTGGCCGCTGGCACGTTGGTGTAAATCCAGCTCCAGTTTTTCCCTTCACTCCCGTATCTAACTCCGTCCGTCGGCACTTCACAAACAATCGGAATTTTCGAATTCAAATAGCAAAAATCTTTAACAAAGTTTTATTTACGACTGTCTCATTGTTTATGTAACTGTAACAATACACGATCGATTCACTCGATTATCGCATGCGAATCGGGTCCGACGCGTCCGTCGCTCGCTACACAATGGCGACAATCGACAATCGCGCCGCGAGACTGCGGCGACGGCACTACCAACTAATCGAGTGATAAATCGGACGCTACAACCAATGAGAAGCCGCCGTGACGCCCACGAGTGAGCACCGCGCGCTCTCATTGGCCAAGTAACTGCCATTGCCTTACGGATGTTATTATGCAGAACGAGACCAACAGTTCGAAATTCGAAATAAGAATTTAAACGTTTACCAGCCAGCATACAATGCAAATTGGTTGCGTCGAACAGCCGTGGTCTCTTTCTGGTGCGCTGTCTTCGTTTTTTGTTCGAGATGGGCTGTAGCACTGTGGCAAGAATAACCATGACAGTTTCTGGTCGTTTCACTTGAGCCATTGTACGGCCACTTAGCGTTATTTCATTACAATGCTTATGAATTATGTTAAAATGAAGCGAATAATTTATTTATTTCCACGTCTAAAGTATGAAAATATTTTCTAAAGAAATGCTCGTACATGTGCTGGAGTCGAGAATGCTTACCTGTTATGTATGAGAGTAGTTTTGGTATTGTTCAAATGGATAGCCAGGTTAGCAGTAAGTAAGTAGATAGGTACTTATGGTTCTACTTTTATTTAGGTATCTACTACCTCTATAATTAAGGACAGAAAATATAGAACACAAAACACACTCTTTACCTACCTATACATACGAGGAGTAAGTACTACTTAGGTAGGTATATGTTTCGGTATAAAATTGTATTGTTAGGTAAGATGTTAGAGATATACCTAAAGTACCAGGTACTTCTGTCTTGTACCAGAACATAAAAAAATTACTTCCTAATGACATTAAGATGGCAAAAGTATTATTTTTGCTCTATGTAATAAGTTAGACGAATTCAGTGCTAAGCACTTTTTTAATTAGGGGAGATACGGGCAAGACGGGGTACTTAACGTTTGATGGGAAATAAAACTGAAACTATAGTATTCATATACTCTGTTTTATTGCTATTCTTTTCTATGTTAATCAGTCTTTCAAATTTCTATAATTTTACGAACAGTTCTAATACAATTAATTTTTTATCAATGTAAACGTAAAAAAACTCCACCCACCCCATCTTGCCCTCTAGGTAGGGTAAGACGGGTACCCCATTGGGCAAGATGGGGTATAACAAATCCTTTACTGTTTTTCGCAAAATCGCAGGTAAATGTTGCTTCATCGTCATCATCATCCACGCCAGGACAGAAGTAATGTGCCCAATTGTCACATATAGAGCAAGTGACCCAGTCTTCATCGGAATCCAAATATAGTTCACTATAGTATAAGCAAGGGTATTCAATGTTACTCTCGCTTTTGCTACTGGACGAACTGCTATTGCCCTTTACTTTCTTCTTTGATATGACTTTACCTTCTTCCTCTAGTCTTCTTCTGCGTCTTCTTTATCTTTCATTGTCTGATTATCTTCTTTTTTTGCTTACACTCTACCAAAAGCTTCTTTTTTATTGTTTCTTCCAGTTCTGTTTCGTAGGGTGACGCAGTAATTACAGCTGCTTTTCCTCGTTTTCGAGTCAAGTGTGAAGTTTTGCAAGTTGCTAAAAGGAGTAATATTTGCTGTGAACTAGCAACAGAAAATTTGAATTGATGTGGAGTTGTTGGTCTTCGTCTATTTCATCATCAACAATCCAAGTAAAACATTCGGGCTTGGTATTCGACGGGCGGCAGAAACCATCATAGTGGACGTATGAATAGCCACTGCTTCAACCATGGGAGTAATACGGCTGATAAAAACTTGCGATATAATCAGCCCCCATGAGCGGGCAAGATGTAGTATTGTATACCCCATCTTGCCCTCAAACACCTGACTATATTTAAAAAAAACACACACGAAAAACAATACACAATACAGAAATAAAGAAGTTCTTACCTGCTGGCTTAATCGTTGACGCAAGATAATAAATTTGAAGCTTATATAATCTCGTAATATTTGCGTAGTAAACACGTACCAACTGAACTTAAAAAATAAGAATCAAACTGCCAGAAACCACTTTTGTCTCAATAAACAAAAAATCATGTGTCGCAGCGAATCACTCAATGGACCCACTGACAGCCATCATGGCGCTGCATCGTCACGCGCTAGAACGATCGTGATCGGCCAAATATAAGTCCTTATAATACGTTTGCCCCGTCTTGCCCGCCACCCCGTCTTGCCCGTATCTCCCCTATTGTTGCATCACTATAATTCAGGACACTAGCAAACTAATGACTTATGTGGGTTGCATTGACAAACTAAAGTGTAATTTATTTGAAAAAAAAAACATTAACCTACATTTGAAAAAAATACATGAAATGTTTTATCAATTAATTTAAATAGGTATTAGGTAGATACATAGGTAGGTATGCAATAAACTTATAATTATTTGGATAGATGTTTAATCTAGGTATCAGATTCCATGACATTCTTCGACATTCATACACTAGTCATCGTTGTACCTACCATGATACCCTGGAATTAAATCCGACATATGATTTTGTCATTTTCAAAATATATCTATTTTAAAACGACATCCTTAAGCTAAAACCAATAAGTAAATAAAAAGTCACTATCTACCTAAACTATAATTCATATTGGTGCCTATGTTAAAACGCCTCACGATCTGAAAGTCTAAGTAGCACAACGTCAAACAAAGCGAAAAGTCTAGTGAGCAATCTGCCTAGTTAGCTAATCGCCCATGTAGCAAAACGTCTAACTATCATCAGGTCTATGTAACAAAACGTCTATTTAGGGAGTCGTTAGTTTTTCATTATGTACACTTAAGATCATAATTAGTAAAAGTCGTATAAAAACTATATTTTTTTTATTTGAAATAAACTAAAATAATCTTCTTCAACACAACAAACAAAAGATAAAGTCTTCCTAAACATATTTTTTTAAATTACGCACCTAATATTCTTTTGATATGGCCAATGTTTATCAAGAATTCAAATGGGCTAACTTTTTGACCTTCAAGCTTATGCAGTTCTCTTTTATATTTGGCGTTAAACATTATATCGATCTTTTTCCTCTTATTTCCTTCAAATAAAATATTCTTGTATTTACGATCTTGCCAAAGGGCTTCTTTTCTAAGGGTTTTGAGGAATAGCAGAAAGGTTGGTTTTGATTTTATATTAGTATTCAGCCGCCTGTGCCATCCTTCGAGAGCGTTGTTTGTGCGAAAATTATAATAGCTAGGACAACTTATTATATCTGCCAATGATTGTAGCCATTGTCTTTCAAAGTAATGTAAAAAAATATTCATTTCCTCACTTTTGATGGCATTGTCAACAATGCTTGTCCAACATTCTCTAATGTGTTGAGAAGGTAGCAGAGGTAAATTTGAACATACTCTGACAGTTTCTCGGCACTCTCTTTTCAGTAAGACCCAACGTTGAAGCTTTTTCCAAACGGCCTTATTAAGATGATAGTAACAGCCAGTTATTTGAGTGTTCGGAAAAGCTTTTTTTATTCCATTGATAAGCGCCATCTCATAATCGCATTTAATGACCGACATGTCCATGTTAAAATGCTGCTTGATTAGGTCAAAGAGGCGTTCGTACGTATCTTGCGTTTTGTTAGGAAGCAATGCATATATAACTCCCATAATACAAGTTGTTTCATCACAACTATTAATATCAACGTGAATTGATAAGAGCTCATAGAATGGCTTGGGTGTAGCTTTGAATGTTGCATCAATAAAAACATTTTTCCTTTCAAAGTTTCAATGCATTTTCTACTTATAGGTGTTGAAAAAATTAAGATTTTATTATTATTACAACCATCTTCACAAACAAGGAATTTATCGGCCAGAATTTCAGGAATTTTAACATCATTTAAGTTTTTGTACTCAGTTTTTGAAACATTGAAATATGTACGACGGGCCCTGAACAATGTATCTTTCTTTGAGTTAAAATCAGGTACCTGTTCAATTTCATCCACTTTTCCGAATTCTTTTTCAAATATTTTCTGAACAGGCTTTGCGTGTTGGCAAACTAATTTCTTGCATTTATCCATTACTATGTCCGTTCTATTTTATCAAAATTAGCTTTACAGGTATGTTCTTTCAACTGACGAATTATCTTATTTTCATCTTTATTAATAGTAACAGATGCACTACACTCGTTACGCTGGGAGCATCTCCATAGAGTCGACCCTCCTTTATTCGTTAAATTTAAATTGTACCTATGACCACTCAACAACAGCACACGCCTTTTCTTTTGACTTTCGATGAAAGTAAATGTTTGTTTTTCATCCATTTTAGAATTCGGAAGTCAGATCACCATATAATATTGAACACGATCACTTATATGTAGCCAGGTTATGAATGGCAGTAGTAATCGATACCGGAATCATGAGTACCTAATGTCAATCAAATATCACACTTGACAATAAGTGTCGCTACTAAAAAGATTACATGCCAACAGAAAACAAATCAAGGAGTTTGCATGTATGTAATACTTGCCCTCACATGGTATTATAATGATATTTATTTTTGTGGTTAAGTGTCCAGGCATTTTAAGAAATTGACGACTTCCTAAATAGACGTTTTGTTACATAGACCTGATGATAGTTAGACGTTTTGCTACATGGGCGATTAGCTAACTAGGCAGATTACTCACTAGACTTTTCGCTTTGTTTGACGTTGTGCTACTTAGACTTTCAGATCGTGAGCCGTTAAAACTTTGTCATTTGTCTGAAAGATTAGAAGAAGGTTTTAGCGATAAGACTGCCCCTTATTGCTGCCTTAAAACCTTCTCTTTCAATACAACTCTGGAAATAAATTACTTACAAATCAATACAACTGTATTTGTTTCATTTTAAATATACCTATATTTGTGTCCAATTCGCTTTTTCGTTGATCGAAGAAACAATAACCTGTTGTTCGAAACATTGATTTTACATTTTTATATTTTATAATTTTAAAGGTTTATTGAAAAAAAAAAAATGCTTGAAGGTATATTTCAATAAATTGTGACAACAACAAATTAAAAACATTACTTGTAAAGTGTTGTTTCTGAAAAACAAAAATAACCGATTTCACCAAAAGTTACCGGAGTTTATTCGTTCAAATAAGTAGCACCAGAAAAGTATCGTAAAAAAAAACGAGGTATAAGTTCTTAAAACCTTGTTCTTAGAAGAAGCTTAGTTCTTCAGTATTAAATATTTTATTATTGGCTTCATATCCTACAATCTATGAACAAGACCGCTGCTTATCAGGAGCTTGTATTACAGTTCTGGCCACTATATTAAAAAAAAAGTAGATAAATACTCAAAACAAGTAAAATTCAATATCATTTTGCATGGCGAAAGGCAAGATTATGGCGATCTGCTGTTCTGTTTACATCTATTTTATGAACTCACTCATAAACGCAAATAAAGATTATGACTGAGCTCTGAAAGCGGTCTGACGTAAAGAAATACATAGCCAAAGCCTTGAAAATACCTACTTCATGGAGGAAAACCAGGTGTTTTCGTAGTAGGTAAGTACTAGGTACTTAGGTTACTTTCAGTTTAGTTCAGTTTAGTTTAGAAAAAAAAGTTGAAATGCATCTTTTTTTACAAAGTGTAACGCACCATTAATACAAAATTCTTATCCGTTATATTTTAAAGGGCCAATAATACTTTTTCAATAAATAAATCTCAATGATGTTATTCTAATAATAACAATACGTATCAATTTCTCAGGAGAAAAAAAACGTTGGCATATTTTAAGGTCAAGAGCATTTAACAAAAAAAATATTGAAATTTTCCCATCAATAGAAATCATAACGGAAGCTAGATCAAAAAATAACAACGTATTCACCTTGTACTTCCTACAATAACTTCAAACGGTTACAGTTATTGTAATTTCAAGGAAATTAACATACGTCTATCATCCTAGATATGATCCAATAACAACACAATACTTGTTACATGCAAATTTTGTAAGTGATACAAGATGCACAAAATCGAAATTAAAAAAAAATCAAGTAACGTCAATCGATTCTTTAAAAATTTAAATAAGGAATTGTCACGAAATCGACATGGCTACCGAAAAATGCAATGACATTTCATAAAAATGTTTATGAATGAATCACAAAGCACGTTCGATAATTGAATTGTTACGTTGTGTGAATGTTGGCGACGCGAGGGCAGTGGGTCGCGCCCTAAGGGCGCTGCGGACTGCCAAATACGCATCACAATGTGCGGTCTACAATGCAACATACGCAAATTAACTTACGAACACAATTTATATCGCCAATAAAAAAATCTATTCATCGATTTTACACCCTGCACATGTGCCGTTGATAAAGAAATTTTAAATGTCGATAAATGATTTTTGCATATGACAGGACACGCCTCTAAGGCTGTATACACATGTAAATTTGGTAACATGTGTACAAATGCAGGTATATTGCTATTTTATTGCGTCGCACTGTGATTTAAATTAGTTCGACTGAATTAAACAGACCGTTACAAATTCGTTTATTGGCAAAGTGCTATAAATACTTAAATTAGATAATGTTAAATGGAGCTTCGTAGATGGCTTTAAATGCTAATGCCTTCTGGCTCAATGATTCCATTGCTCAATTTCGAGCTGATTTTACATAATACCATTATGATATTTGACTAAGTTTCATTGATATTGACGCCATGATTATCACTGTAAAACTTGGATACCTATTCATGAAATAAGTACTTATAATGGACTAAAAGGCACCGTGCACAAATTACTTACTCAAGTAATTAAAAGAAATTGTTAGTATACTTCACTAATCATCACCTACCTACACATCTTAAAATATCCTTAGGTCTTAGGTATTTTTTTGTAATTTAATAATACATATATCTGGCAATAGTACCTTTGGACCTTCTTTGTCCTTATTCTAACGTCTAAATACAAATATAAAAATCTTTATTGCTGTTTGTAAGTATGATAAGATGATACAAAACATTTTAAAAGTTGCCCCATACATAGAGCTATGAAAGAGCAGAACACATGCCATCGCCGATTCAAGAAGTATAACAATCCTCGAGATTACGACCAGTATTCTGTTTTACGAATCCGCACCAAACTCTTAATGACTAAATGTTTTAGGTCGTATATATCTTGTATAGAAAATGACCTTACGATCAATATCAAAGCTTTTTTGGCGCTATACAAAGTCTAAACGTATCACAAATGATATTCCAAATACAGTCAAATATATGAATGAAACTGCCAACACTGGAACAGCAATTTCAAACCTATTTGCTAAATATTTTTCATCCGTATATGGCTCATTCACAATCGACTCATCAAACTACGAACCAGATTTTCCTTCTGCGAACAGCTTTTTAAGTAAATTAAAATTTTCAGAGTTTCAAGTTCAAAAGCGAATGAATGAAATCGATGTACAGAAGGGCAGCGGTCCTGATGGCATTCCTCCTATTTTTGCCCGCATGTGTTCCTCTGCACTTGCGGTTCCTTTGACAATTATTTTTAATAAATCACTTAGTGAAGGTATCTTTCCGGACTTGTGGAAAAACGCCAAGATCACTCCTATTCATAAGTCAGGCGATAAAATGATGTCAAAAAATTATAGACCAATCAGTATATTAAACTGTTTTGCCAAATTGTTTGAAAGTATGGTGTATGATCCTCTCTACAATCACTTTAAGCATCGGCTGAATGATAATCAGCACGGGTTCGTAGCAGGAAAATCAACATCGTCTAACCTCTTAACCTATATGAATTATTTGTGTAAGTCTTTTGATAAGGGATCTCAGGTTGACTCAATTTATACAGATTTTGCAAAGGCTTTCGATCGAGTGAATCACGACATACTCTTGGCCAAGCTCTTTCATTTAGGTGTGCACGGTAATCTTCATCGCTGGTTTCGTACTTATCTCATGAGTCGTACTCAGCTTGTAGCTTTGCACGGTTATGAGTCTAAACCATTCGAACCAACATCAGGAGTGCCGCAAGGATCTAATTTGGGCCCTTTGCTTTTTTTGATATTCATCAATGATCTGCTGGATAGAATGACTTGTCCGTATCTGGCTTATGCAGACGATATAAAGTTATACGCTGAGATAACTTGCAGAGAGGACTGTCTGTTACTTCAGCAGAATATTAACATGATTGATGAGTGGTGTGGGTTGAACGGTATGCCTTTAAATAAAGACAAATGTCAGTTTATAACTTTCACGAAGAAGAAAACTATAATTGATTATCAGTATTTAATTGACGGCATTGGACTGAGTAAGGTAGGTGTCGTGAAGGATCTAGGTGTTTGGTTGGATTCTTCACTGAATTTTAAATTCCATTACAAAACTATTGTGGCTAAGGCCGGTGGAATGTTAGGTTTTATAATGCGAACCGCAAAACCCTTTAAACAAATGAACTCGTTCAAAACACTGTACGTATCGTTGGTTAGGTCACAGCTCGAGTACTGTTCGTCAATTTGGGCTCCTATTTACAAAGTGGACAGGGATAGTATTGAATCCATACAACGGCGGTTTCTCAGGCAATTAAGTATCAAACAAGGTTTACGGAGAACTCTTCCTGAGTACGAAGACCGGCTGGCACATTTTAACTTAGACAGTCTATTACAAAGGCGTAAAATTGCTGATTTGTGTTTGCTTCATAAGATTGCGAACGGTTCATTGGGTGATGAATTGGTTGCTGACGTCAATTATTCTACTCGTAAAATATCGGTACGCAGACCTACTCGTGGGCTTTTTGATATTCCATCTACCAAAAACAATGTAGGGCGCAATAATCCATTGTATCGCATGTGTGAACTATATAACGATGTCTGTTGTAACAAATGCGATGAACTCGATATCTTTTATCAGAATCTTAATGGCTTCAAAAAGTTACTATATTCTTTGGATATTTAACATATCACGGCTTTCGGATATGTCCTAGAATAAGATTGTCGCAAAATATTCATAAAACATTTCTTGAAATTTCGTTGTGTAAGTTGGCGTTGTCTTAATGTAGTAATTGTTATCAATGCCGTGTACGACATTTAGATGAACAAATTCATATTGATAAGTTTATCATAAGGAGTTTATTTAAGTTTTGATTTGTTTATTGCTATCGTACCAATAAAATAAAATAAAATAAAATAAAATACTGGCCTCTGCGAGAGGCATGCAATATGTTTGGCAAGACAATTTGTTGTAGTCTTAATTTATACAATGAAACAAATTAAATGATAGTCAGCTGATTTAAGTCTGCTTCTTCCTCATCTTCTATTCATTTCTGGTTTTTATTTATGCCATCTGATTTTTCATATTCGATTCATTTCTGGCTTCTATTTGGTTGTGATATATACCTATATGTGTGAGTCGACGAGTGAACGTCTTGTGTTTAATTTCGTTTCTATGTTATTTGTTGTCTACGTTTCTATGTTATCCTAATATTATAATTACTAATGTAAAAATCGATATCTATAGATGTTTTGCTGGATGTAGGACGTCAGGTCTACTGTACGGATTGAGTCGAAATTTAATTTTGGAAAGCAGATAAATTCCAGTTTGGTAAAGCACATGCGTGCTTTATATCCCAAAAAAGCAGAAACCGTTTCGGTATAAGTACTTAGTATGTACTTTTTAAATTCACAATAGGTATTCTAAATTTGCCCACAAAGCTCGTGATCAAATACCTACTACGTAGTAATTTTACAAATCGCAAGTAAAAAAATGCTTGAGAATAAATTATGCATATGTCTGTGCCAAATTCATTTTATTTTTAAATACAGAGCGATGGGGCGATCTAGATGCGCCTGATGATATTTAAATCATGAAAAATTCATTCACTGCCTGGTGACCCAGATATTTAAAATGTTTTTTTTTATTTGCCTTGTAATATCTCTGGAATTATACAAATAGAGGCTTAATTGCTTTTTTTCGTTTTTTTTCAGCTACATAACAACACAGTGACACGCAGCTATTGGAACATGAAGAGTCCAAATCATTACCTAGCACTGCACTGCGCTCGTCACCCAGAGATCTAAGATATTATATCTCTAAGCCCTGTAATTTCTCTGGTAACATTGCCCTTCAAATCGGAACACAGTAATGTTTCCACATTTCTGCTTGGCAGTAGAATAACTGGCAAAGGTTGTAGTACATCCCCACGCGGACTCTGCTAAGAGTCCTACCATTACTAAGACTACTTTGCTATTCTTGTTTATTAACTATCTAGCTTTTCAACTTAAAGTCTATTCCTCTGCAGTGTTTACGATTTGATTTAGAGACAAACATCCGGATTTCCACATTAAACTGTAGTAAGACAGGATTTCACCAAAAGTCCATTACCTTATTATATTATTACTAACATTCCTCACAGATGAACTGACACACCCATTATTACACGTTACATTACGCCCACCAAACATTTTCCGCAAAATCGATTCAACGGCAAGTAAATCGATCGATAACTCGATTCAGCACGCCCATCACAATAAAGCAACATTAGCATATGCGACGTAAAGCTACGCTACAAACGCAATGTCATATGGTAATGCGATTGATAGTCGATACGGATTCGCAAATTTGTCTCGCATTGTGTCTAGTTTTGTATCACTTTTGTATCGAATACAAATCCGTTGCCGATATTTTCATGCTAATTTTTTATTATGAATTCAAAAATAGAATTTTCGCGCTGGTTCTATTGTTGCATGAATGAGATCTCGTCGCTTGATCGACTTGAAATTGATCGTTCTTTTTTGGAATTTGCTACTGATTTTGTGATTGACGTTCTTTGACAGTACAGTAGTGACAATGGATTAAATTATGCAAACAACTTTATTATATTGAAAAAAAAACATAACCAAAGTAAATAGGAAACACGTACCTACCTAGTCTAAACGCACCAATTCTTTAAAGGTACCTATTTTCTACTTGTAACTAAGAGTTTGCCTAGCTGCACCACCGGCGAGAGTTATATAAAATGATATGTACCTACTATAAAAAACTTTAATTTCGAAAATTTATTCTATTCACTAGTCGAAACCAATAAAATGGACTACCTATATGCCTAACAAATGGAATAAAAACCGGCCAAGTGCGAGTCGGACTCGCGCACGAAGGGTTCCGTACCATTAGCAAATAAACGGCAAAAACGTTGTTTATTGAATGGGAGACTTATCCAAAACGTACTTATCCAAAACGCTGGCTGTATTGAATACCTAGCGTTATCTATCTTCTGCTTCAGAAACAAGACAGCGTGGATCACCAGAGGGTCTACCGCTGACCTAAAACTGTCGTATATTCCCCTCTCTTTTCTTTTCGCTTAAAATGATAGAGATAGCAACGGCAAAGCCAAACCCGATTTAGTTAGGCGGTCGAAGGATTCTGTGTTCTGCGTTTCGGTTTGGAGTGAAATACTTCCTAAGAAATGACAGGACATAGAGACTACTCAGCTTATGTCTCTGAGCTCTGAGTGACGATCACAGTGCAGTGCTAATGACTCGGACTCTTCACGTTCCAACAGCTGTGTAGCACTATGATGAGTAGGTGTGTTGCTAACGATTAGAAACATAGCCTGCTGGTGTCGACACTCTATGTATATATATCTCTTTCTAGATATATATCCCACATGGTGTCAGCTTTCCTGCTTTTTCTTCTCCACTTCGCTCTATCTATGACATCGTTATCGGACAACTCGCATTCTCTCATGCCCCTCTGCCTCCAGTCCTACATCTGGTTTTGGGTTGGCCTCTGGATCTTCGACCAGGGGCGGACAACTGCAGCGCCAAGTTTCCTACGTAATCAGACGGCCTTCTCTTCACATGTCCATACCATCTCAGCCTAATCTCCTGTAACTTGTCAGCAATGTCGCGCACACCCAGGCTACCTCGTACGTACTCTTTGCAGAGTGTACGCAATGTACTTTAATCTGTACGGGTATCTATCGATCTACTAAATACCTAGTGCCTAGTGCAAAAACAGTGGGTGATTATTCTGTAACGAACAAAGTATACAGACGAGTGTTCTGTTTGTGGCGTGAAGTGGTATGGCATTGATTTGACCTACGAGTGGGAATTATTGAGAGGTTTCGTCTCATAAGTGGGACTCATCGATGGGTGTTCTTTTTGGGGTGTCGTTATTAGGGCTATATTTTTATTTTTCTCGCAATGACGCTGAAAACTGTTTAAGTATCTTCTCGTTTTCCTCACGAAGCTTTCGTCGCTAGAATCTTGAGATAGGTTGGTAAGTGAGCGCGTAGAAGTAGCATTCGAGTAATTAGTTAATATATTTACGGTAACTTGGTAAAAAAGTTCAACGCCGATGACAAAATGGCGAATCACAACTACTGACTGATTTTTTTTATACCTTAAGTATTAATTATTAAATATTGAAGTAAAAATAACTTCACTAAATTATTATGTCAAAATTTTCATTTAGTTGTTTAGTACCTAGTATATGATATAAATCCTTACCTACCTAATACCTAGTGGGTACAATAATCCTACTAATATTATAAAATGTCAATGTTCGTGTACTTATTCGGAAGTTTGAAGCTCGATCGTCGTAACAGAGGTATGGACGAATCGGGTTGAAATTTGGAACACAGTTAGAAAAGAGTCTGGAAGAACACATAGACTGCTTTTTATCCCGGGAAAATAACGGGAACGGGAACTACGCGGGTAAAACCGCGGGCCGATACTAGTCATAGTATTAACGACAGTCAGGTAATATCCATGAAATCTCTACTCAGGAAACGCATTCTAAACTTTAGATGTTCTTATAATTAAAGTACCGTCGAAGATCTTCGTTCGAGTGTATGGAACAACCACCATGAAATGATACCACTTCGTTAGGACAACTAGTTATTAGCCGATAATTTAGCCACAATGAATGACCCAAAGTTGAGGTAATAAGGTGACTGGATTCTGTGAAATTCTGTTCCTTGAACTTTGATAATTTACATTATAGGTAAACTACTGTTTGTTCGCTCTTATTTTTTGACGTGTCAACGTTTAATAAATCGATAAACGCTGCATGCACGAAAAAGTGTCCCGTTATGTCCCGTTACGCTCATTGTACGCTTGTGCTGCATCTATCAATGTTTTGTTATTACGTTACCACGTTAAACTATCGTCTGTATACCAACCGACTTTACGGACAACCTTTTTTTTTTAATTTAATAAATTCATAAATTAACATCTAAATTGTACTTGTATGTAAATTGTAATTGTTGAATAAAGTTTTTTGACTTTGAAAATTGTCGAACATTTCTTAAAAAAACTCAAAAATTTTTGAAAAAAATCAGCTTAACATCTCACATAAGCTTTGAGGAAATATGTTCGGAGTATGGCGGCCAGAAACCTCAAAGCGACCAAATCAATGAAAGACCACCTTACAAACCCAAACTCAACATTTCCCAAGATCCGACAGTTGCCGCCAATTGACATCTGCCAAACTGCATTCTTCATTATGTCAATAGATAAATAACCAGTCCTTAATCAACAAAGACGTCTTCGCTAACCAATGCGCTTTGAGTACTTTTCAATCGACAACATCCATACAAATCATTCAATCTACTATCAATTGAGTACCGCAAATCTGTATTCACGATCAGATTGTTATCTTCACTAATACGGTCTCATATATCCGGTCGGAACTGGCAATAGAGCCTCTATTTTCTAGTAAATAAAGACGAGAATTTGAAGAAAGAAATTGTGGAGCTTTATGAAGAGTTTAATCTGAAGTTACTTAAATGAATTGTTAGTAGAATTCGCGTAGAGTGTGGTTTTTTCGTGTGCAACCGTTTGGTATTAATCACTCTATAAAGATGCTGGTATTAAGATTGTCCAGTTAAAGTACGGATTAAGTGATTGTTAGATTATTGGTGGCGTGTGTGCTTGGAGATCTTTCTCAGGGATAAAGGAAGAGCAGATGTTTTGTAATGATGTGAAAATTTTCAGAATCCCAGCGGTTGAGGAGTCTGCTCTGACCGATCGAATTGTTTGATGTGAACAGTTTTTAATTATATTTAATGACTAGCAATAACTCGACTACTTTTGGGCCTTGAAAAGAAGCTCTGATCGCGCAAAATTATCAATTGTGTTTTCTGGGTTACTTACCAAGTGATAGCCATTTCGACGTGATTGAGCAACAACCATTCAAACTGGTCATTTATAATATTAGCAAAACATATAAGAACATGATTCATCCCAGGAACACACAACACAGTAATGTTTTCATTTTTATAATTACCTATTAGGGGTTGCTCACCAATCATATCACACTTACCTAGCACAACGGGATGGAAGCCAGAAATTAATAGACGAGGAATCAGATGATATATCATATGATTTACCGATTAAAAGCTAAAAATGAAAAAAGAAGAAGAAGACTATCAGCTGACTATTATTATCATTGTATAAATACAGACCAATGGAAACTGTGTTGCCAGACATATTGCATGCCTCTAGAAGAAGAGGCCAGTTTGTATGGGTCGACTATTAAAATGTTTTGTATCACCTTATCTTACCTGCAAACAGCAATAAATATTTTTCTATTTGTATTTTGTATTTGTAAAGGTATGGTTCTAAGTACTGAGTAAGCTTATTATCTACCAATATTAGTAATTAGTTTTAGTAGTGGTAGGACTCTTGGCAGGACCGCCTTGGGAAGTACCACACCTTTGCCAGTTATTCTACCGCCAAGCAGTGATGTGCAAACATTACTGTGTTCCGGTTTGAAGGGCAATGTTTCCAGATAAATTACAGGGCTTAGAGATATAAGATCTTAGATCTCTGGGTGACGAGCGCAGTGCAGTGCTAGGTAATGATTTGGACTCTTCATGTTCCAATAGCTGCTTGTCGCTGTGTTGTTATGTGTCAGGCATGTTGCTTACCATCAGGCACATGACCTGATCGTCTCGTCACTCTTTATTTAAAAAAAAAAAAATATTGTTAATACGAGTATAGTACCTATTAGTATCTTTAAAATGCTCCTGTGATAAAAAAAGTTGGTGACATTTCCGTTTGACGTCTGATTCCATGTCTTACAAAATAAATTTTCCTACCTAGCGTATTTCTTTGGATTGGATGTGTTTGTGACCTTGTTTACAGATTTAAAAAGTATTGTTTTAACTATTAAAGATTTATCTGGACCGCCATCGCCATCTCGCTTGATGTTAGCGATGACGCAGTCTATGAAAGCGTGATTACCTAGTAAAAAACCGATTCACTCTCAACTTGAGGACACCAAGATTGTAATCAACATTCCACACCCTAGACGTTCTTATTCCAAAAGTAGAATTAGGCTGGGCAGGGAGAGAAAAACGAGTAGTGAAGGTGAGTGTTGATGTACGTCAGAAAGGGGCCCCTTAAACCTACGCCCGAGTCACAAATCTCGGGAACTGCTCGAGTTTTTCTCTCTCTGCCACACGATGGACCCGGCACCCGCACGGTGAATCCATGGAATGCTAAGAAGATCGTCTCATGAAACGATTGCTTTTTCGTACTACGAACAGTCTGATAGAAAAAAGGGTTATGTACTTATAGTTTTAGATCGCACAGAGAAGTCATTTCTATGGCATTCGATATTTGTTTAAACATCAGTCTTGTAGTAACCCCACAGAAACCTCCACAAGTGCGCAAATAATCAACAGAGATTAAGGGCAGGTATTCCGCGTGATTGGAAACCAAAAGCGGCCAATTTAAAGGGGGATCACAACAATGGCATATAGAACGCAATTACTCTAAAACCAGAATAGCTGAGTGGTGAATAAAATGAGACATCGTTTCATAGTCGATGTTTTGAAGACTCGAACGGAGAGGTTTTACTCTGTACCTGTTAACGTCATAGATAGACAGATTTAGTAGTGGTATGACTCTTCAGAGTCCGCTTGGGGAAGTACCATACTTTTGCCAGTTATTCTACCGCCAAAAAGTAAAGGGAAAACTCTGGTCTGGCTGACGAGCGCAGTGCAGGGCTAGGTAATGATTTAGATTCTTCATGTTCCAATAGCTATGTGTCACTGCTTTTATGGGTAAACGTGTTGCTTATCATCAGGTACACGTTCTACTATAAGTACTGTAAAAAAAATTGGTTGCCTGTAAAGTCGGTATACGGGCGAAAGTTTTACGTGACAACGACTTTGAGTGGTAAAATAATTTTACGGAAGGGACGCGTGCCTTTCACTTTTTATGTCTGTCTGTCTCGCTCTTAGGCGGGCTAACCATGCCCGAGTGGAAGGGACGCGTGCCTCTCACTCGCTCTCGTTGTGAGCGCATAACGTGAGCGGAGCGTAACGCAGTTTCTTGAAGTGTCACCCGGCAAACCAATTTATAAGACGTTGTCACGTCAAAAAAATGAAACACTTCTTATTGTAGGTATGTATACCTACAATAAGCTATTGGAACATGAAGAGTCTAAATCATTACCTAGCCCTGCACTGCGCTCGTGCTTAATGCGAAAACGTAAATACTGAAATTATGATAAAAAAAAAAAAAGTCATTTATTATTTTGGACTGGCCTCGTGGCTTAGTGGGTAGTAACTCTGCCTGCGAAACCGTGGGTCGTGCGTGCGATTCCCACCCAGTGCAAGTATTTGAGTAATGAATTCAAATACATATTTGTACTGTGTCTAGGTGTTTCTATGTATAATAAGTATGTATTTAGAACTATATAAGTATTATATCAGCTATCTGGCTGCCATCTTACAAGCTTTGCTTAGTTTGGGGTCAGATGGTGTTGTGTGTGAATTGTCCACTCACATTTGTTTACTATTTATTTAATTGGTGATCTAATCGCTAAAATCATTAATAAATTTATAAAAAAAATAAGCTTTAAAAGCATAATTTACAGTAGCCCATTTTATATTCCCACTGCTGGAAGTCTTTTCTTGTAAAAAGACCGTCAAAGCCAAAACCAATCAAGTCAAGTATGTGTATAAGTTAGCTCACAGCTGGGATTCGTGTTCGCCCAGTGTTGTAAAAATAGCCATTGTGGTAACAAGGTTAATTTTTGGCAACACTGAACTAAGCACCAGTCATACAATGCCCTATCTATGGCAACTGCAAAAGATCTTATACAATGCCAACTACAGTTGTCGGCACTTTATTATCAAACGAGTGGCTAATGTAAATACTAACAGATTACATTTACCACAATACGTAAAAAAAAAGTTTGAAACCACGTAAAAAACGGATAGTCTATTTTAACACCAATTTTGATTCTAAAACACAATCAAATAACAACTCTATACACTTATCTTCAAGCTACATTTTTAAAATTTAACAAAATAAAATGTACATTATTTCTTTTGGTTTGTATTCTGTGTAATTTCAATTTTGTAGCCATTTGTTTAAGGTGCATTATTCAGTGTGATCGAAAGGGTCAATTGGGGTAAGCTTAGCAAGAGTTTATCCTATGGTAACTAGAACTGTCATTGTATTCGATATTAGAGCAGTCTCGAGAACGGAAGCGGCGAGGATACTGTCAAATTGTTATTTAGTCGACTGGATATGACATAATGATGTTAAGTCCGAGCGTGTGTAAGATGTTCATTCAAGATAGGTAGGTACTCCTTTTTGGTTAAATGTTGGTTTTGTTGGGTACTTGCTTTCTGATATCCATGAATGTTGGACATTGACATTGACGGGACGTTGGCTTTGTGTCTGCTCTTATTCAAATCAAAATACATAAAATTGGAACTCAACATTGTATTAGCATTTTAATTTAGTGTAGTGATAAGATGTTTTCCAAAGCAGCTGTGAGAAGTACCGTGTTTCAGTTTGAAGGGCAATATTTCCAAAGAGATCATAAATCCTATTACCTTATTTATTAATCGTACTAATATTTTAAATGTCAATGTTTTTAATGTTTGTTGCTCCACCACGTCGCAACGTATGAACAGCATAAGCGTAAACAGCCCTCTAAATGTTGACTGAGCAGAGAACCAAAGCCATAATCCACCACGCTGGCCAAGTGCGGGGTAAAAGTATGAACAGATTGGTCTGAAATTTGGAACACATTTAAATTATAGTATGGAAAAGAGAGACGATCTTCTTAGCATTCCATGGATTCACCGTATACGCCGGGTCCATCGTGTAGCAGAGAGAGAGAGAGAGAGAGAGAAAACCCGAGTAGATCCCGAGACTTGTGACTCGGGCGAAGGTTTAAGGGGCCCCTTTCTGACGTACATCAACACTCACCTTCACTACTCGTTTTTCTCTCCCTGCCCAACCAAATCTGATATAAGCCTACCAGTCCAGCTTTAGTTACTTGTTCTAGTATAGAACTTACTGCACTTCTGGATAAGCCAAGGTCTTTCAGCAGGTTATAGACAGATTTTGGTGGTATACCTCTCTCTCCCACTTCTACAGCGTCAATACTAACTACATAGCCGTTTTTTGTTAATTCGTTTAGGAGGTCGTAATACGTATTTTGTTTCATCGCGTGGTCTTTAGGTATATTAGTTTCCCACGGTACGGTGAAGTTCTAAGTTCTACAAGGACTATGCGTTTTGTAGCTCTAGAAAAAAGGAAAATGTCCGGTCTGGATGACGAAACACCCACATCCTCTGGGATTTTGGAGTGCTTTTCATACGTGTCCATTAAAATACTCCAATCAGGTGCTGAGGCGGATTACAGTGGTTTCGACTTTTCATGTTCAAATAGTATTGAATATATAGTTTTCATGTTACAAGTATTGATTATCATCAGGTGTATGTATTGCCGCCGCACTATGTTATTACATTTTTACACACGCGCGTCGCAGTAACGGCCACGGTAATGTAGATTTAAGGATAACAGATCATCTTTCGAATGGTATGTTTCGATATAATAATACTATTTCAATTTGATTATAATTAATGTCAAGTTTTATTTACACTTTAAGTCACGCCATTGTAGTTTTAGTCATTCTTAAGGCAAGCAAATAATAACTAGGTTAATAATAACCTACAATAAAATGGTTGTTTGAAAATGTATAATGGAGCAAATAAGGAACTTATTTTCTTGTGTTCTATTTACATAAGTTATAAAAAAAATATAAAGTGTCTGTGTTTCAACAAAATGTCAAGTTCGGTAGGCAATATAGTCTACTTGAATTCAAATGCCTTTAAATATATTTTACCAAAAGATCTTTGAGAATATCGTAAAGAATTTAACGCAACTAAAATTTATAGTGCACACAGTCAGCACATTCAGCATTTCTGAATAAGAGAAAATTAAAAAGATTGGGAGACATAGTTTAGGGACTGCCGCTAAAATTAAATCTTAAATCTTTGATTTTTTTTCATTGCGTCGTGTATTACACTGGCAGAATATAAATAATTATTATACCTATGTAAATGTTTCAAACGTCAACATAAAAACGAATGATATATAATGATAAAATGAGCTAAATGGATTTGAATTATTTTGAATATTATTTTATTTATTCTACTATTCCTAAGCGTGTGGTGTCGAAGACACGGTATCAATCTATTGGGTTGCGTTCACCTAAAAAAGTTCTCGCTTGAAATATTGCCTGTTTAGCGTTTTGTCTGTTTTAAATGCCATAAAACTGCAACAAAGCATCGAGAGTGCGATCCGTCATTTCACTAAGGGAAATATTAAGACAAATATTTAGTGTTAAGACAAATATTAAGTGTTGTGTTTTTACCAGTTTACAAATTTAATGTATATGTAAGATGTTTTAAAAATTTCAGCTTACCTAGATTTTTGAGGTTTTGCCGTAAATATTGGGATTTTTTTATCGTCAAGTATAAAAAACTAGTAAAATAATTTTATTGTGATAAACGTGAGAATAATGAACCGAACTAAAGAATGAGCGAGAGATTAAATACAAACATTGAACCAATATCCAAACATCAAACAAATTCTGTTATCAGCTATTATTACTTCATACTTATTTCGTGCAGTACAGACCGGCTGTCATCGGCTTAGATGCGTGTTCCGATTGTGAGTCACGATTCTCACGGCGCTGTGTGCCCTGTGACCTGTCTTTGCCCGGTGTACTCGCGAAACTTTATAGGGCTGTCACGTTACTGTGGGATCTTACAGAAAATCGATATTTCGTTATTATTTTAATACAATACTTAAACACAATCTTGACTGTTTGAACCAAATGGACATCACAAATGATGAATATGTTTTGTACCAATTTGACTTTTCTTCAAATTTTATTTGCCGTCTTCCATTGCTCATTTATTTCATTTGCAACAAGATACAGAAAAGAATACAGTTGCAACTTAAACAGAACTTGTCTAACTATTTGCGATTAACCTGTCATCTGATTTAAAATAGGCGTATTTGTACAAAACTTTACTACTAAATATTGCAATGAAATACTTTAATTTATTTTTTGGTTTTTATTGTAGAACAGTTCTGTCAGTTTTAATGTATACAGTTCATTTTATTCGCTACTGTAGACATTTTAAAATACTGTTTTCATGTCTTACAAGTTATTCCTGGACATTAATATGATAATAAATGTAGAATGCTAATTCCTTTATGATTTTCAACAAGATCTGAGATGTTTAGATTGGCAATCTTGTTATTTTTATTGCAAGATTAACAGTAACTGTTTTCTCTTAAAAAATTAAAATACTAATGCATGGAATATTTTATCGTAAAACTTGGGGCAGCCATAAATTAAATTGAGTTTTACGTCTTTAGGAAATATATTATTTCACGTTTTTATTTATCGAGTCACTACTGAGTGGAAGCCAGATCGCAAATTTTGACATAGACCAAGGAAGTGTTGAGACAACGGCGACGAACAACGGAAAGACAGGGAATGAGATAGAAACGAGTACCTAAGTATGCAAGTATATAAGTATACAGGAACGGAAGGAAAGAAATGATAAAACTGGGTATGTAATAATAATAGAGGCTATAATATTGTGCTGAATGATAGAGCCAAAGTTCAGATACATAAGGGTGTCCTAGACGACTTGCAATATTAGAAAAATCTTTAATCTGTAACTTTGACCGGCACGGTCACAAATCTTAGTTGAGTTCTTCTCAGGTTAAGTAAGCTTGTAGAAGCATTTTAAAAGAAACTTTCGCTTAGCAGTTAAGCCAAAACTCAGATACAAATGGAAGTTATGCTGGACACTGGAGATTCAATAAGTCATTGGATGAAGCTTCAACCAACCTACTCGGAGCCAGCCTTGTAGCTAGCGGTACTATAGTTGTTTGTAATTATTAACTTACTAACATTGCCCCGCAATTTATTCGCGTAGATCCCGTTGCCGTATTTTTTCCTCGATAACATGTATCATATGGGCTGTATGTAACCATAATATAACTGTATTCTAAATTTCAACCAAATACGTTCAACCTTACCGACGTGATTAAACATTAGGTAGATAATTATCTAAAGATACAAACTTTTGCATGTATAATTAAATTAGTACCATTTTATAATTGATAGGTAGTATCTTAATAAACACATTTTAAAATACATTACTGACAACCCTGTAACGATAAATAGGAAGTACAGGGGTGTGAGTAAGTATGACCTCAAGTTACCCATCATGTACCCTAATTTTTTTCTACCTTTGTCGTTATTTGAAGAATTACACGGTAGTGAATTGAAATCGATTGCAAAAAACGCAATAAATATCATTCAATTGTATTTAAAAGGGTTTTGAATTTAATATAAGTTCGATTGGGGCTTAGATTCATTGTTGGAGACAAGAGTTGAATGCGCGAAAAGATTGGACGAGTTACGTTTTTTTTTCTGATTGTCTTGACACATTCAAGACGTAGGTTTGAAAAAAAAAACAATCGATTTTCGAAAATTTCACGCTCGTTCCATAGAACTTAAATTTTTTAAATCGAAAGTTGTAATTTTTTTACCGTTTTCAACGATTAAATTACTCCACAATCTTTTATATTTCTTCTGATATATTCTGACACCAAACTAAGCAAAGCTTATAATATGGCGGCCAGATAGCTGATAAAATACTTATATCATAAATAATACTTATGTAAATACATACTTATTATACATAGAAACACCCAGACACAGTGCAAATATTTGAATTCATCACCCTCGGCTTCGCAGGCAGAGTTACTGACCACTAAACCATGAGGCCAGTCAAATCAGTATTCTTCGCTATTTTGCCAAAGATGAGTCCGTTTGTTTCAATTTGTAAGAGAATTTTTGTAGATAGTTGTTCTGATAACGCCTCATTCGATTTTTTTTAAATATAGACAAAGCCAAAGTAAAATTTCTTCATTGATATATATACAATTTAAACGTCACGTCGATTAAAATAATAAAAAGAGCATACAAATTGTATGCAAAGTTTGAAAATATCACTGTATTTATTACATTAATATAAATGTTATAGTTTGGATCTTTGTTGCTCAATCACACTAGAATGTCTTATCGAGTTGAAATTCGGAACACACATTATCTATAGTCTGGAAAAGTACTTACGCTACTTTTTATGTTTTGAAAACTCGGGAACGAGAATTACGTGCGAAAAGCTGAGAGGAGCTGCTAATTTGATATATAAAGGACTAATTACCATTTTTGTTCTATTACCTTCGTTATAGAATAATATACAATAAATAATAAAAAATCATAAATGTAGCATGTTTTATAGTTTCTTCATTCATTCATTCTTTTTGTTCTATTTTTATAACTGACAATTCTTTTATTTCTCAAAACCGTCTTCGCCCTTTACAAAAACGTCTACACAAATTAGAGTTGTTCTTATAAAAAGTGAATCCGAATGGCTTCTTACTCGTTTAAAACCGGATTTTAATCCTCAGCCACTTTTCGCTCGAGATAATCCTTAGTTATGTCTCTCTTGTTAATAAATCGAATCGTAATCGAAAATCGAATGAATAAACACCGTATAATTTAACAGAAAGTTCATTTTTAGAATGTTTTCATGTACAAAATAGTTTACGATGGACCCCACAAATGTGATATCTACAAGTATACTCTCCCTACACATAAAAATAAAATTGAATTATCTGTATGTAATACCAAATCAGCAGCACTCAACAAAGTTCATAATATAAAAGTACCTATGTATGTAAGGTAGGCTAAATATTATTTTTTAATATTTTTGTCTCTCTGTCAGTTTGTTACCGTTACTTAATCTTCAAAATGAATGTACCGGTATAATCACTGGATTTTCACAACGAAATAGCTGATGTTCTATGACATAGCATCCAGGGCTACTCTTGAGGAAAAAAATTAAGGTTCCATGGAAAAAGTTAAGCCCCTGAAACGCGAGTGAAACCGCTGGCACAGCTACTGTTAATGGGAAATGTTAGTTTGTATATTACTTTACTCAGAATGATTATGATGAGGTCACAAGATGATTTGACGACTTCAAACCATAGCCCCATTGGCGGGATGCGAAGTTTTCATCCAGATTGTATGCGTACTTAAAACACTATTATTATACCAAGCGTTAGTCCAGACTCCGGAATGACTTCTCAGCTGACTACAAAATTATAGTTTCCAGCATTCTAAGCTACAAATCTGTCCTTTCAAGCTTTGACCATCTCTGTAGCCTTTGCTGTCAGCGTTATGCTTAAAGAGCTACGCTTACGACCACAATGCTGACCGCGCTACGCTGTGCTACGCTGCGTTCTTGTCCATAAACGGCGCTGCCAGCATACTTCATTATGCAATGACTAAATTGCTACATAACCACTGTAGATCACGCCAGTAATGTAGCCCATCAAATTTACTAATTAGGTATACCTTATATATTTTTGACATTAGAAATACTAAACAAAATTGACAATTTATTTTCCTTTTAAAATAGATATAAAAGATTATGTAGATTCTTTAGTTTAAATATAAAAACAAGATTATTATTAGACGCCATTATTACAAAACTTCGTGTCTGTCTTAATTTTTCTATGAATATTAATATTCTTGAATACCTGTTTAATCTTAAATTTAGTTTTAATGGCCATAGATCTAGTTTTATTAAAATGTAGGAGCTACTTTCCTATACGCCAGTAGCGTTTTATATGGATACCCAACTAATAGTTGTAATCTAATGGAGGCGCCACTATCAAAATTCCCAAGGTAACATTCTTGTCAATTGCTAATTGATAATCAAAATGATATTTTCAGACGAAACGTAAAATTGAATCAGTACCTTACACAATGATAGATGGCGCCTGTGTAACGTTTGACATGATTTGTAGATATTGTGTCCAAATTTCAAGATTCTGTTAATGTCAATCAGTATTGCCACATATTTTAACCAATCATAATTGCCATCACTTTAATTATTTTAATATTGTTGAGTAAATTAATTTTGAATATTTTTGACATCAATCCTTCAAGTCAAAGTGACATTGTGCTCGAATACAATCTTTGTGTCTTCAAATCGAGAGTAAATCGGTTTCTTCTAGGTAAACACGCTCCATCGTAGACCGCATCGTCGCTTAACATCAGGCGAGATGCCGGTCAAGTGTAAACCTATAAAAGTTAAAAAAAAAAAATGTTTTCAATACGACTATATCTTTCTTTGTTGTAAAGGAAGGAAGTTGTGAAATTACGAGTGTATTACAAAATGTTCATTATTTGACCAACTCGAAATAAAAATTGTTCAAACCATTCCAGTAATTCCATGGTGTTTCAAATGGTACTTTTATTAATTAAATTGGATTGGATTCTGGAACTTTAATTTCATTTTTATTGCTTTCGTCGCTTCCGATTTCAACTTGAGGTGTTTTATAATGTTTATTTTTTTTACTATGTATAACACTTTATTTAAATGTTAAAATGTTTGATGTTTAAGATAAGGGTTTTCATGCTGAAGCAAAATCATTTCATACGTACCCATCTTTATTTTTGCATATATTTGTGAGGCCTATAAAAACTTTGGGAATGCGGCAGAATACTGTCTCATACTTAGTGCTATATCACAAACCCTGACAGCAAAATCTACATCTTCAGTGCAGCCTTCAGTTTTGTATCTTCATAAATAAATAAATATTGGTGGACAATTCACACACAACACCATCTGACCCCAAACTAAACAAAGCTTGTGTGATGGCAGCCAGATAGCTGATATAATACATATATATTTTTAAATACATACTAATTATACATAGAAACACCCAGACACAGTGCAAACGTTTGAATTCATCACACAAATATTTGCACTGGGTGGGGATCGAACCCACGACCCTCGGCTTCGCAGGCAGAGTTACTACCAACTAAGCCACTAGGGCAGTCATCAACGTCGCATTACCCGAAAATGTTATATCGATCTGAATTTCTCAAAATTTTACTGGTTTTCGACTCACGTTAAAATGAGTGAAGTGCCTGATATGGAAATTAGGGTTTCAAAGTGTTTTGACGAAACCCATGGACACATTTTTAAAAATCATTGCATTTTTATGTAATCTATAGCTAGGACATAGCGTTCAATAAAGTTAATTTTTGTTTCATTCTCTATCAAAACATAGTTACAATAAAATCATTTATTAAACTTAAGATTGGGGTAGGTACCTATGCATTGTTAGCATCTTAATTAGGTTTTTGAAACTCAAATTATAATCTTATTTTATTATAAGATTTTAAAATAAAATGTTACTAACTGTACTTCAATTTGACAGTTTTATTTCCGGCATACTAGAATAAGTACATTTCGAAAATCAGTCATTATGGGCAAATGTCATTTTAAGATTTGTTCATTACGGTTGTAGTACAATATAACATTCAGTCCAAATAGAGCGCAACCACTATTATTTAACTATTCTGCACTTGTTTGTAGACTTCTACGATCGAATTGTATGACAAAGTCAACTAAGAATTGCCTGAAAGATAAGGACAGTTTGCTGAGTTGATCAATTAATGGAACACAGTAAAATCAGTAGTCGTCAGGTGCGGTCCTAGCCTCGAATTGGAGGGATTGAATGGAGGGGGTCACCAGTATCCAGCCTCAGATTGGGGGATCACTAGTAGAAATACAATAAATTGATTTTAACCGCGTAGTTAGTTAGTTGTTTTCCTGCGTTAAAAAATTGTTTATGTACTATAAGAAATTTAGATTTTTTTTAGATTTTTAATTAAAAGTATCCGATTTTGGGGGAAGGGGGTCGGGTCATGTCCCCTGTGACTCCCCTCCTTCGGACCGCGCATGGTAGTGGTTTACGTACATTGATGTCATTTTTATTATTCTGGAAGACATGATAACTATTTGTCTTTTTCATCTGTATGATAAAGAAGGAGAAGCAAATGTAATAAAAGGGTCAGACGACATTAAAGGGTGAAGGGGGCGTAACTCCAATGTCTAGTATAATAAATTGTGCTGAAGATAATGTCTAAATTTTAGTACACTAGGTTGAGCACAATGAGGGACATATATCAGGCAGTGTTTAACATGTAAGCAGATGTAGTGAGTTTTAATGCTATTGTAGTTTCCAAGAAAGTAATTTTTGAATGAATTGTTTTGAATTTGAATGTATTGTTAGTATCATAGTTTATTTTCAAATATTATTTCGTTTCGAATCAAATTAAGTTAAAGAAGTTGGTAAATGTATTTTGTCCACTTCTTATTTACATTTTATTATCTGAATATTTTTCATCAATGAACTCACCTGAAATAGATCTCTCTTAGCGATGTGGTTGCGATTGCAACTGTTTCTAAGGTTTTGTAAATTTTATTTTCGAATACATTTCTACAAAAAATGTTATTCTGTATGTTCATCTCACGATTTAAAAAAATATCTATGTCTACCCTTTCAATACATACGTTTTACGTCCAATTTTGCAATTCTATGCACAAACGCTGCCATTACAATAATTGTGAAATTCGAAATTTACATACAAACATTTTCGAAGCAGACATTCTTAGTAAAAGTCCATCATTCTACGGCAATCATTCTACATATTATGTAATCCTTCATTATTTGCCGTTTTTAATCAGTTAAGAGTTGCCATGTATAAAATTCAAATTAAGTATTTGTATGTATAAGAGTGCTCTTATTAGAACTCATTAAGCATGCACATTTTAATTTTAGGTTAGTCTTTTAATTGTATTTTTTTTTTACTTTCGATAGATAGTAGATGCCAAATTTGAATGGCAAATCTGAGGCAAAATCGAATCCTCTCGTCACAGGATTTCTATGTTTCTATTTCCGAGATTAGTTATACCTTAGTTATTTGTAGTCTAAGTATATTTATTAGGTATGGTAAAGTCGCACGGTAAATGATCGTGTACGTATACCTACAATATAATAAATGATTTCTAATATAATGATAATGCTACGGACGACGTTAGTAAGACTGTTTTTGTGGTAGTCTCAGTTTCTTTGGAAGTTAATTCGTAATTCAAATTTTTCGGAAATCGTAAACAAGAGCTACTTTACGACTTTGTCTCGTAAATAAGTATTTTGCTGTCAACGGGACGCGAGAGATAATAAGGTATAAGCTATTAGTGTTAATGTTTTTTCATAAAGGAATCTATAGCACTTAGACTCAGGTGGCCTTGACTGTCTACTGAACTTTGGACTAGGTATTTTTTAACCCCCGACCAAAAAAAGGGGTGTTATAAGTTTGACGTCGATGTCTGTCTGTCTGTCTGTCTGTCTGTCTATCTGTCTCTCTGTCTGTCTGTCTGTCTGTCTGTGTGTGTGTCTGTCTGTGGCACCGTAGAGCTCAAACGGATGGACCGATTTCGATGCGGTTATTTTATTTGAAGTTAAATATCCGTGCGGATGTTCTTAGCTATGTTTGGTTAATATCGATTCAAGATGGCCGCCTCCACAAAATGGCGGACAAAATATTTCTTCACAACCTACCCCAATATGGGTATCAAATGTAAGGGCTTCACTAGTAGAATACTATACACTATAACAAATTTCAAATCCAAGATGGCCGCCACCACAAAATGGCAAATTACATTATTGTTTTCAATACTGCCTCAATATGGGTATCAAACGAAAGGGCTTAACTAGTAGAATACTTTGAACTATGACAAATTTCAAATCCAAGATGGCCGCTACCACAAAATGGCGAAATACATTTCTTTTTTCACAACTCCCTTAATATGGGTATCAAATGAAAGGGCTTGACTAGTAGAATGTTGTACAGATAACAAATCTGAGGTAGTCGGAGGTTAATCAAAATTTTTAATTTTGTTCTTGTTTATTTATAAAGGGGGTATATGGCAGTTGGTCTCAAATAGCCTCTACTGCGTAACAAACGTTGGACTAGTGCAGAAGGCGCAAGGCTTTAATCTATCTATGTCTATATCTATCTATCTGTATGTCCGTCTGTGTATCTGTCTGTGTGTGTGTCTGTCTGTGGCACCATAGAGCGCAAACGGATGGGACAATTTCGATGCAGTTTTTATATTTGAAGGTTAATAATATCCGTGCGGATGTTCTTATAAAATATCTTCCATCAAATCTTCATCTTTATCAGAATCGTAGTGATTACACACATTTAAACTTTCGAAATAAAAATAGTTTGTTACATGTGAAGCATAGTTTGCACTTGTCTACAAAAACCCCTATTGTGATAGGTTAGGTGATACCAAATTGTATAAAAGATTGTGCATCAGACAATGAGTTCTGTCAAAATGTAAGAAATCTGCTTTATAAAATAGTTTGTTATGATAACGAAAAATGAGTATGATTATAATTATTATTTTACAAAACGTACATTAACGAAGATTACGCTGGTAATATTATGCTATATATGTTTTTCCCCTGAAAGTCCTCATACAGCTTTTGCATCTTAATTGTGTCAATTATCAATGTGATTATTCCTAATGTATGGATTTTATGTGATGATAAAAAAATAAGAATGTAGTAAGTACGTATTTAAAAAATGGTTCATGTAATTAATAAGTACCTATCTTGATGTGAGTATTTCAGTCAATCACAGTACAATTTAATAAATTTATTATTTTGTAAACTGACGAGGCTATAAATGTGACTTATATTATTATAATAAGGTATGTATCTTATTACTATCTTAGCTATGTTTGTTAATATCGATTCAAGATGGCCGCCTCCACAAAATGGCGGATAAATTTTCTTTTTTCTTCACAATCTACCTCAATATGGGTATCAAAGAAAAGAACTTGACTAGTAGAATACTATGCACTGTAAAAAATTCTAATCCAAGATGGCCGCCACCACAAAATGGCGAATTACATAATTTTTTCACTACTACCTCAATATGGGTATCAAACGAAAGGGCTTGACTAGTAGAATACTTTGTATTATGACAAATTTCAAATCCAAGATGACCGCTACCACATAATGGTGAAATACATTTCTTTTTTCACAGCTCCCTTAATATGGGTATCAAATGAAAGAGCTTGACTAGTAGAATGTTGTACAGATAACAAATCCGAGGCAGTCATGGGTTAATCAAAATTTTAAAGTTTGTTCTTGTTGGTCGGAGGCTAAAAATAATCCGATTCACTCTCGACTTGAATGCACCAAGATTGAACCCGTTGGGATTGATCCACTCAGGCAGCGCGTTCCCCTGTGTTGACGTTTCCATTAAGAAAGTTGAGTCAAACCTCGCCGTTAATTCTTTGGAACGTCAATCATGAAACGATCTCACTTTTCGAGCTATGAGGAGCTCCAATAAGCTTATAACTCAGACCATCCAAAACAGCTGTTATAATTGGCTACATCTTATAAAGCTGACATGGATGAACGTACGACAAAGTTTCTCTGTCTATGCAAATTAAGATTATTTATTCAAAATTCTCAAATAAGCAATAAAATAATGTTTTAAGTTCACTTTCTTATAACAATTCCGCTTTGAATATCGGACAAACAAGGATTACAGAACGATAAAAAAACGTTATGCTTATAAAACGTTATGTTTTGAAATGAGGAAAAGTAGAATGTGAAAGTTACTACAACTCACAACTTAGGCACAAAATAAGTGTGTGTGTGTGTATCTACTGTAAGTGTGTAAGTAAGAAGTAAATAACTTGTTAGTGAAGACATTGAAGATCAGTGGGAACAAAAATTCGGCTGACTACGCTTCAAACGTCTTTCTAGAAAGTCGTCAAAAAATTACACACTCCGCCATACTTCACAAAACAAAGCAAAAACCCAAATCACGTAATGATTTAAAGAACCAACCCCTTTTTATTTCTGTACAACACAAGAAAGGGCACAGTAACCGTACCTAATTAATAGCTCCATACTCTACTACAAAACCATTTTATCTATTCCATTGTCAAAATTAAGGAACTATAAAATTACCTTCTCGCTGTGTTGGATATTGCAAAAGTGGAGCGTCAAGTTAGTGGTTCCGATAGTTTGTTTAATAAGTATTACGCCAGTCGTCAACAAAGAGTACACTAGTTACAATAAAACATTAAGTAAAGTTTATTTATGGGTCGTGTTTTAAATCTTATTTTATGGGAACTGCGGTTGGCGAGCTTAACGGTGATTTAGCAGGTGACCGAATGTCCGGTCTTAACCGGTTTTGTCTAGTTCGCACCAGTATTGTCCGGTTAAGGGCTAGATAAATCATTAGAGAACCAGTCTTGGTTTTGCTAGGTCATTTTCGAGTGTCGGAATTAGGGGGGTTATGTAACAATTTCTTTATCTGAGTAATACTAGAAACACCCCGAAGTTTTACCGTCTTACATGGGCGTATAAAAAAAGTCGGACGTAGTCTGGCTAAAACAAAAACTGTGTCCATCGAGTCGGCCACATAATATGCACGTGTGCGTTGTCACATACAGGCTGACACGCACACATCAGTGAGTCATTACACGCGCTACTTGTATATACGTGTGCGTGTCAGTCTATCATTGATAACCTGATACCGCACACGTGCAAATGTGGCCGACTCTAGTGACACAGCTTTTGTTTTAGTGAGCTGTCCGACTTTTTTATACGTCATGCTTTCTTAGTTATTCACTTAGTTTCCGTTTCCTTTATTTTGCGTAGGCGGGGAAAAAGTGGCCTATGCGCTATTACCGACCATTATCTAATTTCTCTAAATTTGAACCCGATTCATTCAAACGTTCCGTCGTAATTGTGCAATAAACATCCAAATATTCGCATTTATTATACTAGAAATACTTTCCGGCTTTGCAAGATAAAAAAATTACACCTTTTAGTTTGTATTAAGTAAATGTCATCAATATGGACCCACCGAAAATTTTTGCCGAAAATGTTTGAATAAAACTGAATTAATCTAAACAATTTGTATAATGAATTGAATAATGAAGGTAATGTAACTCGTTGTTTGCGCAAGTGTCCCGTCTATATAGGCTAGCTTATTACGAAATTTTATTGAAGATAGATTATCTTTGAACAGGTGAGTTTATTGGGCGATGGAATATGGAATAGATACGAATGAGCGCAAATAAAATTGCCGCCACATTACCACACTAATGTTGGAACGGCGTATGTTTGTGGGTTTGTAAGTATGTGTGTTAGTTGAAGAGTATCTTTTTAACAGCTGAATGAATCTGAATTAATTTAAATACGTGCTAATCTATGGCTGGTCTAGTCGGGAAAAAGGCAACTGTCGATCTGGAGTCGGGAAATACACGAGTGAAACCGTGGGGCGTTCCTGGTTGTTTATAAAAGGTCAGCTTGTTTTTAAACAAACAGTCATACTTCCAACAACACAGCATTCTAGTACAAACCTATTATCGATAAAAAATAGCACTTAATTTAAGCGACTGCCCTAGTGGCTTAGTTGGTAGTAGCTCTGCCTGCGAAGCCGAGGGTCGTGGGTTCGATCCCCACCCAGTGCAAATATGTTGTGTGATGAATTCAAATGTTTGCACTGTGTCTGGGTGTTTCTATGTATAATAAGTATGTATTTAAAAACTATATAAGTGTTATATCAGCTATCTGGCTGCCATCACACAAGCTTTGCTTAGTTTGGGGTCAGATAGTGTTGTTTGTGAATTGTCCACCAATATTTATTATTTATTTATTATTACTTACTAACTTTAACGGGATAAAAAGCAGCCTACCATATAAACATTTGCGTTTTTACTATTACTAGGAAGTAGGAAACTAAATTACAAAAAACTTATTAATAACAACCATAATCTTTACATGTATATCAAAGAGTTATGTTGGTTTGTGTACGCTTCAAAAACTCTAAAATTTCTGCACCGATCGAGCTGAAATTTTAGAATGACCAATACTTAATCTCCATCAAGGATTGTTTTTATCTAATTTTTGCATCACAATGTGCCACAGCAAAGCGGGGCAGGGTACAGCTAGTACAAAATAAAATACATACCTACATTAAGTACATCTGAAATCTATAAACCAACGGACTTAAATACGTAAGTTAACCCACAGCTACTGTTTATCCCGCTAAAGTTAGTTTTCGAAAACTGCGACCTACACTGCTGAAGGCACGAGGAAATAAATAAACTGCAAAGTCCATTACGGTATTTGTCTCAGTCACATTTATACATCAAAATATCACGCACACATCAAAATAAACAACCAAAGGATACCTTTTTAAGTGACAATGGTAAAAATGAAAAGTCACCGCGAAGGTTCCCACGTCGCGGCTTCGAGTCGCTTTCGGGAGCGGAGCAGGGAAATAAAAATGCCTCTGTAGACCCTTCTTGTGCATTAATAAAAGCCTTAATAAAAAGGAGTCTGCTTTGCGCTGCGCGGGCGCTGGTATAGTATATGGTAAAACTGCAGATTAAGCAAATTAATTTCGGTAGATCCATGAATTATGTTTTTTATTTAAATAATCAATTAATAAATATTTCAATAAATACATGGGTAAATCACGTTTCATATACTCAGTTCAGTCCGACTCAAGTTTCTATCGTGTCCGGCGACCTTTTTCAAGGAGAGTGCGCCTTTTTCGAGTAACGCGTGATCGCGGTTCGCTTAGTACTAAACGAACTGCGATCACGCGCTCGCATTTTCGGAAAGCAGCATCGTCGCAAAATTTTCATTTGCAACTAGATTTCGTAGTGTGAATAGAAACTTCTAATGATCCAATTTCTTATTTTAAAACTTCGTGTGGTGATACGAGCAAGACATGGGCCTCATTGTAATCATTCTACCTGCCTTTACAGCACGGTGCTTCTGTTTGAAGACAAACAACCTAAACCACTGCGTAGCACTGCACTGCACTCGTCATGTAGATTGTACAAGATGATGTATCACTTGGCTTTGTATTTTTTTCTGGAAACAGTGCTTTTCAAACCGGAGCACAGTAATGTTTGGATATTATAGGCGGCATAATAATTGGCAAAGGTGAAATACTTCCCTAAGTGGACTCTGAAGAAACCTACCATTAATAAATTATGCTTATTAATAATTTTGAATACTATTCAATCACATCTAAATAGGTAATACTAGCAAACTGTTGTTTTGCCGACGTAGCTACCGTTCCCGTTACTTTTCCGTGATAAACAATAGCATATGTCTAATAAGACCAAAACCTAACAATGTTCTAAATTTACATCCGATCCGTAAAGCCGTTTCGACGTGATTGAGCAATCATCCAAACTTTCGCATCTGTAGTAGTTCGTAACAGATTATTTATCTGAATAGTAAAATAGGTACCCGATTTGTTTTGCAGCATTAACATATCTGAATATTCACCTTGTACTATGTTATTATACTCAATATATTCATAAAATATCATTCCTCACACATTGAAAAAAGTAAAAAAAGGCATTAAAAATATATCCCTCATCGAAGATAACACTTTATAATGACGTGGGTCAGAAGGCGGTTAGAACAAACACGTTGAACGCGCGCCATGTTTTTTCAAGTTCCTCATTCAGCGTCTCTTTTTAACTCATTGAGAGAACTTTGAATAGAAAGAGATAGTTGAAGGAATGGCGAGCAGGTAGGTGCCGAGGTGTCTGCTAGCGTAGACATGGAGGCACCAGGGTTGGCTCAGGAATGTTGGCTATTTTGAACGGCTAGGGATGATTTTGATATCGTTTTGTTAATTGATTTTGAAATTCCTGTTGACCAGATGTTAGATGTTTGGTTATCGTTATCTCTATCGGAATTGGTATGTGGCAGAATTTAGTTTGACAAGTTCTTAAGATATTTTTTTCATGGGATAGAGTAATGGATCGAACAAAAAAGTATGTGATAGCTACCAATAACAATAAATTCTTGCCATTGTTTGTAATCGACTTCAAAAAAGGAGGAGTTTCTAAATCCGGCTGTTTGTTTTTTTGTATGTTGCGCATACGCAATAACTCCGCTAAATACCGGGCTTAGAGATATAATATCATTAATATCTTAAATCTCTGGGTGACGAGCGCAGTGCAGTGCTAGGTAATGATTTGACTTGGACGATTTGGACTCTTCATGTTCCAATAGCTGCGTGTCACTGTGTGGTTATGTGGCTGGCATTTTGTTTACCATCAGGCAGATGTCCAGATCGTTGTATAAAAAAAATTTGTGAATCTATTTTTTTATGGATATTTTTTTGTTTGGTAGAGCCCACGGGTATATAGCCCGTGGAGCCCATAGTACAGAAATGGTTCCATATAAAATGTATCGAAATCAGGGTGGGGGTTTTTGAAAAAATAACAAAAATCTAAGATACGTTCACTTGATATGTGGGCTACTTAGTGATGGCTTCCTATAAAATTTTGTCGAATGTCTGAATTTCATTTTAAATAATAAATATTGGTCGACAAGTCGCCACAACACCATCTTAAAATACACATAAGTTGAAGACGGATTTTGTTTTTTCTTAGAAACTACACTAAACTCGATAACCGTTGGGGTAGACGGTTTCTGGAGTAGAAACTGCGAAATGGTAAACGTAGTGTAGGACGCCCTGAGGCTAGATGGAGTGACGATATACGAAAGGCTGCTGGTGACGGTTGGAGACGTAAGACCGAGGATCCGGCTGAATGGTGTGTTATAGGAGTGGCCTATGTCCAGCAGTAGACGAACACGGGCTGATGATGACACTCCGCATACCTTATCAAGGGCATTATATATTTAAAATAGGTAAGAGGTTTTCGGCACATGTGGACTTGAAAAATTTCTTATCCCGTATTTTTTCAATTGTGGATGTACAAAATTGTCGTCACCGTTGTCGGTAGTGAAAGAAACATTGAGAAAACCCGCCGATTTCTAACAATCTCTCAAGGTCGTTCTTTAACACGCACTGAACCAGCTTGATGGATTATAGCCTTGACTCTCTCGTTATAGGAGAATGCCCCGAGTTTCAACTGGAAGAACTGGATTTCTGGAGGATTCTGCTAATGCATTGTTTAAAAAAAAAATCAAAAACAATGTATAATTTAACACAACAATCATTCCATATGAAGTTTGGAGCGGAAGTATTTAAGTAAATTAATATGTCAGATGTACGACCAAATCAAATTACAACACGAGGGCGCTGTGACACCGGGACCCCGCATATGCTACTGTTTGTACATGATGTCTGGTCATCACAAATGTGTCAATGTCAAAGTTTTTTATGGATGCGTGGGTTGGATGTTATGGCTGTAGTAAAAGTAATTTATGAGTGCTTTCATACTAACTTATCCACCATTTCGCAGGAGTTAGCCGATGCAATAAATGCCCTGATAATAAGTCAGCTGAAATCAGATAAAGTTACCAAACTACAAGTTAGTGTGGAAGATTATATGACCAAACAGCAATCAGTCAGCCGACACGGATATATTCTTAACAACACCCAAATAATAAATCAACTGACATCAGTTAAAGACCACAAATCAGTCTGCCGAGAAAAGAACATATTTTTCAACGTAATCCCCAAATTATAAGTTAACCGACAACTGACATAGCTAATATTAACAAGAACAAAATGAATAATTTTGATAAACCCCCCAACTACCTCGGATTTGTAATTTGTATAACATTCTACTAGTCAAGCCCTTCCATTTGATATCCATATTGAGGGAGTTAGATAGATAGATAGATAGATAAATTGCTTCTTTATTATCTTTATTGCACTTAGTTAGAACACAAAAACAAAAATATACAAAACTTAAAAAAAAAAAAACAAAGTAGCAGTTGTGAAAAAAGAAATGTATTTCAGCATTTTGTGGTAGCGGCCATCTTGGATTTTATATTTGTCATAGTGTATAGTTTTCTACTAGTTAAGCCCTTCCATTTGACACCCATATTAAGTTCCAGATCTTTCCTACTAAGGCCGTATGCCCTTGCCAGGCCGTTTTGTGATGTTTTCTCACGGCAGCAGCCCAAGCCAAAGGTATCTGAGGTGCTTTGTGCTAGTCGTCGAACGAAATATGAGTACTCATTGCGTATGAGAAGCTTAAGGAATGCTTTCTAGTATTCTCGACAGAGTCATTTCAGTTAGTCACTTTAGTCACTAAATTAAGGTTATTAGGACTCACCGTCTTCTGCGAGCAGTAGAGATTATCAGAGGACAACCACCAGTGCCCCTTTGTAAAATAAGCATTTTCCCTAGGTTTGTCACGCTACAAAGTTATTTCACTGTCGGAGAAATTTTTCAAGTAAATTTCATGAGAGCAGTCTAAGTACAGCCAATTCGACATGAAAAGCCAACACTAAACATCCTAATTTCATTCGTCAAACAAAATGTACAAATCAAAACGATCTCAAGAGGCACCACGAGAGGCTTTGATCTCCATACATCCAAACGATTTAGGAACAAACCTCAGAACATAAAGCTGGCTGAAGAGCACTCCAATACATTTTTCCCGTAGAGCCCGTGCCACCACTTCATTCTTACGGTGAAAAGGATGAACCACATCCCTTGTTCATTACACTTTCGAAATGTCGTATAATTTCTCGGTAGTGGCGCCCCTAATCTACGATTACACATAGTGTGTTTCCCGTTTACCAGTTACCATTGCTTTGGTGTCCGGCCATTTGGGAACCATCGGACCGTTGCGAAAGGCTCAAAGAGATGAATTCTGTGTAAGAGTTATTTTAAATTGGCTTTCATGATTTCATATAAGGTAGATTTTAATACCATACTTGTGGACAAAATATTATCGTTAGATTACTTTTAAAATTCATTTTTTGATCTATCAACCTGCACTGGGCCAGCGTGGTAGATTATAAATATGAATAAATAAATAAAATATTGGTGGACAATTCACACACAACACCATCTGACCCCAAACTAAGCAAAGCTTGTACTATGGCGGCCAAATATAATCTGGTTGACATAATCCATATTATATAGTTTTAAATACTTACTTATTATAAATAGAAACACCCAGACAAAGTTGTGCAAACATTTGAATTCATAACACAAATATTTGCACTGAGTGGTAATCGAACCCACAACCCTCGGCTTCGCAGGCAGAGTTACTACCCTCTAAGCCACGAGGGCAGACAATTATAGGCTTGGTTCTCTCCTTTAGAGAGAAGGCACAGAGTCCCAGCAGTGGGAACTTTTACCATAACATAACCACCCGACGGTGGTTATACTTATGCAATTATGCATGCTGCAAAATATTGGCTAGCCTTATGCAATATTACCGGAAATTAATCTTATTTATATCGGATACATTTCGGAGAGTGTACACACAATCAAAAGCTATCTTGCCTATCGTATGAACTGCTCGAAACTTGAAAAAACGAAATAGAGTAAGATCCCAGGGCTGCCAGACGTCACGTATTTTCAAACGCTTTAAAACTCTATTATTTTGGGAGTTTTAAAGCGTCTGTTAAGCAAAACGGCCGAAGAAAAGTGTCTCTATTTGAACAATATCAACTAGAAATCATGTGCTGTTATTTTTATGGTAATAAATGACTTTTTTTTTAAATTAGATTTTGTTTTGATTTAAAAGAAAGTACTAATATCGTATCGTATAATTAATCGTACGAGTAGAGGTTGCAAACCCTTTTTCCTCGTTTCTTGGCCACTTAGCACACATAATCTGTTACCGTATTAAAATTAATTCCATAAACGCTTCAATGACTCAACAATGACCTATAAATCCTGTCAGACTGCCTTTTGGTTCCTACCCATAACAATTGCAGGCACCCACGTCCCTAAACCTGTCCAACTGCATGCCAAACCTGATTCTACCCTGACTTCTTTACCTCTCATTTTACCTACATACTGTTAGACAGAGACACGAAATGCTGCTTTAAACTAGTTTCAACCCTGAGTTTTTGCCTCTCTTTTTAAGGTTATACGGTTAGATAGAGATGGGAGATGCATGGAATGGTTAGCCTGAGGCCGTTTGGTCAGGATTCGTCATGGTCGAACGCCTAAGGGATGAATGGGCAATAACAAATACGATAAAAAGCATTTTTAGAAATTGTTTTTGATGGATTGTCCGAAAACCTGACTATACTGTTTACTTTGTTTCTGTCACACGCTCTGGCACCTCACGTATGTTTATAGGTCATCGGAGACGTTAGACAGTAGAAACCATCTGAGCCCAACTATTAGGAATTATTTAATAAAAAATTGGCAGTCATAGGTCTGCCAACAGAAGTGAAAACGTACAACTCAAAATTTGATAGCTCACTGGAAACTACGCGGGTGATACCAGAGGGGCGTGTTAGTCTAGCATAAATCTTCAATGCATTCTCGTCTAAATAAGCCTTCGATGTATTGGAAAATTGTATAACAATATTTTTTATTACCAAGTATTAACCATACTTGTTTAATTTTGTAGGGCCGAGCGTCTTCGTCGTCAACCTAAAATTTGGTAAGTGCCTAATCTATTTGAAGCCCTAAAGCATAAAGCGTCTGTGTAACAAACGGAAAACTGCTTCTGCTAATGTTCATCTTGACAATGTTCCCGGCTTGTGCTGGGGGAAGTACAGGTGGAACAACAAAAAAAAAAAGCATAAATCGTTTTACAAAATACATACGTTTAGCATATTATTTATACTACTCTTTTACTAATACTCCTGGTACCTATTCGATTCGCGAGTCATCATCCAAAGATAAACTTCCAAAGCATGCTCTACCAATGGGATCTTTCCCTACGACTCCGTATCAGTTTCAGATCATATTACAATATCAAGTTCCCGTCACCCAACTACGCGAGGTGTTGCCGCCATTGTGTTCGCTGTGAGACCATAAACAATATTTTTTTACTCGTAGGCGTCACCGGATGCTGGGAGTCTATGGTAATCGGTGTCTGTGAGGGTGTATCCTGGTTGTTAGTGGATGGGAAAGATAACGTAAGATGTGCGGTGATTGTATGAAAATTTTAAGTTAATTCGTCGTTTTAATGGCGAAATTCGAAATTGAAGACATATAAAATTAGTTATAAAATACATTGGCTGCTTTTTATGTTTATAACGCTTAGTTTAAATAAGCCTTTTTTGTAGCCCCCGTGAATAAGGATGTATTATTTTGGAACGTGTCAGTTTGTTCACAGTGTTTTCCTTCATAACTAAAACGAATGCTGAAGACTAACTAATACGTGGGCATTAATCAGATGTATACCTATAAAGGCAGCAATAGAAGCTACAACCTTACGAATGTGTATACATAAATAAATTAATAAATATTGGTGGACAATTCACACCCAACACCATCGGACTCCAAACTAAGTAAAGCTTGTACTATGGCAGATAGCTGATATAATACTTATATAGTTTTAAAAACATACTTATTATAAATAGAAACACCCAGACACAGTGCAAACATTTGAATTCATCACACAAATATTTGCACTGGGTGGGAATCGAACCCACGACCTTCGGCTTCGCAGGCAGAGTTACTACCCACTAAGCCACGAGGCCAGTCAAAAAGCTCTTTGTGGCTTTTTGACTTTGTGTGAAGTATTCGGGTTTTGCCGATAGAAGCGAACGCTGAAATTCTAGGTTATAAGCTTAACTTACAATTTCAGCATTAAATAGCACAATCATTGCAGAATACGTCACTTCTCTTGATATTACGCATGTTAGTGATATGAACTCTCAAGATTTAACCCACCCGAAAAGGGTCTAAGCGCACATCCAGCTCCGCTGGTCACCTCTCCTAAGTATATGCATTACAATTTTCTTCTACCAAAAATTTGGAAGACGGAAGTTCTCACTTCAAAAATATTGATTGAGCGAGAAAGAAAAATTAAAAACCCTATTTATATTATACACCACATTTAGAAACCTGAACGGCATTGAAGACAATCCTCGGCGGCCGTACGAGCGACCATTAAAACTGTCACAAAGAGCTTTGTGAAGGCGACTCTACAATATGACGAATATATCTACACACGGTCTCGCCAGAAATGATGAATGGAGACCATCCTTAACCATTAATGCAGGGGTAAGCAAGAAGTGTGTTGAGTTGGAAAGCACATCTGATAGTAACGGAGTACGACGTTACGCCGAACAATATATAGAAATTATTTTAGTAGGGGGTCATCCACAAAGTACATACACGTACGGCACATGTAAATGGGGAAGGGAGGGTCGAGGAAGTGTGACATCGTATGACAAATGAGAGTCATAGTTTTGTGACGTGCCATTTCAAAATCTTAAATATTTAATATTCGTTAAAATTTATTAAATGTATACATTATTAGACATTGCATTTTAATTGTGATGTTGCACTAGGGAGGGAGGACCTAGTCTAGTCTCACAAATGTAAACTGTGATAACGACAGGAAAGAGATTAAAAAAAACACAAAATTAGTGTACCCTACTTTATGGACGGCCTTTACCACATTCCCGCTCGGTTTCACACACAAATCTAATGTTTATCTTAAAGTTTGTTAACAAACTTACTTAGTGTACACTAAGTAATCGAATTTTGTATCCTACCATAACATGAACTAGTACGAGTATTGCCGAAATAGTAAATTGTGTTTTGTTTTCAACATTCAATTTCAACAACAACAGGTAGGTGCTATTTTGGACAATTGCGACATATAGACATATGTCAAAATAGTACTTAAATTAATTTACGAGTAGCTCAGGAGGGTTCATGGGGTCATGATGACCCCCCTGGGCTGGGTCCAGTACCCAGGTGAACCACTGATTTAAAAGCATGCATGTGCTTATCGCACAGTTTTTTGACATGACCACGACTATATGACCCCCGTGATTCCCCCCTGGAGCCATGTGACCCCCCCCTGGAGCCAAAGCTGGATCCGCCCTTCAGCTCAAGAGTGATATGTGCAGTCCAGTCCGACTTAAGTTTCAACCGCTACAGTAGCTTTACAGCTAGATTTAGTAATATCAGAAGTGACAGGTGTTTGACGCCCTTTCGGCTCAGTAGCCTTTTACTGCATCACCCGAATAAACACTCCGTCCAGACACGTTGGAACCGAGCATCGCCGACCAAGACGCAAAAAAACTAAACATTATTTATCTATTCCGATTTTGTCGTGATGCGATATTAAAATACAAAATATAACAATGACACTTCATTGTTGAAAGAAAAAAAAGATTAGGAGGAAATTTATATCCATACGTCGGAGGCGGACAATGGCCCGGCGCGGCCGAGTGCCCACTAAAAAACCATCAATGAATTGTGGAATGAATGGTTTTCTTGGGATTTCGGACTCGATGTAAGCCGGCGTGAAATTTGCGCTTTTCTTGGTACTAGAGTCACGGATTTTGCTTACGACACGGAGAGGTAACTGGATATAGTTGCTAACGTCGCTCTGTGAACCTAATACTGCTTAGTACATATTTTGTTCGGTGTACTGAAATATTAAACCTTATTTGTATTAATTGTAATGTATATGTATGAGGGTAATCCTAAGCCTGATATGCGGCGACTTATTCTTCTGCCAACCATCGTGGATAAAATTTCGCCATCCGATACTTTGGGTTCCCAGTGATCTTCTGAGATTTTATAAGGTTGCACGGATCTCTTCGCATGATACTAAGTGCTGAGATGTTGTCGAGTCACGCCGATATAATACAAAGTAAGAATATAAGCACTAGGCACGTTAACGTTTGATAGCAAAATTTACAATTTCCACTGAATTTAATACATACAACCAGTCCTTTCCTCTGCAAGATCACAAAATTACCAATTCCTGATTAAAATAACTTTTGATTCCCGATTCTCGTCGCCAATGTAATTACGGGATGCGACGATTCGCATTCGCAAGACGTGGTATGCGAGACTGATTTATTGACATAAAGTAGGTACACAAAACATTTTAGGATTACCCTCATACATATACATTACACAACAGTAACAGTACCCTAAGTACAGGTGTACGAAAATAAATGTTTCTTATACAATACTAATGACTGGATAGGTATCTATTAGGTGATATTAATGCTAAATCATAAAAATTTGTAAATCGAGTTAAAAAGAAAATATTCAACACCTGTTCCATGCTTTAAATTTAAATTAATTGATTATTTAACAAAATTACTGACCATTAGTCGATTGTTATCAGCAAAGAAGGAAAATATATTAGGAAATAATAGTAAAAATGCTAGCTGCCACATTTTGATTTTATACGAGTAGGTACTGTTTATGTATTTGGTTAATAAGGAAAATTAAAAATACAAACAAATTTGTTTAATAGTAAACAAGTTTGTTTAATAGTAGTAAAGAAAAATCATATCGAATTAAATAAGAATATCTATTGTCTTTTTTAAAGTGAAATGTGAGTGTATCATTTTAATATTTATAAAGTAGGTAGATATATATACTACCATTTTTTAAGTAATATTAAGCGAAAAGATAAAAGTTTATTACTGTATCATCTATAGATATAGGATTTGTTTTTTGTTAAGTCTGGATAAACTGAAATGATAGTTATGTATGTATTTACAATAAGCATGAACAGGTTTATGTACTTAATGTAATGGCTGTTTACTGGAAACATTTTGGAAAATCTATATTTTTTATTCAGATCTGTGTAAAAGATATTTTTGATCGGATCTGGAATGTATCCATTCCAGAACTTTCCTTTGTGTGGCCTGGCTGAAAACAGTTAATTTGAGTTGTTATTGAATTAAAATGTAGGTACATAATTATATAAGTACCTACGTACAGTCTAAAAACTAAGTATTATGAGTTTTGTTTACGTGTTTTTTTTTAGTCACATCTCACATTATTACTTAAGTAGGTACATAAATTAATTCTAGGCGTATAGATTTTGTTGTGTGAGTTAGGTAAGTACTTGCATTATTGTATATTGTTAACGATAAATATGTAACAACGACACTCATTATTTACTAAAATACAGATAGAAATATGGAATCAAATCAATGTCTTAGTAGGTTTATGGTTCTTACGATTTGTTTTAGTACCTATCTTATAAAATCTTGCAAATCTTTGTTTATCCTCCATACCTAGAATTCCTAATTGCACGTTTAGTTATATTGCATAGTACCGGATTCCTTATAAGGGGGGAAGTGAGTGTATATGTATGAGGGTAATCCTAAAATGTTTTGTGTACCTACTTTATGTCAATAAATCAGTCTCGCATACCACGTCATTCGATTCGCATATATAATTTCCTATTATTTATGTAGTGGCTGACCCAGTGAAGATCATTCTTCCATATTATTTGTACAGTTCTAGATTGTCTCCATTTTGTTTTCTCGTAAGCTCTTTTAATTATATTAAAGTTTCACTAGGCATCTTTTGGAATGAAATGCAATGGGATGGAATGGAATAGTTCTCAGGACCCGTTTAAATGTAATCGAAATCAATCGAATGATTTTTCAAAATAAATAATCACGGGAAAGTAACGGGAATGACATCTGTGCGGAAAAAAAATCGCAGTCATGGAAACTGCCGATAGACGGGAAAACTTATTACCTACTCAGAATTTAATAGATTACTTTGGATACTACGCGACCACGCTGATGCATTTCTAGATATCTAATGGCTACGGTCCCGAGCTTACCCGAAGATTTCTTATCATTCCCGAGCGTGATTCACAGCCCTAGAAAAATCGGTCTGTGTTGCGCCTAAAGAAGTTTTTACTTCAATAACCCTGAGGTTCTGCTAGTTTACATAATATTAATACGATAGTGGGGAGCTATACAGAGTTTTTTAGTATACCTCTAAATCAAATAAAAACGAGAGTATACATGATAAGTTATATAGAGTATACATATATATCAATACGATAGTGAGAAGCTATACAGAGTGTTTAGTATACCTCTAAATAAAAAATAAAAACGAGAGTATACATGATAAGTTTTGTCAACAGCGTACATCCAAAGCTCTCACCGATGCTTGGTTCAGTGGGCCCGCTAATCCCGGGTTCGATTCCCAGCTTTGTCCCCGGCTCATGTGAGCTATTGTGGTGGGTTTAATCAATTAATTTCATCGAGCTTGCAATGAGGATGATACGCGTGACTTGCCTCCAATGGCTGGTCGGGAGATGGGCAGACGCTGGTTGAATGTGAGCAAAAAGTGAACTGCACTGGCATGGGGTTCACATTAGAGCTAAAATTTATGGCACATGTTATCATCACCTGTATTTCTTTGTAACTTAATTTCTAAATTTTTCTAATTTTTTTGGTGATGGACAATATGCATTGTTAATCATTAAATGAATTTAATTTTGTTTCATAAACTACGGAAAAAATTTACTTTGCAAAATTTGGCATAATTCTTGTTATTACTCAGATTTTTCCTAGTTTTTATTTTATTAGACTTTTTAGGGTTTCGCAAAACGTAAAAACGGAACCCTTATGGATTCGTCATGTCAATCTGTCTGTCTGTCTGTCCGTCCGTATGTCACAGCTATTTTTTACGAAACTTTAAGAACTATTATATAAACTGCAGGCCCGTGAACAAAATTGATGGGTCATATGATACACCAGGAGACCTATGTAGGATGATACAAGGGTATAAAATAATAAGATTCACCACTCTGCCGGCTATGCCATTTGTAAGCTGTCCAACTGAGTGCAAGTTGAAGAGGGGGGTTGCAACTCTCGCTCTTTCCTTCTTGTCGCATGATTTTTGTACGGCATTGCGGGATAATGGATTAGAAGAGGTATTCTACGCCATGGCCTATTATTTGTTTAATTTATCTCCAAATAAACGATTACGTTTTTTATTAGCATTACCTTTAAAAGAAAAGTAAAAACATTACGAGGAAACCAATGTTATAAAAACAGTTTTTCTGAGTACCTATAGGTAAACATGATTGTGGGATTCGCCTACTGTAATGTAGTGTTGATTTTGTTATTTTCTTATTACTTTTGAGAGAATATATAATACACTTCGTAGAGTGTGCAACTGATTTGCACGATCTAATACCACCTTGCCCTTTTTTCTATCGGAATGCTCGTGGCTCGAAAAAGCGACATCGTTTCATGGCTAATGTTCCAAAGACACGAACAAAAAGATTTGACTCTACTTTTGTGATAAGAACGTCAAGGCCATGGAATATGTTGCCTAAGTGGGTGTTTCCCGATGGTTACAATCTTTGTGTCTTCAAATCGAGAGTGAATTGGTTACTTCTAGGTAAACATGTCCCACCGTAGACTGCATCGTCGTTTAACATCAGGCGAGATGGCGGTCAAGTGTGAACCTATAAAAGTAAAAAAAAAACTAAGGATTTATTAGTAGAACTCAAAAAACTGGTGGGTATTTTCTGTTTAGAAAATAATATATCTTATAAGAGTAATTCAAAATTTAACCAACTGTTCTCTTTAGTATTCCACTTAGAAAGGTGCATATTATTATGTTTCCAATAGAAAAACACTGAGCAAAATACAAAACGTATTATTTTCTCTCAGCAAACTTCATTTACGATTTTGATTTTTTTATGTTGCTTTTAAATAATTATCTAAGTACTTAAATTTAAATCTACTTATTTGTATTCAAAACTAGTAGCTTCCCACGATTTTACTCGGGTAGTTCCCCTTCCTGTTATTAAAAGTACCATATTATGTGCCATTCCTATATTCTGTTTTCCAATTTCAATACAATCCGTTGAGAGTTTCTGACGTGATTGAGCAATAAACTTTCAAACACCCAAACTTTCTAAATAGGTATAGGTAATATTAGTAGGATTTAAGCCAAATCTGCCAGATGCTTTAGAAGAGGTTTGACTCTATGTTCGTAATAAGAACATCTAAAGTTTGGAATGCGTTGGCTGAGTGAGCGTTACCTTATGAATATAATTTGGATGGCAAGTCTAGAGTGAATCGGGTTTTTTCAGACTAGCGCGCAACACCATGGAGGGCATCGTTGCACAACTGGCTAGATAGCTGCAAGCGCAAACCTATTTTCGAACTAAGGTAAAAAAATAAAAATTGGTTGTCTATAAAGTCTGTTGGTTTACGGACGATAGTTTAACGTGACAACGTCATGACAAAACGTTGATAGATGCAGCGCAAGCGGACAATGAGCGTAACGGGACATAACGGGACATTTTTTTGTGCATGCAGCCGGCGTTCATAGATTTATTAGACGTTGTCACGTCAAAAATTACAAATATTGCCAACATTGTACATGTGACAGTTTGGAAGTTAGTTTGTAAATGATGTTACAAGGGCTGAACAGATCGGGTTGAACTTTGAAAAATAGAGAGTTTATTAGTCTGGAGTAAGTAATACAGGATACTGTTTATTACAGGAAAATCACATGAACGAAAACTACGCAAGTAAAACCACGTAGTTTCTTACAATAATAAGCAAGCAGTTTCAACTCGGCACTTCAAAGCCTCGAAAATACTAGGAGCAAGCAGCATTCATTCACATCCTTCATCCTAATCCCACTTTACAAGTTTCTCGCCACAATATAAAGTTTACACTTCATATAACACAGAGAATAAATGCCTCTTTGTATAATATCCTTCTGTTAATGAAAGTAAAGGTACAGATTAAAAAAATGGTAGCAAGGCTAATCCCGGTGCCTTGCTGTCTGCTTGTTAACAAACTGAGAACGTCCACTGTGGAACCTTTTCGAAACAAATTTATTAAAATAACACTATTTAAAGTTATTTGTGTTACTAAAACGTATAGCGACAAAGATGTAACATAGCTTAACGATGTCAATGAAAGGGAATGAATGGTAGATTTTAGAGAAGAAATTATAAGAATTAAAGCTTCTGAATAAATAATTGATTTGTCGGCACTTCCACTACCATGGATTTTGAATAATAACAAAGATTATAATGAATATAATGAAATTTTAACTGTAAATGAGTTTGAAAGAGTTGAGGATGCCGGTCAAGTATTATAGATGTATAATGAAGTTTCAGGAAAAAGAGTTAAAGGGGTTGGTGTGTCGTTTCTATTGGTCAATTAATTGTTTCGTTAAGTAGTTCCTTCCGTAGTAACTATTATCGATAAAGGTGATCTAACAATTACTAATAAAGGACCAGGATGGGATATTAAGATTAATGTTTTTTTTATGAAATTTGCTGAATACTCAGGAATACATCTGGCTTTTGCTATAGAAAAGATCGATAACTGAGGAATTAAGTCAGAACAGACAATAGGCATGGTACATGAAAACAAATTAATCCGTCAGATAGGTTATTAAAACATATAAAATATTGTACTCGTATATTTTCTTGGGATTCATAAACAAAAATTACGAAGATAAAGTGCTTAGAAAACGGGTCACTCACGTATATATGGTCCGCAATGCCAAACGGGCAGCCATCGCGCACGTGCACTCTCCTTCAAAAAGACCGCCGGACACGGCCGAAACTCGAGTCGGATTGACCGACCATATATATACGTGAGTGTCCCGTTATCCAATGAAATATGTGTAACAACCACGTTAATTTTAATACTAAAGTGCTTAGAAGTTTCGAGTGACATCACGTCTACATCCACTGGAAGTTAAATGATCTACGTCTTTGTTGATTTTTAATTATCTGATAAAACATAAATACATGCCCCTTATTTTTATATAATCTACCTTGCCAGGTACAATGCTATATTTTTGACCCAGTTATTATCCGAAGTCATTGTCTTCAACAAATAACTATTAATTTGCGAGCTTTATAATTCATGTTTCAGGCCCCACATGGGTCTCCATAGCCAGGAATTGTGACAAGTTTTTTATGATATTTCTCAGTAATGATGATTGACATTCTGTGACGGAGACATATTCGTACTAACTGAATATAATTAATAAGAGGAGAGTATCTATACTTAGTCTGTGCTAAGAGGCTTGGGCTTTGCCCCGTTGCAGACGTCTAAAGTGTTTTTCTTTTTAAATATTTATTGCAAATAAAATAAAAATCAATCTGAATAAAATAATCAATTTTCTTCTATATAAAATTAAATTCAGACACTTGACCATATTTCATAAGAATCACTATATCGTCTAAATATGTGAAAAAAAATGTAATGACAAAAGTCACGGACCCCAGAGTCTGTGGAGCGGCAAAAAAAAATGTATATGTGAAAGAAAATTTTGGTTTTTTGTTCATATTTCCAAAACCACTTCACTTATTTGTATAAAACTTATGTTTGTATAAATAAATAAAAAACCCAACAAAATCGGTTCTCAACTGGCGGCGCTATCGCGTAACATACTTACAAAAAAAACGTACAACCGTATTGATAACCTCCTATATTTTGGTAATTAGTAAAAAAGGTAACACCACTTTAAGCATGCCGTAGTTTGTATACCAGAATGACCAATGCTGAAAACAACGCACAGGCTACATTTTTGCTAACGAAAAAGATTCAGTTAAAACAAACAATGGAAACAAAATATACCGACGTCTTATGCCGAACCTTTGATAACGCCGCCAAAACTAGCAACATCCTGAATGAACTTACAAATGCCCCACCATGTATGGATAACAAAACTAAGATTAACATAGATTAAAAACAGAACAAACATGAACGAAGCGAACAGAACTGCTAAGCACTGGACAAACATGAATGAAACTGGGCAATGAAAGAAACCCTCAACTACCCCGTATTGTCACACGCTAATACCACAGTTGTAAATATTTGTGAATGGAGTTAATAAAGAATGTGGCCAGAGAGAGAATTTTTAAGGAAGCCGATATTCAATTTGAACGTAAATAAAGATCTTGAAGATATCGTGAAGCGGTTCCGTTAAGCTTACAAGGAAGATTCGCGTTCTTAAAGTAACTATTGTACAGGATTTTACGGTAGCTTCTATGAAATGGCAATCAAACAAGGGCATTTGTATTTACTCGAGGATCTTAATACGTTTTATACTGTCTAAAAATAGGTGGGCATTTTATTTTAATAACTAAAACTCTGCGCCTTCTCTTGCAGCTTGCTTGCTTGATTGCTCGTAGCTCGAAAAAGGGACACGGATGAGGAAGTCTGACTTTATTTTTGTAATAAGAACGTCTAGACGTTATCATCATAATCTTGGAGTCTTTGAGTCAACAGTAAATCAGTTTTCTTCTAGGTACGCACGCTCTATCGCAGAATGGATCATCGCTTAACTTCATGCGAAATGGTGGTCTAATAAGTACCAACCTATCATTGCTACACCAAATTTGAATTTCGTTTAAAAAACGCTATGTCGGATGATAGTAGTAATTCCATTTAAAAACACATATTTTATATCAACGAGATGTAATCAAAACTATGAGGTAACTTTTCAAACTTCGGACTATTCGGCTACGTCCCTTTAAGGCCAGGTAGTTCTGTCAAATTAGGCATTTAACGCTGTCTTGTTCTCGCGACCGTCACCGACCGCGGAATCGGTGCCACAGTGCAGAAATAACATTAAAATATTAGACTATGTAATTTAAAACTCATTTTTTGTTCAAGATTTGTTTATACTGTTTATACTAGTGAAACAATTTTGTGAATTGTGAAGTGAAACGAAGAAATACTAAATTTATCTATACTCGTAGATATACAAAACTCAACCTTTTCTTTTTGGTCACACTATAAGTTGAGAACGGCTTTTCCAATTTCATGCATCTTTTTAAAAAGTTTCTTAATAATTCACAAGTTCGTCAAAAATTAAAAAAAATGTGCTGAAACGTAATGAAAGGCCAGTAAAAATAGATGGTTTTTTTAGTCAACTTTGCACTAAATTTCTAATCCAATTTTTTTCTATGAGGTAAAGATCACTTACTGAGCATAAAATTACAAAATGCTCACAGATCCAGGTAGAGCTTCAAACGCCAATTGAAAAAAAAAACTGTTTTTTTGCGATATTTTGGAAACTATATATTTTGACAATAATTGTAGAAAATAAAATTTTGCATCTTTTGTTGCTAGTAAACTTTTTTTTGTAAAACTTACCGTTTACGATTTATAACCCATTTAATAATACGATTGCGATGATGCCGACAATAGTGGATGTAAATGATGTGGTCTTCTCTAATTGAAACAAGCACAGTGTACCTCGTAACCCCAACGTTCGAACCTTCGACAAAAACCCACTCTGGCAATGCGTTTCACAGCTTAGTTGTTCTTGTTACAAAAGTGGAGACCAAACTCTTCGTTCAACTCTGCAATCATGATGATGAACGGTGCTGTTATATGATAGAATAACTTTAATTTAAAAACCCCGACTACAAAAAATCTACACGTAAAAAATATTACCTACTATCTAAGGACACTTTGGCGAATGAGACTAGTCTTACAATATTTTAGTTACCAAAATCCATCCAGCCGTTTGGAAGAAATGTGGAAATAAAAGATTTACAAACATAAAAGTCACGCGCGAAAAACATAACCCATCTTCCATTCCGGTAAAAAGGGGCATGTTTATGCTACTGGGAACAGAATTCACATCTTATTATTTTACATTGTTATCATCAAATTTGACATAATAAATCGTAATCGGTAAGTTCGAAAAAAGTTTACTGGCAACAAAAAATGGGAAATTTTATTTTCTACAATAATAATAGGGTTTATAACTTTTTCAGAATATCACCCAAAAACGTTTTTTCGAGCTGGCGCTTGAAGCTCCACCTGGATTTGTTATTATTTTGTGATTTTATGCTCAGGAAATGATTCTAAACCTTATATAAAAAATACGAATCGGAAATTTTGTGCAGAGTTAAATTCTACTAGTAATTTTACTGCCTAAAAGGCTTCTTATCAAATTTGGTCGAGTGTCTAAATTTCTATGAACAATATTAACATTTTCTTACAAAAAAATGAAAAAACAATAAATTTTGGTGGTGTCACAAACTTGGAAAAGAAATAAAAAAATAAAAATTCTAACAAAACCTGTGTGTAAAAAATACGTGTTTCTATGGAAAGTGTTCAAATTTGTATTGAAGTTCCTAAAATTTTTTTTCTAAACTGAATAGTTTGCGCGAAAGTCTCTTCCAAAGTGGTAAAATCTGTATGCGAGGACTTTTCTTCCAAGTACTAAGTACCTTACTACCAAAGATTTTACCTAAATGGCATATAAATGCAAGTTAGGTATCATAAATGATACCAAACGCCGGCCAACGTCATAGGTTCGTACTACGTGCTAGCCCAAACATAGAACAAAACGAGGAAGTGGAGAGGATACTTAGAGGATACAAGTTGACGTGACGCTCGCTAATCAAAGCTAAATATCTAAATCTGGCATGAACGCGAGCAAATGTTAATACTCGTAGATTAAAATCCATGATATTTGTTTCCAATGAACATTGAGCCACATTAACCGAATCAAAGTTGGTATTTTTTTTATTTAAGAAGTGTCGAGACGAGCAGGACATGTGCCTGATGATAAGCAACATGCCTGCCACATAACAGCACAGTGACATGAAGCTATTGGAACATGATGAGTCCAAATCATTACCTAGCACTGCTCTCATCACCCAGAGATCTAAGATGTTAAATCTGTAATTTCTCTGGAAACATTGCCCTTCAAACCGGAACACAGTAATGTTTTCACGTTACTGTTTGGCGGTTGAATAACTGGCAAAGGTGTGGTACTTCCCCAGGCGTACTACTTATATTAGGGGATTTACGCAGGGGATTTCTCCCCTCTCATTATTTCCTTATCCCGATCTCTGTTTTAACGGACGCATATTTTACCGATACTTATCTATTTTCCATTGCATCCGCATTGAATTTTTTACTGATGTGGTATCGACGTCAGTTTTTTGAGACTCCCCTTTTTGGTCTACAACATAAAGTAAACAGCGTACTAATTAATATCAGCGTCTATTTGCAATTCCAATGAAAACGGTATCAAAAATCAAGATCATAGCGTGCTTCACTAGTAATACCTACTGATATTGTTATACTGTGGCACTATGATCGTAATATTTAAAATTTATTGGTTGTCAAAATTGCAAAATCAAGCACAGGCCCGTCGTCCGTGAGCGCCGAAACGCGACTGATCAGGCTTGCCGAACGGCGCGCTATATATATGTAAGATATTAAAACATAGTGAACAACTGATACTTTTTATCAAGTCAAGCTCTGCGAATGCATCTATAACTTTTTAGTGGCTTTCGTTGAGTATAAAAATTTAGTAAAAATTTTAATTAGTTTAGTCATAAACTTGAAAAAACTTTTTGAAAAGAAAACTTTGGGATTTTTTTCTATCAAGTAAAATTCATTAAATCGTGTTACTGACTGCGAATTGCACTAGATTAGATCCTTAACTATTACATAAATTTTTTTTAGAGTTTAATACACTATTTTAAAGGTCTTAAAGTTGTTTTAAAAATTCAAAAATACGACCCACACGCCCTTAATCTATGGTTTTGACGTGACAACGTCTTATAAATTGGTTTGCCGGTTGACACTTCAAGAAACTGCGTTACGCTCCGCTCACGTTATGCGCTCACAACGAGAGCGAGTGAGAGGCACGCGTCCCTTCCACTCGGGCATGGTTAGCCCACCTAAGAGCGAGAAAGACAGACATAAAAAGTGAAAGGCACGCGTCCCTTCCGTAAAATTATTTTACCACTCAAAGTCGTTGTCACGTAAAACTTTCGCCCGTATACCTTTAGACTTTACAGGCAACCAATTTTTTTTTTTTTGTTTCTTTTTTGAAAATTACCTACTTATCTTTAATATCTGTGAAAAGTTTTAAGTATGTGGCATTAAGGGTTGTTGCGCTGAGTGCTCGGCGATTTTCTCCAGACGTAAAACATGGGTCTCATACACCATTTGAAACGTCTTAAAGTGGTCAAATCTGCTTTATGATATCTGACAAAGACTTTAGTACCTACTGTTGTCCAATACTATAAGTGTTCAGAGTGTTATCTCCACTTGACATCCGGAAAGGTGTCCAACATCTTCATTATTGTGCAACTTCCTCACAATTGCCCAACAAATGACCGGACGTACATCAATCCTTCCTCCAGCTTTCATAATCCATCTTGCTGCTATAAACTACTAAATTGTAGCACTCTGATGAATAGGACGCAATTTTTCGACAATACCTTTATGAAACGTGGTACGGATTCTTGCATGGGCTGTATGGGACCGGATGCGTCGTGCCGCGCCATAGTTTTCGCTATTTGTTTGTATGGAATGGTAAGATATATGAATGCATGTGGGGACAGTTTCAGATTGCAATAAATCGTAGCGAGGGTGGAACAGAGAAATATGTGGAGATGTCACCTTTTGCTCCTAAATGCTTCAATTTTATTCGTAATAATAAAAAATATTTTTGTAATTTTCAGCAATTCTTACACGTTCAAATGCTTAAAGAATTTGCAAACTATCCATATATTATAACTATCTATTATTTCTTTGTTTGATTCCTGCCACTAATGGTTGCCTGGAAGAAATCGCTATTAGCGATAAGGCTGTCATTTATGGCACTAGTTATAAGTATCTCATGTTTTGTATATTTGGATTTATTACTGGTGTGCATAATAAAGCGTTTCTGTCTGTCTGTCTGTCAAACGCGGTGATTAATATGCATGTAACCTACATCTTAATTAAATAAATAATAAATATAAGTAGATAATTCACACATAACACCATTTGAACCCAAATTAAGCAAATCTTGTGCTATGGCGGCCAGATATCTGGTATATAATCGTACCTACTTATATTATAGTTTTAAATACATGTTTATAATACATAGAAATACCCAGACACAGTAAATTAATCCTTTTTTATGGAAAAGAGTACCTATTAAACGATGGGGTAAGATAATAATTTGTCTGGATGCTTTACTACAATTTATTTATTTTTCGGTCAATAATATCGACAAAGCCACTTCAAATACCGGCAGAACCTGAAGTCTAAGTAAGTAGTGTTAAGAAGTAAAAAGCTTACAATTATAGATAGAAGAGGAATTTATCAACAGGAAGTAGTTTTACACAAATACTAAAGTACTAAAACAAATAAAGGTAAATTCACCATCGTTCGTTCATCATCATATTTATTTAGATTAAAATTTGAAGTAGGTACTTACTCAAATGTTTTTGGCTCGTTTAACCCTTGAAGAAATATTTGAGTATCAGCGATGGAATATGTCTTAGAGACCGTGTTTATTAGTGTTAAATCTTTTTGCAAAAAGTTGTACTAGCATTACCAAAAATATGTATCTATAGTTTTTTTGTTCCACCAACATCACGGAAGACATTTATAATTTCATAATATTAAAATGTTTCACGAGATCGATGCACAAAGAATCGGGAACAATCGATATAATAGGTGTAGGTAACAATGACAACTATTGCAAACATGTGAGATACCACACTTTACCCACTCTGCAACGACGTAACTACCAACCAACGGCCAACCAACTTGAAATCTTAACGCACTTAATCTAAGGTCTAAAAGTGATTGGTAGTGATGTAATCATAACGACGTTGTTAACGGATAATAGCATCTATTGTCAATAGGCAAAGTACTATTGTTCCGTATAAAAGAGTAGCTAAGGATGGGCATTGTAACCATTGTAGCGGGTGTGTGGACACAATGGCACTGATCGCGTTCAGTTTTGGACAATTCGTGCTGTTTTTGCAACGGGTTGCACCTTGATGGACAGGAACGTACTCTAGTGGTAAAGGTAACTTTGATATTTGTCATTACCCTTGACTGATTAAAAAAAAATGTTTTTATATTTAACTACTCCTATACTGCCTCAAAATAACTATTCTCCAAACAAAATTAATGTTTGATTTTGGATATCTCTGGATATCTCGATATTTAGCTCAGCGCTTCGCTGTGCTTCTATGCCGCTACGCTTATTACATAAAAAAAAAAGTTAATGGATCATTTGGAACTCAAATTGTCAAATTTTAAAATCGCATGGAATTTTAATGTGGCAACTTTATGTATGTGTGTGCAACACCACATCAATACCTTAGTTTAAAAAAAGCACGTACTCTGAAGTCTATGGAGTTTATATAAATAAAAAACACAGACGTGAATGAGTCCTGTTAAATACTCCAAAATGTTTAGCACATTCTAAAAGATGAAGATGGAAAATAGTTCTTAAAAAGGCCCAACCAGAGATTACTTAGGAACACTTACACCACACATAGATATTGTGTACAAGTATCTCGTTAAGTATGCAATACAGATTCTATAATTCAATATTTTACTTTACGAGCTATAAATACGAACCCACAACAGAAATTATCCACCTTAACTGAAAACAGACACTGGACGAATTAAATATATTTTAAAACGTTAAGCTTAAAATCTATCAACTAACTCCGTCCCTGGCTAAATTAGTACCACCAACAGGGTGGTACTCCGAAACTACTTGTCACGTCACAATGCACCGATTCAAGCGAAACGACGTTCCACCCGTGTATATCAACCTACGTCTAACCTTGGCACAATTAACTTACTGCAATCTATTCCCACAGGATACAAGTATCATCAAAAAGTTATTGCAACAAAGTACTAAAGCGTTTAACATAGAATCAAACATGCGCAAAATGTGGGCCATAGAGACATTAGGGTACAATAGGTCTGACCATTGAGGCTGACTTACAACGGACAAACTACCGCATTTTCCAGAATTGCGTGAAAAGAAAGTATACTCGTACAGTCTTTCTTATATAATTGTATGAATGAAATGTTTCTGTATAAGTAGTTTTTGTAGTATCATTGGACTTTGTTTACTTCTGCAATTGACGTTATTTTTATTAACGAAAACTCCAGCTAGACTTTCGATGAATCTGTTCGAGAATGAGGCATAGTTATATCGCGCTATGTGGTAGTCGTTCTCAGGTAGCTTTTACTACAAACTTTTGATTAATATGTATTATATTATGTGAATGTGATAAGTTGGTAGGGCTCAAATATTACGTAAAGCAATTTGGGGGGGTTGGGGTGTCTGGTAACCGTTACTGTATGTCTGGAATCTGATAGTTGCTATTAATAAAACTAGGGAATAACATTTTCCAAAGTTGGTAACTTGTGTGGTGAATTTTTTAGTAAAATTTGACACTTAAACGTAACGTTTAGGGACAATGACGGGTGCAAAAAAAGTTTAGTGAAAATCTTAAAAATTGCGGTACGTAATATACTTGAACGTCTCCTTGGCCCAAAGTGCGATAGTCAGTAGTCATCTGACGCCAACTTTACTGCCTTAGGTTCCTTTATAAAATGAAAATTGGATCTAGAACGATTTTTTTCAATATGGGTGGACAATTCACACGCAACACCATTGAATCCATACTTCTATGAATCGATGATTAGAAATATTATATATTCTTCAATACCCAACGCACAGGGCATGTTAAAATGTTTGTGTCTTCAAATCTAGAGTGAATCGTTTTCTTCTAGGTAAACACGCTCTATCGTAGACCGCATCGTCGCTTAACATCAGGCGAGATGGCGGTCAAGTGTAAATAAAATGTTAAAATAATGACATTTCGGTTTTAGCTAATGAGCGTTATTACACCGGCACGATTGGTTTTAGGTTCGTGTTTAAGTTTTGCACGGCCGTGTTTCAGGTATTCTGGAACCATGGAACCTTTAATTGCTTAGTTAAATTGAACTGAATTGTCTTATAGATAAGGTTTTATTTATTGAACTAGTAAGAAAGTGTTTTTTGACTTTATGTTTGGGGCTCGAACAATGTAAAGCAAGCCCATCTTTATATAATGCTTATAAATATATCTATCATGAGCTATGAAAAATTTGCAAGGATCACAGAATAAGTTAGTATTAAATTGTAATCAAATCGCGATTGCATCGGTTTTTTCTAGGTACTTACGTTTTATCATAGACCATATCCTCCCTTATGGTGTTATCAGACGGTTCACTCGAATGATTGTTCACTCGAGTGAATGCTTAATTTTTTTTTCATTTTATGTTCACATGGCTTAGACGAAATGATACAGAAATGAACATTCATTGTTCTTTCTTTTAAATATGTCATCGAATGAAGTCGTACGTCTTGGAATTAGTTTAATTTGTGATCATTTAATCAAAGAGTTGACAAAAAAGAAACAAAGAAAACGTCGACGGTGGTGGGTGCGACCATGGATTGCAAGAAGAAATTTATTAGGAGCTTCCAATACATTGTTGAGAGAACTAGCCGTTGAAGATCCTGATTCATATTGTAATCATCTTCGAATGGATAAAAGTAAATTTGAAGAACTTCTACTTCTTGTTACTCCGTTAATAACGAAAGAAAACACTTTAATGAGAGATAGCATACCTACCCGGATAGAACTTCAAATTGTACTGAGATACCTGTCTACAGGTGATAGTTTTGGAAGTTTTGATAGTTTTTGTACAGAGTACAAAGTTACTACTTTTTTTCAAGAAGCATTGCAAGCAAGATTTGGTCCAAACTGTCACATATACTTGTACTAGCAGCGGCCCGCAGTTTTACCCGCGGAGTTTCCGTCCTCTATATTTCCCCGGGATTAAGTCGTCTATGTGTTGCAGACTATAAAATCTGATTGTGTTCCAAATTTCAGCCCCATCCGTTCATACGCTCCAAACATGCTAATATCCAAAAATTGGCACTTATGTGATATTAGTAAAATATCAATTTAGAAAGCACCTACTGATTGAGTGTTATTTGTCATGTCATTAAATCTCTAACAATCAGTCGCTCAATTTGTTGGAAAGCCTTTCACAAAAAAATGTAATACAAACACAAAATTAAAAATTTTGATTAACCCCCGACTACCTCGGATCTGTTATCTGGACAACATTCTACTAGTCAAGCCCTTTCATTTTATACCCATATTAAGGGAGTTTTGAAAAAAGAAATTTATTTCACCATTTTGTGGGAGCGGCCATTTTGGATTTGAAATTTGTTATAGTGCAAATTTTTCTACTAGTCAAGCCCTTTCGTTTGATACCCATATTGTGGTAGTAATGAAAAAAATAATATATATCGTCATTTTGTGGTGGCGGCCATCTTGGATTTGAAATTTGTTATTTGCATTTGTGTATAGTGTTCTACTAGTCAAGCTCTTTCATTTGATACCCATATTGAGGTAGGGTGTGAAGAAATATTTTGTCCGCCATTCTGTGGAGGCGGCCATTTTGAGTCGATATTAACCAAACATAGCTAAGAACATCCGCACGGATATTAACCTTTAAATAAAAAAAAAAGCATCGAAATAGGCCCATCCGTTTGAGCTCTACAGTGCCACAGACACAGACAGACAGACAAACAGACATCGACGTCAAACTTATAACTCCCCTTTTTTTGGTCGGGGGTTAAAAAGACTCCTCATTAGAGTGCAAATTTTTAAAGAAATATTTTTTGTGCCATAGTAACAGTTATATTGTTTATACTATTATGATATAATAAAATAATGATATTGTCTATCAATACGATGAATTGTTAAACTGAATACGACATGTGTATTGCTTCAGGGCAAGGTAAGCTGTGGTGCAAGCCATGAAACATAGCGAATGAAAGGTTGGGAACGGTGTAAGCACTGTAAGCGTAAGTACGATCCGCTTCGCACATGTATCTTGAGATACTTTTGTGCTAAAATATCCATAGATAAAATTCAATATAATGGCAAAATCTTGACAGACCCAGAAGTAATTGCTAACGCATTTAATAACTATTTTGTTGATAAAATTATTCCATTGCCTGGTTCTGGTGTAAATGTGATACAAAATATTGAAATAACTCAGAACTCAATGTTCATGGCACCATCTACACCACATGATATTCTCAAAATCATAAATTCCTTAAAAAATACAAATAGTGTAGGATATGATGATATATGCACTAAAATTATAAAACTGTCAAGCAGGCTATCTGTGGCCCTCTAAGTCATATAATCAATTTATGTATAAGTACAGGTACTTTTCCTGAGGCTCTTAAAAAGTATAATCATACCTGTTTTTAAAAAAGAAAATAGGAACACATGGAATATTACCGACCTATTGCCCTTATACCTATAATGTCAAAAATATTTGAAAAATATTTTAACCAGCAGTTTATTCAGTACTTTGAAAAATACAACATACTTTGTGATGAGCAAAAGGTTTTAGACAGAATAAAACAATAAATATTGCTATATATGATTTTCTTAACAATGTAATGAAAATGTTGATAATAACAATGCTATATGTACCATTTATTGTGATATGACCCAGGCATTTGACTATGTCAATCATGATGTTCTTCTAAGTAAATTTGAAGCCTATGGGGTTAGAGGTAATGTGCTTGACTTAGTAAAATCTTACCTAACAGACAGAAGGCAAGTAACTAAAATTACAAAGATTAATACTAAAACTAAACAGGAAGAAATATTCATCTCTAAAGAAAGAACTGTTAAATTTGGTGTGCCGCAGGAAGTGTGTGGGGACCGTTTCAATTTATTGTCTACATAAATGATTTCCTAAAGTAATTGAACATCCAATGTCACTATTTGCAGATGACAGCACGATTACAATAGCCTGCCAAGATAAAGCTAATTATGAGGAAAATATCAACGCTGCATTAAATTCATCTATCCACTGGTTGAACATTAATAACTTAAAAATTAATTTAAATAAAACCAATTTAATGCAATTTACACAAACAAAAAATTACTTAAATAACATAAACATAAATTATCAAGGTAACAAAATTGCAGAAGTAACTACAACAAAATTTTGGGCCTGACAATAGACACGAAATTGAATTGGAAGGCACATATTGAAATTCTCTGCAAGAAGCTTGGTAGCTCGGCATATGCTCTGCATAGGCTTGCTCCAGTGGTAAAAAAAGAGACTTCTTACATCTTACCATGGATTAGTGGCATCGGTCTTGAGATATGGGATAATTTTTGGGGTAACTCAACCGATACAGGCTTAGCTTTCAAAGCACAAAAACGATGCATTCGTGCTATGTTCGGGATGCAAGTTACAGATAGCTGCAGACAGGTATTCATAGACAACCAAATCTTGACCCTTCCAAGCCTGTATGTTTTGAAGTTATGTGTTTTGTAAGGAATAACCCCATTATTTTCCTCTCTTGAGTGACAAAGTGGAACGGAACCGACGTGATAAGTGTAGGCTGCTCATAGGCAAACGCAAGAAAAAGATTATGAGTGACAGCATTTTTGTATGGCTCCTCTTCTATATAATAAGCTGCCAAATGCAATTAAAAACTTAACTTATCCATGTTCAAAAGTAGATTAAAAAGATACTGGTACGCAAATGTTATTACTCTGTGAAAGAATTTTTAAATGATAGGGAAATTAATTGGAATACTGATGTATAGATTTTGTTTAACATGACATTTTGCATTCCATTAACTCCCACATGAAGTTCCATTAGCCACATTAGTGTCCACTGTCTATATTTTATGAAACTTTACATTTAACTAATGTTAGATCAGATAATATATTGTAACTGACAGGTTGAATTAGATTACTCTATATATATTGTGAGAGTTCTTTGAGTAGGTATACAAATATTACATTTTATACATGTTGACATTCTTTTATACACATTGACATTGTTTTATTATATAAGTATTGTTTTTGATTTTCTATACATAATGACATTCTTTGACATTGCTCACACGGCTGAACTGCAAGAGCTACTACTGCAAGACCTTGGATTCTACATGAAACCACACACTTGTCAAAGCCCGTAACAGCATCCTGCTGAAGCACAAGACGTTGGCGTAATTGTGCTCACCAATCATATCACACTAACATAGCACAACGGGATAGAAGCCAGAAATTAATAGACGATGAATCAGATGACATATAATATACAACCGATTAAAAGTTAAAATGAAAAAGAAGAAGAAGACTTTATCAGCTGACTATTACTATTATTATCATTGTATAAATTCAGACCAATGGAAACTGCGTTGCCAGACATATTGCATGCCTCTAGAAGAAGAGGCCAGTTTGTATGGGTCAATTATTTAAATGTTTTGTATCATCTTATCTTACCTGCAAACAGCAATAAAGATTTTTGTATTTGTATTTGTATTTGTAATGGGTTAACAACAATAATTGACAGTCATAGGGTCGTGGGTTCGATTCCCACCCAGTGCAAATGTTTTTGGTGATTAATATTATAAAAATATTTGTACTGTGTTTGGGTGTTTCTATGTATAATAAGTACTCGTATGTATTTACAACTATAAAACTATAGTATAAGTATTATAACAGCTGTCTGGCCGCCATAATACAGGCTTTGCTTAGTTTAGGGCCAGATGGTGTTGTATGTAAATTGTCCACTTTTTTTTTTATTTATTTGTAGGGACAGCCGATGGAAGTAAAAACTTATTATTTAAATTTTAATATTATGCAGCATATTAAATTTAAATAATAAGTTTTTACTCCCATAAAGGTCGCTGGAAACCGCTGGTTGCAGGTTGCGCAGGACCGTTCGTTGTGGAAATCTAGGGGGGAGGCCTATGTTCAGCAGTGGACGTCTTGCGGCTGATGATGATGATGATGATTATGCAGCATTCATGTTGCACAATACACCTGCATAACAACAGACATACTCCTATTGCGTATGTAGGTGACACGAAATCCCAAGATTTCAGCCATTCGAAAACGTGTAACGCACACGTGTCGCTTTGTTGCTCCGCCGCCGCTCCAGCGCTACGCCACTAGATACTTTAGTATTAGCAATCTCTTGCAGGCTACCGGACAAGGCGATTGAGATAAATCTATTCTAATATTATAAAGCTGAAGAGTTTGTTTGTTTGAAAGCACTAATCTTAAGAACTACTGATCTGATTTCAAAAATTGTTTCATCGTTGGATTTGTGGTACCTATGTAATACCTGAGTGCTATAGGCTATATATTATATATCACGGGCGAAGCCGGGGCGGAAAGCTAGTTGCATAGAAAGACTATAATTTACAATTTTTTTTAATAAATAAATATCGGTGGTCATTTCACACACAACACCATCTGACCTAAGCAAAGTTTGTAATATGGGGGCCAGATAGCTTATATAATACTTGTATATTTGTAAATATGTACATACTTATCATAGAAACACCCAGACACAGTGCAAATTTTTGAATTCATCACACAAATATTTGCACTTGGTGGGAATCGAACCCACGACCCTCGGCTTCCCAGGCAGAGTTACTGCCCACTAAGCCACGAGGCCAGTCATTGTTTAGGATCTCCATATAAAACAAAAAAGTAAATGTATCAAAATATTTTTTCCGCTAGTCGTATCTACCTTAGACCATACACTGCATGCATTTACACAATAAACAATCCTTTTTGTTGGGAACTGTAACACCATATGCATTTTTGTTCGCTAATTCTAGCTGCAGGGTTCTCTTTTTTAATTTTCAATGAGATTATTCCGTTATGTCCTCCACAAAGAGAACGTGGCCAAAGTTAATGGACAATTGGACATGCTGTTGGTACAAAACAATTGTTCAAAGAGAGCTTTTTAAAATATTATTTTATATACGGAGACTGGTCGAACAAGATATGCGTGTAATGGTAACCAACACGCTTTCTCATAACATCACAGTGCCATATAGCTATTTAAACATGAGAAGTTAAAATCACTGCTGAATGTCTGCATGCACTGTGCTCGTGACCCAGAGATATACGACAATTTATCTTTGTACCTTAAATATTGCCCTGCAAACCATTACTTACGCTTGCACATTACTTCTTAGCAGTAGAATAATTGGCAAAAATCTGGTACTTCCTTAGGCGAACTCTGCAAATATCCTCACCACTAAACATTTTGATAGAATGAATGAATTAATTAATGAAAAATCTTTATTGTTCACAACTTAAAATAACACATAAATATAGGAAAACAGTGGGAGTACTAGTAAAACCGGTGACCTTATTGCTGAAAGCGATTTCTGCCAGGCAACCTTGGGGTGGAGAAGAGATAGAGTTATTTAGTAGATGGAACCACGAGCATTATTACCCCAAAACATATTTCAAGTCCAGAAAAACGAGTTAGAGTGGTAATAGCACTGTCTTTAACGATGAAGTACACAAATGAAACTGAACCAACCTGGAAACCCGCACATGGTCCGTGAGGTGAATTATGGCATCGACTCTCCTCTTGTGACAGAAGGCCTCAGGTACTAACAATGGGATAAAATGGACTAGTTGAGTTTTGATTCAGGTTCGTTAGTTATCATAGATGGGTAAATCATAAAGTACAATGGCTTACGTGAATTAAATAACGAAATGAAGAATCTTCTTCTTCTTGTTCGGTACACTCTTAGCAGAGTGGTCGTGGTTGTCATTTTCCTTCGTCAACGACCCGCTTCACAATTTGTCGCCATTCAGTTCTAGCAGCTGCCTTCCTGGCGTACATGTGCAAAGGATCATCCACCGTGACCCTAATTGATCCGTCCACCTCATTAGTGATCTACCGCGTGCTCGGGTACCTTCGACCTTTTGCCTGTTCTACCAGGCGCTCTATAGATGTATCGCCGCGCCGAGACACGTGCCCAAAGAATGTTAATACGAGTATGTGAGCTTTGACCACGGATGATAGACAATAGACACTGCCTTATGCCAAGATCTGGACGTCTCGACAGATTTGTGCAAAACTTAGTCACGAAACACCAAGCATTCTCCTCCAGCACCACATTTCGAGGGCATCTATCTTTCTCACGGAGTTCACGTCTCCACGCCGTTTAGAAATATGGGGAATACTAATGTTCTGACGAGCCGTAAATGAAGAATACAATGCAGTTACATATTCTCATATAATGCATCCTAATTAATGTATAACGCATCCCATCAATGGACATAACATAATAACTTCACGCTTCAAATGACATACCTTCAAAACACCAGCAAAGAGAAGAAACATTCCTCGTTTTCCAGCCGCGTCTTTGGCCTGTACTATGATCACATATTGCGAAGACTTTACGAGAAAATTGATGTTGACCATTTTGTGCCATGCGACCACAAATCCTATCACCAAACATTATGGTTGACGGTTGCAGGGAACGGTATATTGATTGGCAATTGTTTCTAAAAATCATCGCAATCGAAGCTGGTGGTACAGGGTCTGACCTCGTCGAGGATTTAGTATATAAATAACGTACAAATGAGACTCGTTGGCCGCGCGGCTAATCCTGATTTACTGAGGTACCTGGGGCGCTGGCACTTCGGCTAGGGACCTGGCCATGTGGACAGGGGACAGAGAATATCAAAAACGTAAACCTCCTATCAATAATAATTACTTCTAGTATTTAAGGGAAGTTTACGTTAATTAGTAACTTTGTGTTATTCCAGATAATCTATGTTCCAAATTTAAATCTGATTGTTCAAGTGATTGAACAAGAAACATTCGAACATCTAAGCACCCAGACTTTCGCATTTATAATATTTATACGAACACAACTTGCACATTATACAATTTTACAGTAGGACTCTTTGCAGAGGTACTTGTTTTTTTTTTTTTAATAAAGAGTGATGAGACGAGCATGTCATGTGCCTGATGGTAAACAAGATGCCTGTCATATAACAGCTCAGTGACACGCAGCTATTGGAAGATGAAGAGTCCAAATCAGTACCTAGCACTGCACAGCGCTAATTGCCCTGAGATCTACGAGTAAGATGTTGTATCTCTAAGCTCTGTAATTTCTCTGGAAACATTGCCCTTCAAACCGGAACACAGTAATGTTTGCACATTGCTGGTCGGTGGAATAACTGGCAAAGGTGTGGTACTTTCCTACTACCTACAGCATTTTCAGTTATTTTACCGCCATGCATTACGGCAGAAAACTGGTAAGTCGCAGGTTAAACCGAGAAACGCCACTTCATGAACATGAGAAAGATAATTCTTACAGGTTCGTACCTCGAGAGGGATTCAGCTAAGATTGTCCAATAAATACACCTTTACCAACAAATAGTAGTCCATGAAATAAAATTAAATTTCAATTTGTAAAGCCCCGACCACAACAAGGGTCGACACAGATCGCCAGTTCATGATGTCAAAGACTCGTTGACTGAGCTGCTCAGCTGATATATGAGACAGCCCTAGCAATTAATGTCTAGCTCATAAATAACATTGACGCTGAAGTAAATATTTTACTATTTGACTGTCGGAGGGTATAGATGCCCTGGATGGTGTAAATGGGATTTACAGTATGAAAGCGATTACTTTAAGTTAGTTAGAAAGTTATGTTAGTGCTCGAAATTAACGGTTTCCTTTACATTGCTTAGTTGCATACATCTATAACTCATGTTAATATTAAAAATGTGAAAATTCAGATGATTATTTCTTTGAAAGAATTGAACGTATTTGGCGGATATAAATTAAGGACATATCGTATCTTCGGTGAGGACAAAGGCTTATTTATTGGATGTGTTATTTTTTTAGTAGAGATTTTATTTATAACTTAACATCGTATTGATCTTATTTTAAATAGTTTTTGAGTGTGAATTAAGTATGCCTTGCTAAGTGCTACAACTATGTAGTACTTATATATATACTGTATAGTGAACTAAATTCAAATCAAATTATCAAGTATATATACTTATATATAATAGATATATGCAGAGCTGATATGCTGCAGCATTCTTTTCAACAGACAATATATGTAAGGAATCTATCACGATAATAAGTAGGATTATTGTAAGTTATACTTCTTTCAGCGCTTGAATGTTGATGGATGTGGTGGTAGAGGGTGACCAAAAAAAGTGTGGCTGGATTGTGTGAAAGAAGACATGGATAGGATTGGAGTAAATTCAGATTTGACAAATGATAGAGGCGAATGGAGGAAACGTACATGTTGTACCGACCCCACATAAAGTGGGATAAGGGTAGCCAAATGATGATGACATCTTTCAGCCCTTCAGGAAAAAAAGTTGACAGTACAATTTTACCGTCACGAAAAACCGACATTCTGAAGTTAGCTAGTCGACATTTTAACGAACATTATGACGAACATTATTGTAATGTTAGGACTCTTTATAGAGTCCACCTGGAGAAGTACCTACCACACTTTTGCCAGTTATTCTACCGCCAAGCAATCATGTGAAAACATCACCGTGTTCCGGTTTGAAGATGATAATGATAAAATAAAGGCAGATGAAAATGAATAATAGATTGGATGCATGGACGTGTAAAATAGTCGGACGTAGTTTCGCTAAAACTAAAAATATGTGAAATATGTAACCGACTCTAGTGACACAGCACTAGAGTCGGTTACATTTTTCACGTGTGCGTTGTTAGGTTGTCTCTGATAGGCTGACACGAATACATATACACAAGTAGCGCGTGTAATGACCCACTGATGTGTGCGTGTCAGCCGGCATGTACAGCGCACAGGTGCATATTATATAGCCGACTCGATAGACACAGTTTTTGTTTTAGTGAGACTACGTCCGACTTTTTTTATACGTCCATGCATCCAATCTATTATTCATTTTTATCTGCTAACCTTACCAAAAATAGGCTTCGTCCTTTGTGCAGCATACAATAGTTTAGTTCCCTTGTACTTTGTGTAGAACATAGTGAAAACCCAAATCCCAAACCCAAACGTTTTTCCGGTACTTGATTCTTTCTAATATTTTTCCCATAAGTGATAGTTTAATAGTGCATACAAAACTTTCAGAAAGAAACTATAGAATAACTTAAATTTAAAAAACTTGACTGTAAAAATCAAGAGATAATAAACATTATGTGTATAGTATATAATAGTATAGAAGTATACAGTAAACTTGTATTGGTGACAATAGTACTCCGTATTATTTTTTGTTTTAAAAATGGATAAAATTACTCTGAAAAGTGTAGAAGGTGTTATACGTGACCTACAAAACACGATAGTGCTGATGGTTGATCGAATCAGCACGGTGGAGACGAAACTCGGTGAGCAAAACACATTGATTTCTGGACTTGTTGAGACGATCACCAATTACGATTACAAATAGCGGGTACCACTGGTTCACCATCTGATTTGTCACAAAATGACGTGAGCACTGTAACGACGGCAGCGCAGCAGCGCCCCGCGCGCCAAGCCAAAATAAATGCAGCAGGCTCGATCGCATCTCATAGAACTATGGCAAAAAAGAGTAGCGGAAAACTGCAAAGTCATCGTGCACCTCCACTGGTCATGTACCGTCGCGAACTGCCGATCGAACTAACCCAACGGCGAGCCCCTCCACAGGCGCTCCGACTCCGAAACTACCTGCTATAAAGGAGACTTTACACGTGCCCAATACCATGGCAAAATCACCATCAACGGTTCAAGCCGGCAACAATACGGCGACGATGACGAATTACGACAACGAAATACATGACAATTGGAACCGCGTTGTGCGAAAGCGGCGCAGCAATATGAAGCGATCTATTGTTATCGGATCTGGACGACCTGATGACGATCTACAGACAATAGAAAATTGATGTATGTCCAGGCCTGGTCGTTCAAACCGGACACTACACCACAAAACGTATTAAATTACAATACGAAATGTGTGGCACCTAATGATAGGTACACTGTTGAAAAGCGCGAAATAATGACAAACAAACACGCAGCCTTTGTTATAGGGTGCCCAGAAACCCTACATGAAAAATTGTCTTCCGCGAGTTCCTGGCCGCCAGGTGTGAAAGTATCTCAATGGTTTCGACGGGGAGCTGGCGGGGCGGCGCGGTGCGCGCGCCCGGCCGGTGACTACGCCGGCGCCGGCGCGCGCCCGGCTGGTGGCTCTGCCGGCGCCGGCGCGCGACCGGCCGGTGACTCCGCCGGCGCCGGCGCGAGCAATCACCTGTTGCGCTGATTTCATACCTGCCTCACCTGGCGCGCGGAAACCGCCCGCCCGGCAAATAAACAACGATGAACGTAGGAATGAGATAACTGCAATCCGATCGCACTCTGTCATAGAACAACAAATTGTCATATGCCAACAAAATATTAGGTCATTAAATGTAAAGAAAACGCATCGTCTAGATGTGTTATTGCAAAATGAATTAAAATGTGATGTACTAGGCATTACCGAGCACTGGTGTAGTACTGATAACATAAAGTGTGTTAATTTAAGTGGCTACAATCTAATATCTAGCTTTTGTAGAAAGCATACAGCTCATGGCGGCTCATGCCTGTACGTTAGGGACGGTGGGAAGGCTGTGGAATGCAGTGAATATGAACAATTATCGACTGAGCTATATTGTGAAATATCGGCTATTGAATTATTACAATATAATTTAATTATATTATGTATTTATCGCACTAACTTAGTTAGCGCTAGTAGATTTCTGACATATTTTGAACCCGTTCTTGAACGAGCCAGTGATAGTGGTAAGGAGTTTATAATAATGGGCGACATTAACATTAATTGGATACAAACAAATTGCTCCGACAGAAAGCATCTCGGTGATATGCTGTCGGCACATAACTTCGTCAGCGTTGTCGATTTCCCGACGCGAGTGTGCGGTGGCTCCTCAACTTGTCTGGATCTCGTATTCAGTAATGGACGGCCAGGATCAGTGGTGGCAACACCCGTGGATACCTCGGTCTGCACCCCGGGCGACCCTCTCAGCGACCACAGGGCGGTGCGCGCGGCGGTCGCGTGCCAGGCGTGGCGGCCGCCGCCGCGGACCCGTCTCGTCAGGGGCTCCTCTGAGATGAATCGAACTAACTTCTGTTCGGCCGTGATTAGTGTAGATTGGGATTCTTTGTTCGAAAAACACAAGCACTCTCTAGAACAGCTGGTCACATCTATTTTTAATATACTAAGAAATAAATTTGTGGAATGTTTTCCTCTGAAGCGAATTAATGTCCGAAGGTCTACCTGGGTTAATGAAGAGGTGTTAAAATTGAAAGCGATGCTCTTCGAAACTGTGAAATTAACAAAACAATTTCCGAACAATGACAGACTGCTAGCTATTTCTAACGAATTTAATTGCCTGTACGATAGATCTCTGACGGAACACAAAACCAGTTTCTACACGCGAATGATAACAAATACTTCTAGCAAGTCTAAGGCTGTCTGGAGAGTGGTAAATACAGAGAGGGGTGTCAGTAAAGAGCACCCGCCAGCTTCACGGAAATCGTTAGAGATGAAACGGGTAACAGATTTTTGGTCAGAAAGGCAGCTGCACAGGCCCTCAACAACAGCAGGTTCGTGGCGGCGGCGGCGGCGTGCCGCGCCCGCGGGCCGACGTGCGGCGCGCCGTCGCCGCGCTCGCCGCCGCGCGCCCGGCCCGGGACCAGCATGAGACTTGTCCCGTTTACAACGATCGAGGTACTCAAAATTATATCACACATTCCACCTAAGCCGACTAAAGACATATATGATATATCTATGGAATTAATCGGCCATATTCGATCTCCATTGGCACAGTATCTCGCCGAGTTATTTAACCGCTGTATGAGTGGAGGAACATATCCGGTGGCGATGAAGCTGAGTAAGATTTCACCATTATTTAAGGGAAAGGGGAAACGCGAAGATCTGGACGCGTACCGCCCAGTGTCAGTCATACCCGCAATTTCTAAAATATTTGAGAACGGCCTCAGCCGACGCCTCACAGACTACTTGACAGCCACCGAGGCGCTCTCCGACCGGCAGTTTGCTTACAGAGCGGGCAGATCCACCACTGCGCTCACGCGAGAAGTGGTCAAGCGCGTAATGGAGGCCGGTGAGAAGAAGCAGCGGGTCGCCGTGATATGCTGCGATTTATCGAAAGCTTTCGATGTCGCCGATCACGGCGTACTAGCTGCAAAACTCGCACACTACGGTATAAATGGACCCGCCCTCGCACTATTTTCGGATCTTTTGCGGAATAGAAAGCAGGTGGTCGTCGGAGATGGTGGAGATACAAGGTCAGATCCATTGGCTACGTCGATGGGAGTCGCCCAGGATCTTCGGTCTCCAATATTCTCTTTTCCCTACTTTTGAATGACTTGCCCAGCTTCATCGCAGCCGGCGAAGTCTTCATGTACGCCGATGACGTAGCCGTAATTGTCACCGCCCGTGCGTTCGACGAGCTGCAAGCGCGACTGTCCGAGTCGGCGAGTGGACTGGTGGAGTGGTTCAGGATGAATGGTCTTGTCCTGAACCTTAAAAAGACCCACTTCATGCAGTTCTCGATGTCCGGACGTCCACAAGACGATCTGAGACTGACGATTGACGGAGAGCCAATAAGCCAGGTACAATCGACAACTTTTCTTGGCTTTGAGCTCGACCGTGGACTGACATGGGCATCGCACATTGACGGGTTGTGTTCGAGGCTGGGTGGTGCGTGCTACGCCCTGAGTCGACTGTCTAAGGTAGTCTCCGCTGACGTGGTACGCACGTGCTACTTTGCGACCGTTCACTCGGTTCTGCAATACGGAGCTGAGCTCTGGGGGCTCGCCGCCGACCGGCTGCGAGCGTTCAGAATGCAGAAGCGAGCAATAAGAGCGATCGCACAGGTGTCGCGCCGAACGTCAGCGAAACCTTATTTCAAGTCCCTCGGTATAATGACGCTGCCAGCCCTAGTGATACTGCAGGTAGCTCTCTACATGAGACAAAACCTGGACTCGTTTGAGAAGCGAGGCGCTAGCCACTCGTACAGATATAACCTTCGCAATGTGAACAGTCTCGCGCCCGTTCACACGAGGCTTACGCGATCGAGGAAGTTGACAGGCGTTATAGGTGTCGAAGTCTATAACAGATTGCCGTCAGATATTACTAATGCATGTAGTGATCACACATTTAAAAACAAATTAAAAAACTGGCTCGTTCAAGAAACGTTTTACTCAATTGATGAGTTTTTGTGTAGAAAAAACTGAAACCTTGTTATGCTCCACGCGAGCCCAATGTAAGCTGACATTTTGTTTTTTACTTATGAAAACATTTTATTATTATTTTTATATTATTTCATAATATTAATTGACGTGTAAATTCTGTGTTTACTAATAAATAACTTTGAACTTTGAACTTTGAACTTTAGTACTATCTAAAGATATTGGGTGATTGAGACGAATCTAACGATATCGTAATTGTCAAAATCCATCCAGCCGTTTGGAAGATACGTGGGAATAAAGAAATTTACAAACATACAAGATACGCGCGAAAAACATAACCCTTCTTTCAGTCGGGTAATAAAGAGTGTGTACCAGACACCATTTCAGGAGGTTATATGGTTGAAGTTAGACTTAGCACGAGGAAGAAAGAGAAGGAATATTAACTCTTTGAGTGCGTACATACACACTTTTTCTTCACAAAAGATTCATAGCCTGGCAAAATCATCGGAATAAGAGCTCGGTACGAGCCCTGAAATGATTATTATTGATCATCCATTGTAAGCGGCCATAATTCAGGATCTGTCTCGGTGTTGCCATACCGCGGAGGCGTTGAGCTGTGACGTAGCACGATCACAATTCTAATGGATTATAAGTTTTATATTATGTGACGCCGAGATTAAATTCAATTGAAATGAATGTAGCGAGTTATGGCGAAGAATGTGAATAAGATTCTTGTAAATACTGCGATACTCTGACATTGTATATTATAAAAAAAAACCTCTTACTATAAGTACTTACTCCTATAGAAAAATAATAATAAAAATATCAATGTTTTTCAATATAATATAGGCTGAAATTATATTGCATAATGCATACAATTAACCACCATCTCGTTGTTGTCAAAAATGTTTGATGTTGTAAAATACTCGTACATCAATATACGTAGAGGTAGAATAGGTACTAATGATTCCTAGTAAAAATATTGTCATCATCATCTTCAGCGTATCCTAATGATGTGATGGAAGGAGAGACGAGCCCTCTCTCGTGATACGCTACTCAGCTTTATCCTTAGCTTTTTTCTTCAGCTACTACCTGCTGCTTTACGTATATCGTCACTTCATCGAGTTTCAGGGCGTCTTTCGCAACGTTTGACAATTCGCGGTCTATACTCTTGGACGCGTTTTTCCCAACGGTTATCGGTTCTACGTCAGTCATGACCAGCCCACTGCAACTTCAGCTTGCTAATCCGTTGAGCTACATCGGTAATCTTTATTCTTTAACATTTATGACTAATAAAATTTAATTAAGTTAATAGTATAAATTTTGATAGTCAAATTAATACCTAGATGCACACTCTCCAAAATTTTATACAAATGAATAAATTTATTTCCAAGTAAATTCTCCTCAAAATCTTTATTCATTCGACGCAAGTTGAATTTAAATACCTGACTTCTCCCAGAAGTGTTGTAAGCCTAATTCAAAATCACTTTACTGACATAAACCCATTCACACACGAGGAAACCCACAGAAATTATCCGACTTGAGCCACTTCAGCTAATGTAGTCCTGACCGGTCCCGCTTTCTCATGACCACAGCGATATTTCACCATTAATTATACATTCCTGTACAATGTAAACAAGGCTTATTGTTGAACACGCATTGGATCTATTCACTATTTAGTGTATGGAGTCTTGAATGAGAGTAGTGCCCACCGTGCAAACTATATTATAATACACCTAATTATGCTTGATGGTAATTTTATGACAGAATTTTTAATTTTCCAAAGGGGTGTATAATTTTAGTGCATGTCACTGTTCTAGTATGGGAATTTTAATGGATTTTATGTCGCTGTGAAGGAATTAGTGGAGGATTACTTTTGGTTTTATTGTTTAGCCGTCATAAATAGTGACATTAAAAATAGTTAAGATAGGCGATGCGTCAGCGTTTTAATCTCATTTTTATGGTCTTGCGAATGGTCAACACCCAACAGATTTTATTGTGTTTTACCGTTTTTTTATTATAAGCTGTTCGCTAAACAATCTTATAGGCGAAAATGTTTTGGTAACTATTAGCATAATATTAAAATTTAGGCGGGTTTAGTGATAGAAGTCTATTAAAATGCGTTTTATTGTAGGTTTTAACGACCTTGTGTAACGTATTTTTTATTACTTCAATAAAATAAATAATTAGCTTCGTACTACATTATCTATATGTATCCTTAGTCTTAGTTATATATACTAAAGAAGTCGGGACGAGAAGAACATGTTTGCCCATAAAAGCAGAGTGCCACGCAGCTATTGGAACACGAAGAATCCAAATCATTACCTAGTACTGCTCTGCGCTCAGCCAGATATATAATCCAAGTCATCTCAATACCTTGTAGTATCTCTGGAAATATTGTCCTTTAAACTAAAACACAGTTTGCACATTACTGCTCGGCGATAGAATAACAGGCAAACGTGTGATTACCCCTTTCCTTCCCCGACAGAGTTTACAAAGAGTCCCACCAATACCGACATAATGAGTAACACTTGATATAAAATATAACATACATAAAATATGTAGGTACTTGCATACAAAAAAACGCGTAAACCGAATTGAGAACTTCCTCCGTTTTTTAAGTCGGTTAAGAGGGATACGGATATTTCCCGCCGATGATGCACCCACGTTATCCCTATCCCTTATAAGTTTTTTAGATTATATAATATTTGTACTATAATATGTTTTGAAATATTTGTAAATAAGAAAGTTTTTTATGGCAGACTTAGAGAAGATAGGGGTTTTAAGGAAATATTTAAGGAGTTTATTTAGGGCGAAAAAAAAATTGTGATAATAGAACTGTTAGAAAAGTATTAAACGGAAGTGACACATAAAAACGTGACTAGTGTTGCCAACTTTGTTGTTCAGGTGATCGTACCATAAATAATAAATTAGCTTTTTTGTTTTCTTTGCAAATTGTGTTGCTTCTATATTTTCTGAAGGAACTTCGTTCCTACCAGGTGCCCCATGACATCACATCTTTTGTTTCTTTTTTGACGCTAGTAATGTTGTCAATTGTTTTTCATAGCAGTTATTGAATTACTAAATACAGTAACTATAGAGCAATAAGCGAATGTACGTGTGAACTGCACAGGGCCGCATTCCCTCACAGCCAAGGGCGGGCCGCCCCGCGTGACGCACGCCCTCTTCGGCGCCCTGAGGAGACCGGAGACAGTTGAAGCCCTGCCACTCTTGTATGGGAATTCACAGGTATGGGAAATACTGGGGAATGGGTGTGAATTTTAAGTTACTTTGGTGCAAATTTTTATTGTAACTGTTTGAATGAGACTGCGAAGAATAGTTTATTTTTTTAAATAATTTTCACTAATATTTAGTAGATAAGTAGATACTATTTACCTTGTATTTACTACATAAATATTAATACATTTAATGCTTCTGGACTATACCACTAAAAAAACGAAGGAAACAGGAGGAAGGAAAAAGTAATGTATGGCTGCGTTTGTAATATTTTATATCGTTTGTCTATGCCTCAACTTATACGTTATAGCTTGACAGAATAAGATTATTATAAATAAGAAGATTTAACAAATTTGTATTTTTTTTTCAAAAAACAGTAGATATTATTACTCGTTTGCAAAAGAGCACGAGCACGAAATATCACATCATATTAAAAGTGCATACACGTACTCATATTCCCAAAACAAATTTTACAAAAGATTTCACCAAATCCGTTCTCATATTCATTTTTTCATTTATAACTAACAAATAGCCTAACTCTTAACTTTGACCTTAAAATAATTTCATACGCGTTCTCAAAATTTACATTAATCTACCATACGGTACTTAATTCATCATTTGTGTCGATAAATTTAATTCTAATACATACTAATAGCGTATAACAAAGTTCCTCTTGATGTCACAGCGGGGTGCCGTCAGCCCTTACCCCACCCTTAGTACGTCCACGGTAGCTTGAACACGCTTCGCCTTCGCTGGGCGTATCTTCACGCTGCGAAGATTGAAGACGACGAAATATAAACTAACTGTTTCACAATAAACCAAAGTTACTAGAGTATGAGAAAAATGGGCGGGCTTCAGATTGGTGTGACTTTAAAATTGTAATTATAGAGTTATGTGAGAAAGTTGAAATGTCAATTATGTATTGTATTATGAAATGTGTTTGATTAAAATAAATAAGTTATGTGATCATCATAATCAACCAATCCTGGCTGGACATACGAAAAAAAGTGAAAATTTAAATTATCATTACCTACACACACAATACAGATACATTGTACATACTTTTATACAGTTACAGTGTCGCGAGTTCAATTGTTTTTTCCTGTCTCAAAGGAGCAAAGTTTTCAATTCAAAATATATATATGTTTTTGTATGGAAATGCATGTTTCAACATGACTTCAAAAAATTTATAAACACAGCTTTTTTAAAATGTATAGAAGCACATGACGAGCTGGACATGTGCCCGATAATAAGCAACATGCCTGCCCATTACAGCACAGTGACATAGATAAATAGATTAACACTTTATTGCACTTAATTTAAAAAAGAAACAAAAGTTACGTATAACAAAGCAAAATAAAGTCGCAATTGGCGACTGATTGAATCACTAAACGCGATCTCTTCCGGGCAACTACTACTACTGCCAGATAGACAAGCTATTGGAACGCGAAGAGTCCAAATACCTAGCACTGAACTGCGCTAGTCACCCAGAGATACCCATAAGGAGTTTTATCTCTTAGCCCAGTAATTTCTCAGTACAAGTTGGTATAGCTTACTAGAGAAAGCCTTGTGATTTATTCACATTTGACATTAAATCAAACGATTACGAGACTCACAGGAATCACACTAAAAAATAAGCTACAAAGAAAGTTAACAAATGCCCGGAACAATCCAAATACCTGCAATGACAAAGAGATTCAAATTGATCATAGGTAACTCCTTACCCTAAAACGATACGAGAAAAAAAAAAGATTCAGGTGTCACTATTCCAAAAAAATCCATTCATACTCCTATGGAATCCGTCAACGTATCAAATCTTACAAAAAAAATAAAGCGACATAAAAAGGTGACAAAAGATTGCGTACGCAATCTGAGAATCCAATATGGAGTCACAATAGAAGTTGTTATTTTAGGCTAGAGAACCTCTGCGGGATCGAATTTTACATTCAGTATTACTGCTACACCTCTAATAGAATCTTGATTGATTTCCCGAACGTAATCATTATGACTGTCATGGGATAAATCTCATGCAAAACGCTGTATCATCGTTACATTGGCAAAACAGTTTTAATGGAATGCTCCGTTTACTTTACAATATGCAAACAAATACAGGTTACAAATTGTAATTATCATTTTGAGTTCTTTGTGTGTTGTAATAACGTTTTTTTCTTGATGTCATTTCATTTCAGATGAACTCTACTGTCTACAAAGCTTTAGCTAGAGCGAAAGCTAGGCCTTACTACTCGTAATCTAAATCTAATTTCTATCAAACTTTAGCTAGAGCTAAAAGCGCAAGATCCTACTAATCTAAACTTACATACACACATTCACATTCGGGTACGTAAAGCATACTTTAAGTATATTATCTGAAATCATACCTCCAAGAAATACTACGCTGACTCCAAAGTCATATAAAATCATACAGGAAGAGCAATCAAAGAAAATTAAAAATTACTACAAAGAAAATGAAATTTTAGTAGTACCGCTGGGGAAGTACAACACCTTTGCTAGTTATTCTACCGACAAGCAGTAATGTGCAAACATTTCTGTGTTCCGGTTTGAAAGGTAATGTTTCCAGAGAAATTACAGGGCTTAGAGATATGACATCTTAGATCTCTGGGTGACGAGCGCGGTGCAGTGCTAGGTAATGATTTGGACCATTAACGTTCCAATAGCTGCGTGTCACTGTGCTGCTATGTGGCAGGTATGTTGCTTACCATAAGGCACATATCCTGCTCGTCTCAACACACTTTATTAAAAAAATGTTTGGAGTAGCCATATTATTGTAGATGAGTAAATATATTAACATTAAATATTCGACTAAGCAGAGCTGGGACTTGGGCCCAGCAGTGGAAATATTAAAGTGGGCTGCTTATGCTATGCTATGTTTGGGTGGTTATTGCTATCACATTGGAACGGTTGCTTAAAGAATCGGGTTGAAATTTGGAACATAGATACATATATAGTCTAGAATAGCACATTAGGTTTTAAATCGCGGAAAATCGGGAACGTGAACTGAAGCGATTAGTTGAAAATCATTTTCTATCGACCGTCACCCCACGGTTCTCCCCATGGCTCTCAATTTAATCGGATATCGCATTATTATTATTACTGTTGGTACTGATTGTTTATTGATCAACTGTAGCTGTACCTCAAAGATCCAAAATAAAATATGTTTTAATTATTTTTATCTAAAAAGAAAATAAACAGATTTAAACAACAAAGATTCGAAAACACAATATGCTGCAACCGTCCTCATAGGTAGGTATGTATATTAATTTACTCAGTTTTTTATCGAAAAGAGGCTACATTTGTATTGCTCGATACTTTAGTTAAAATAGCTAAAATTGGTTTAGTTTTTATTTACTAAAAATATTTTACAAATATGCTCTAAAAATTATAGCAATCGGCTCGAATGTAACGATCGGCCTCACGCGATCCAACATGGCGTGCCGGCGACAGGCCGCATTGTTCAAACAGAAACGACACAATCTTTCCTTTTCTTTTATTCTTTCCTTTATCTTTCATTCTTTCCTTTTATCTTTCATTCTATGTCGCGCACAATGGCGGCGCGCTGTGCCCGTGGCATTTTAGTTAACCACGTTTTTAGACTTTGTTTTTGGCGTTGATACATTTGTATTTCCTTTTTCTGTATTTGGTTTTTTGTCACGAACAAAATGGTGGGTTTGTTTAATTTTTACTTCGGAGCGCAAGCTGTGTCTACTGTCTGTAGACACGGCGCGGAGTGCTTACAGTTTCGTTTGTTTACCAGCTTCATTTCTAAGCGTTTATTCCATTTCAAGGACGATGTGTACGTATAATAAAATATTATCTCATATTTACGCAATATAACAATTGAATCCACGTGAATCACAAACAAACAAGTTTTACATTAGTGTTAACGTTTTGTAAATTTATTGTATTCTTAGGTCTCAAAAGGGGTCAATTCTTCAACATCTGCGTCGTCCTCAGCGTCTAATCTCGCGATTGTACAACCTCAAGGCCTCGATTTGGTGCTCATTGTCGCGGCACAATACGCACAATGAACGCTCGCATATTATCCATTCATATCATAACGTTTATAAATACGTTTCACGGTGGCATTGTGGACGTTGTCTCCCGTCTCCCCGAGGATACGACCGAACAAAGAATCCGTCATAATGGCTGAAAGTTCGGTCTTACAAAGCGCGTTCGCAACCCGTCATTTTCGTACCTATTGGCTATTTTATGACAATAACTGTATTGTTATCGGACTGATTGTGCCGGGAGTATTGTGCGCATCGAAATTCACGAAACTGGAATTGTCTCAGGACAGGTCGGCCGCTAACGAACGTCGCCGCGAGCGATTCTTGTGTCAGAATCTTTGTTCGCAGATGGCGAAGCCCAAACCTGGCGCGTTTCTTCGATTGGGTAATAGCACCTGAAACAAAGCCGGGTGCATTACCTCGGAATCTGGAGCCATACTCCGTGGCAGGCATTGTTTGCCCGCGCGTTCGGCTCAAGCTGTGCGTGATAATATTTAGTTTCTTCACAAGCTTGCGAGCCATTGTCACGTCTGGTCGGTCCGGCCACTTGAGCCCAGGTATTCATTGTACAGACGTACGGGAAACTCTAAGGTCTGTTTGTTCAAATCTCCTTTTCGGCTTCTGTGCGTTTGTGAATGGCTTCTGTTATACAAACATTACCAATTATGACGATGTTGGTCTGTGTGCTCTGAACACCGAGTTTTGTAATGGTCACTGTACAAAGAGACCTATTTCGTTGTTCTCCGCTCATTATGGATGATTTCTATAGTAGGGAGACGGAGGATTTATTATTTGACCACTTTAAACTCTCATTGAGGTCAATTTAGGTAATGTGTTACATAACGTTGTTGATTTTTTGGCGTGATTTTATTTAGTCGTAAAATCAAAAATACTCTTTCTATCCTATTTATCTAATGCGTCAGGATGTTTTTGTTTATTTGTCGGAGCCGTGTGAACAATTTCAAATCGGAACACCCCTTGTGTGAAACTATACCACCATTCAGAAAAGGCACTAGTCTGGAAAAATTAACTGATTCTATATCTGGAATAGTACCAATTTCATTTTTATCTTTGTACACTTCTGTGTTACTATTACAAATGATATTTATATCTCTTATAGCTTTACAATAAGGTGTAGTTTTATTTAAATCAGCAGTATTGTTGTTGTAGGTAGTATCTGGTGGTATATTATCTATCTATTGTGTGGCACCCTTTGCTTTTATAGAATTAGCCTCTCTTGTCTTACGCGATGGTGGTTAGATAACGTTGCTGTTCAATGGGGTTTTAATTTGATTTTAGTGGTTTGTATGATTTATTTGAGAAGAACTATGACTTTTTTATATTAGAACTTCGTGTGAATGGAAACATTATTGAAAATTTCTTTGAAGACACGACCACATGTAGGTATCGTTTAAAGAGAAAATTGCAATGTTGCTAAAAGTGGACAATAAATCTAATATATAAAATTCTCGTGTCACAGTTTTCGTTGCCATACTCCTCCGAAACGGCTTGACCGATTTTGATGAAATTTTTTGTGCTTATCCGGTATCAATGAGAATAGGCCAACATCTATTTTTCATCCCCCTAAATGTTAGGGGTAGTCCACCCCTAAATTTTATTTTTTATTGTTTAGACAAAATTTTTAATTTCTATTTTTTTATGATACAACATACAAAAATACATACCTACAATCCTCAATTTTCACCCTTCTACGATCAACCCTTATTTTATTAGGAAATTATTTATATGGCAAAACAACGTTTGCCGGGTCAGCTAGTAAGTAAATAAATATTGGTGGACAATTCACACACAACACCATCTGACCCCAAAATAAGCAAAGCTTGTACTATGGCGGCCAGATAGCTGATATCTTATCATTATACCTTTAAACGACCAATTCTTGTAGGTATATATATATATAGAATCTGAATCTCGGAAACGGCTCGAACGATTTTCATGAAATTGTGTATACAGGGGGTTTCGGGGACTTTAAATCGGCTAGGTTTTATTTGTTATAAACATTATTTTATGCGCGTTTTTAGACAATGAAAAATTCCTACAATGTCATTAGAATACGATAACTTATTTCGCCACTTTTCTCTGAGTCTAAATGGCTCAGACGGAGTATGCTCGCCCTCGGAGTCAACAGGTCCCGGTTCGAATCCTGATAGTTACACTCGGTACTTTTCTTTTTGTTCTTTATTTTTCGTAGAAAATCTTATACTTAGAGCCTTTTATAAACGCATTTAATTCGTATCTAAGAAGGTCTAAGTAAGTCATCACTACATAATTCGTACCTGCCTAAATATCATTTAAAAAACCGAGCAAAGCTCGGTCAACCAGGTACTAATACTTAAATAGCTTTAAATACATTCTTCTTATACATAGAAACACCCAAACATAGAACAATATTTGAATTCATTACACAAATATTTGTGCTGGGTAGGAATCGAACCCACAATTCTCGGCTTCGCAGGCAGTAACTACCTACTAAGCCACGAGGCAAGTCAATAATTCTCTACATTTACATTAAATTGGGACAAATGTTTGTTTTGAATATCGTATCTACGCTAAATTCCCTAAGCGGACTTACTCGACATGTCATAACAGTTATAGTGTGAGTTCACGACATTTTGATGCTGTAGTGATTTCGAGAAAAGGACGTCCGTCCAACAATCGCGAAGTCGTACGTTCGGATACCACATGCTTATGACCTGAGTATTTTTTCAAGTGCAGATATACCAACAAGTTTGTAGGTACCTATGTACGCACTTGTTAAATCGGACGTTCTCGGCATTTGGCCATGGCTAGTTGTTTTACAAATGTCATGTAATTTGATTTAGCAATAATTCAGTCTTCTACAATGTATTGCTTCAGTATTTTTAATGGCTAACCGTTCATTTTTCATTGAATAAAATAATCTTTCCTACCTCATTATTCTTACCCGCAGCTCCAAACTAAGAGTCGACATCATTACGACTGTTTCAAGTGGTGTTCCATCAACAATACTGGACATTAATTGTTCAATTATTTCTAACTATTGTACTAAATGGTAGTTACAGTTTGTGGACCGTTCGAGTGGCACGTGGTAACACAAAGAACCACTTCTTAGGCCACTCATTATGCTTTAATGGTCTTACCTTTTGTACGAAAAAAATTGACTTCTTCAGTGGCTCACAAGTTTACAACACCGTGAGGTCCTATCAGTTTTGAACTTTAATCGGTTGTATTACGTTTTATGCTATCCGCAAATCATAATATTGGGTTGGTTGTGATGAGATGTTATTTAAATTTAACGTTTTGAGTGTCAGATAAATTGTCGACCTCGAAATTAGTTGTTCGGATTCACAGCTAGTAATTACTGTGTGATGTTTGTTTGGTATTTTAATTTGGAAACGTTTTCCCTCTATCTTTTGGATGGATGACTCTGTGGTTTTGAATCTGAGAGTATAATGACTGGAAACTTTTATGCGATGGTTTGAGTTGATGCTGCGGATATAGTAATAGTATTTGGTTGTCGTATTTATTATATGTCGAATACTTTATAATTTTTAATAACAGTAGTCTTAATGTATGTGCACTTAACGAATACAATTTCGTATAATTACGATTACAGTTGGTCGTATTGTACACAACATATTGATTTTGTATTCAAATACATAAATTTCAACTCTCTAAAACGTAAGTCTGGCCACAGAGCCATAGGTCGGTTCAATTCTCAGCCAAGACAAATGTTTGTGAGATGAACACAAGTATTTGTTCTCTATCTCTATCTATCTATCTATATCTAGAGCATGCAAGCTTGCCCAGTTAAAGCAACACGCTCGGGCAGAAGAAACCTATTTTATAAATGGTGGTAATATTATGTAGCGGCCGAATGATTGCGTTCGGACGGTAGGCATTGATCGTAGGCGACATTTAGACCTCTTGTATCGTGAATATTTTACCTCCAGCGCTATGCTCATGAATTTTAACGGATGTCATTCTGTTTGCTCTGTCTTCCCACGCTAAAACGACATAACTTTAAAATAAGTAACGTGTTCTATAAATTGTTATTAGGAATTGGGTATCGGTCCAGTCGGCGTCTGAGTGTCTGCCTTGGAAACCTGTTCGACGGCGAGTCTAACTCTACTGTTCATTGCTTATGGTATTGCTATTGTTATCACTTTCAGTTGGAGGGGAATGAAAGAGATGAAGATAAGCTATTTTATGTGGCGATAGACCCCAGAGCGGGTCTATTGAAGTTTTTCATTTTGTTTTTACTTTGGAAGCTGCGGCTATTGCTGTGATGTGTTTCAATGACATGACGTTTCTAAGGTTTTAGTGATGTGGCACTGATACAACTGTTTTGTTTAATATGGGATATAAAAAATAGTTATATTCAATTTGATACTAAAGTATGTATTATGATAATGATGACTTGCCTCGTGGCTCAATCAGTAGTATGCAAATCTGCCTATACAGCCTTATGTTGTGGATTCGATTCCCACGTTCCTACGAGCCACGAGGCCAATCATGATTATTATAATACTTTATCATCAAATTGAATATAACTGTACAAATATTTGAATTTTTGGTGTTTTTGTTCTAAAGTCAATGTCAAAGTTTGTTATTCATAATGTACAATTTACACGTCAAATATAAATGAAAATAATTAACATGTTATTTTCTGGGAATAACAAAAACCGACTTCAATTTAATAATAATAATAATATTAAATTGAATCAGAAGGCGGTCATCCTTGACACAGCACGCATCGTCAGGAGGTTCCTCAGTCTGCAGCCCTAACCACCGGTAGCTTGGGCCCTGCCCCGCTGCTGGCGGCAAACTAGGTTTAGGTTTTTGTAATGTTTTTATGTTATTTTGTATAAATATTGTAAAAAATTAGACTTAAGGAAATAAATGAATACGTGAATAATAATAATAATGTAACACTTTATTACAACTGCAAATCTTAAAAATAGGTCTTAACAATAATAGCATTACAGGACAAATGAATAAATTTGCAGAGTAATTGGCGGCAAAGTAAAATAAAATTCAGGCAAACCACCAAATTTAATAGGAAGCAATCACTAAGTCATCGAGATAATCAGTCACACAAGTCATCGAGATCATGAAAGTAAATTTTAGTTGTATTTTGTTCATATTTTCAAATCCCCTACATCGATTTGGATAAAATTTATACGGGACTACTTTCAAACTATGATCTACAAAACAAAAAAAAAACATCAAAATAGATTCACAATTGGCAGCGCTATCGGGTGACACACATACAAAAAAACATACAGCCTAATTGATAACCTTTTTTTTTGAAGTCGGTTAAAATAAAATAAAACAGCATATAAATATTACCCATTTTAAAGTTTAAAATTAACGTTTCACTGTTTTAGCTTATATTATTGACTCCATGTTTCTACTTCCTATATAAGTATAACAAGTACGTATTTGCTGATTTTCTTTTAACTAGTATAGGTTCGTATTTGACCACCATCTCGCCTGATGTTAAGCGATGATGCAATCTACGATGGAGCGTGCTTACCTAGAAGAAACCGATTCACTCTCGATTTGAAGACATGTCGCCCTTTTATGGAACGAGAAGTCCCATAGAAGAAAGGGCAAGGTGGAATTAGATCATGCAGATCAGTTGCACACTCTCCGAAGTGTATCCGATAAAAAACTGATAAGCTAGCAATTTAGCGGTGATGATCAAGACTTTGAAGTCTTTTACGCACAAGAGTGTCATTGCCTATGAGTCTTTTGGCGCGTCTCTCAATCGATTCCAGAGTCTCCAGCTGATACTTAGCCGATCCATCCCAAAGGTAGTTTTATCAGCTAACTGGCTGGTGCTTGGCGGTAGAATAGATGGTAAAGGTGGCAAAGGCATAATTATGCCTTTGCAGAGTCTGCCTGGGGAGTTCCCCCATACGGACTCTGCAAAGAGTCTTACCGCTACAGAATATGTATTTACTGCGACACTCAATTATTTTTCGTGAAATCAGGGTTGTTTTCAAAGTAAAAGTTATGACGAATGATTCAGCTTTTCACTGATAGGTGTTTTGTTGTAACCCCGTGTACCTTAGATAGTGACTGTGTATATTAAATATATTCCCATTATTAACGCACTGTCATCCAAAATTCAATAAAGAAATCAGTAAAGAAATTGTAAACTACGTTGCATTCTGGAAAGTACATTCGGAAGCTTCGCCAAACCTGCAACGTCATTCTAATCAACTCTCAGAACGTTATTCATCATCCACCCCTCTTTAAAAAGATCAGTTTTTTAAATAAATACAAAGAATGCGCCAGAAGGAATGCGTTACAAAAATATGTAAAGGATTTTTAGATTCGTTCTTTTAACAGGTGTACTGGCTTATTGGTGTTACCGCTTCTATACTCTACCCTCATAACATTTAGCATAACCGCCTTTGAATCAATGTTCAAAACTGAACTTTATTTTTGTTGAGATAAAAGTTGATTTTGAGAACCAAGTGATGGCACTTAAGATGTATCTGTGTGAAGTGATCAGAGCAAGGCTTGCTCAATGAACTTTTTTGGTGTCTACTTAATGTTATTTTGTTTTTATTCCGAGCTACATGTGTTTTCTATGATGCCGCGGCGCATTCCTTTTGATTAATGTACTGGGATCTATAAAATATTCAAGTGGTTGTTCTTCCTTACTGACAGACTAAGCCTAATCTATAATAAAGCGAAATATTTCATGGTTGATGATCTAAACACTATCCAAGAAGTTTAACTTCATTTTCGTAATAAAAAACATCATAACTTCATAGTTGTCTAAATGGGGCAACATGGCCCTTCAAACTCGACCACAGTGAAATTTGCACATCACATTTGTGGAATTTGCGACGCCAGAACGGTTGGTCAAAAAGGTCACCGACTGATCATTCCTCTCTCCATACCCCTAAGTACTATAAGTTCCAGCTGCTAAAAATGGCTAGATTTGCAGCTGGAAGTTTTTCCATTCAATCTAGTTAGCTCTAACAGCTCAAGATACGACTGTGGAATTTGTTTTCGCTGAACGTATTAAGTATCTACAGCCACTACGTTTTTATCCCTAGACGCTAGTCGTGTCTTTTACAATTCTACGATTGAAAAAACGAAACCTATCATATAAAAACAAAATAATATTAGTAGTCAAATACAAATAAATACAAATACAAAAATCTTTATTGCTGTTTGCAGGTAAGATAAGATGATACAAAACATTTAAATAGTTGACCCATACAAACTGGCCTCTTCTTCTAGAGGCATGCAATATGTCTGGCAACGCAGTTTCCATTGGTCTGAATTTATACAATGATAATAATAGTCAGCTGATAAAGTCTTCTTCTTCTTTTTTCATTTTTAACTTTTAATCGGTTGTATCATATATGTCATCTGATTCATCGTCTATTAATTTCTGGCTTCTATCCCTTTGTGTTATGTTAGTGTGATATGTTTGATGAGTACAATTACGCCAACGTCTTGTGCTTCAGCAGGATAATGTTATGGACTTTGAAAAGTGTGTGGTTTCATGTAGAATCCAAGATCTTGCAGTAGTAGCTCTTGCAGTTCAGCCGTGTGAGCAATGTCAAAGAATGTCATTATGTATAGAAAAATCAAAAAATAATAATCAAAAATAATAATCAAAAATAATAATAATAATTCAATATGTATACAATAAAACAATGTCAATGTGTATAAAAGAATGACAACATGTATGAAATTTAATATTTGTATACCTACTCAAAGAACTCTCACAATATATTATAGAGTAATCTGATTCAACCTGTCCGTTACATATTAATTATTATATATTATCTGAATATTAATATATTATCTGATCTAACATTAGTTAAATCTAAAGTTTCATAAAATATAGATAGTGGACACTAATGTGGCTAATGGAATTTAATGTGGAAGTTAATGGAATGCAAAAATGTCATGTTATACAAAATCTATACATCAGTATTCAAATTAATTTCCCTATCATTTAAAAATTCTTTCACAGTGTAATAACAATAATAAGTACGTATAAAAGCACCGCCATTTTAATCTCTATTTTAGTATTAACAAAAAATAGGAAATAAACTATTACTGTAGAACACCGACAAAGGAAGCCGATCATAACTCAAAACGGAAATACCATATCATATCCTGAAACTATAATGCATTAAGTACCCTTTTCCCCACTTATTTTCCTGCGCATGAGTTGATTTGCGCAAAGAAACAGATCAAAGTCGGTATTCAGAAAAAAAAATAGAAAAATGGTTTGTTCTTCTCTTCACCAAAATTTCTTCAATTGCATATATTGTAAAGCTACATATGAAAGTATATTGTATGTGTTTGATATAAGATGCAATTTTGAGATGACCCTGTAGTTTTATATTAGTTCTAAATCATTAAGCATGGTTCACATGCGCTAAAAGCCGTCCATTTAATGCCGCCCCATTTAACCGAATCGAATCGCGAGTTTGCACAACAATCGATCTTTACTCGAATCGACAGTTTTTTGCAATTTTTAACGCGTACTTTTATTACATTGTTCAACGTATAATGCTACATGTTATGAGCATAATGGCTGTTGTTTGCTCGCGTGGAAATTTGATTAGTTGTGTTGTGCAGATGCTCCCTAATATGGCAGTTTACGCGATTTCTATAAATCATTGAAATGCTTTGTCGTCGTTTATTAAAAACATTAAGCAATTGTCATCAATGTTTCTAATTGTCGTCACGTTTTTTCAAATTGTCAATTACAATATAAACTAAACTAAAAGTTTAACATTTTTCATAATCGGTTTGTGTATCTTTGTGTAATGTATTAAAATCCTATAAATATAATGATTGAGAAAACATTAATGTTTGGATGTAGGGATAGAAAAATAATCTGGAACTTAATCCAAGTCTGAAGTATGGAACTTAGATTAAAGTCTCGAATAACAACTAGGTACTTTTAATCCCGACAACTGCAAAATTCCGTTTCAAAATAGCTTTAAACTTTTTTCTAACTTCGGCAAATTTGCAAGCACATACCATTCATCATCAACAGCCCACTAAATGTTTCTACTGCTAGAACTCGGGGCTTCTCTCACAAGGAGAAAGCTAAGGTCATAATCCACCACGCTGGCCCAGTATGGGTTGGTGGATGACACATGGCTTCGAAAGATTCTAGGTACATGTCGGTTTCTTCACGATGTTTTCCTGCACCGTTTTAAGTTAACGCCATTACGCACATGACTTCGAAAAGACAGTAGTGTGTGTGGGTTTTGAACCCGGGGACTAGACCAGCCGTAACTAGCAGACACCATTAACGTTATAAAAAGGAAAAAAATACTATTTGAAAACTCCCTTTTTTGTGAGTTAAAAAGTATATTAACGCAACTCGTAGTTACTGCGCTTCAAGTTAAACCAAACCTTACTCCTTAAAAGTCTTACTCTAATCGCAGAAGGAGACAAAAATCAGCTACCACAACAAATCGAGAGACATCATTTATCTCGGCTCCTTCGGCAAACAACAAAGAATCCAAACGTTTTTTAAAAGGCAAAAATATTCATATGAATTCGGTCCGATTACCGGATACGGGACGACATGATAAAACCCTTTTTCGAGTGTTAATACCGTGACAAATGTTGAATTTATGCGATTATGGTGGCATCGGGCGCCCCGCCGCGCGTGTGCACCGCGCCTTAGGACGGGACACACTGACCCCGCCATTACTGCGTCGATTCAGGTAATGTTGCCAATTTTATCATGTAAATTACGTAGTTTTCACACAATACCGAATGAAAAATGGTCGTTTCAGTACAAATTTCATTTGACCCAACTGGAATTCTGTTTACTATGATTGCAACAGAGCTGTTTTTAACTGCAAAAGGGGGTTACACGTTTGGCTTTTTGTTTTGTTTTTATTTGCAAATCTATCGATAATTTCATCATTCATTGTGATGGAATTATTCGAACTGGTTTTGCTCCAAGTTTGTCTCATTCTAATTCAATGAAAATGAGGATCTGAACTAATGGCATTTGTAAAAGAGGTTGCCACTTGACTTCAAATACTTAATTAGAAAAGAGAAACAAGAGACGATTTTCTTAGCATTCCATGGATTCACCGTGCGGGTGCCGGGTCCATCGTGTGGCAGAGAGAGAAAAACTCGAGTAGTTCCCGAGACTTGTGACTCGGGCGTAGGTTTAAGGGGCCCCTTTCTGACGTACATCCACACTCACCTTCACCACTCGTTTTTCTCTCCCTGCCCAGCCAAATCTGATATGAGCCTACTAGTGCAGCTTTAGATACACGTTCTAGTATAGAACTTACTGCACTTCTGGATAAGCCAAGGTCTTTCAGTAGGTTATAGAGAGATTTTGCTGGTATACCTCTCGCTCCCACTTCTACAGCGTATAAACTAACTACATAGCCGTTTTTTGTTAATTCGTTTAGGAGGTCGTAATACTTAATTTGTTTCATCGCGTGGTCTTTAGGTATATTAGTTTCCCTCGGTACGGTAAGTTCTACAAGGACTATGCGTTTCGTAGCTCTAGAAAAAGGAAAAGTCCGGTCTGGATGACGAAACATCCACATCCTCTGGGATTTTGTAGTGCTTTTCATACGTGTCCATTAAAATAGTCCAATCAGGTGCTGTACCCAGGATTGAGTAAGGCTTGTTCCTGGAGTTTGAAGTTGAGCCTTCTTTACAAAGTTAATTTGTCTGTTGTTTGTCGTCAATCCCTTTTGGGCTCTAGCTACTGAAAGGCTCATGGCTTCACGTATGATTTCAAGTACTCTGTCATGACGCCGTGAGTAATGACCCCATTAAGAGCACCTTGCATCCCACCAATATGTGCCTTGCTGTACATATCGCCTCTCCACAAGTATAGCAACATTTTTCAGAGGCTTTTCCCCACCTTACCAAGTTACTCTGGTCAGGGAGGGTCATTTGGAATGCATTTAGATAAAATTTTAATAAGGCAGGGGACCAGTCATAGATCAAGGTGCGCCATTTTAGAGCTAATGGGATACAGAACTCACCTATGGTTAACCACTCACTTTGCATTTCTAAATTCATAGCGTATTTAGAAATGCAAAGTGAGTGGTTAAGTAATATGGTTTAGATTTTTTTACGTAAAACTTAAACGTATTTATTTTTTATCTTGAAGTTAGTTCAATAATTTTATAACATTATTTTTTATACTATAGTATAGCAGACTTCTATAGAAAGTGGAGTGACGGGGCGAGCAGAGCATGTACCTGATGGTAAGCATAGGGCCTACCCATAACATCATAGTGTCATGCAGCTACAAATACAAAAATCTTTATTGCTGTTTGCAGGTAAGATAAGGTTTGACATTTTGACCATACAAACTGGCCTCTTCTTCTAGAGGCATGCAATATGTCTGGCAACACAGTTGCTATTGGCTATTGGAACAAGAATCGTCCAAATCATTACCTAGCACTGCACTGCGCTCGTCGCATGTTCAACTTCATGTTCCAATGTCTGCGTGAAACTGCACTGTGCTGTTATAAAGAGGTATATAAGCGTGTAGCTCACCATCATCGCTCACCGTCATAATTACGTCCTTCGCGCCTCGTCACTCACTATTACAAAAAATATTGCCTTGCAGCGTGGTAACGCCGCGAGCATGCTGAGCACGCTTCCGACTGGTAGTGAGCTTGAACATCTTGATTATCTATAGACCTTCATTAGTCTATCGTTAATTCAGATGTGCATGGTGTAAGTAGATAGTTGGGTATATTGGTTTTCATTGTATTTTAGTTTGTTAAAATTTCTGCCATTAAAAAAAAAATTACAAGCTAGCTGTACCCTGCCACGCTTCACTGTGGCACATTGTGATGCAAAAAAAGACAAAAACAATCCTTGATGCGGATTATATATCATTGTAAAATTTCAGCTCGATCGGTGCAGAACTTTTTGAGTTTTTGAAGCGTACACAAACCAACGTAACATTTTTATATATAGATAGAGATAGAGATGTATTATTTTTTATTTGATTAAGTAACAGATATTGTGTTCGTACCTTTACAAGCACCATATCAAATGCGTACACGAGAGCCGTGATACCTCGCGCCTGGGTCTGACCGCAACCGCTGCCAGCCTCGGTGACGTCACGCTGCACAGTAGCTATCAACTGCCTCGGTGACGTCACGCTGCACAGTAGCTATCAACTGCCTCGGTGACGTCACGATGCACGGTAGCTTCCAACTGCCTCGGTGACGTCACACTGCACTGTAGCTACCAAGTGCTTCGGTGACGTCACGCTGCACAGTAGCTATCAACTGCCTCGGTGACGTCACGCTGAACAGTAGCTATCAACTGCTTCGGTGACGTCACGATGCACGGTAGCTACCAACTGCCTCGGTGACGTCACACTGCACTGTAGCTACCAACTGCCTCGGTGACGTCACGCTGCACGGTAGCCACCAACTGGCTCGGTGACGTTACACTGCACTGTAGCTACCAAGTGTTTCGGTGACGTCACGCTGCACAGTAGCTACCAACTGCCTCGGTGACGTCACACTGCACGGTAGCCACCAACTGGCTCGGTGACGTCACACTGCACTGTAGCTACCAAGTGCTTCGGTGACGTCACGCTGCACAGTAGCTACCAACTGCCTCGGTGACGTCACTCTGCACGGTAGCCACCAACTGGCTCGGTGACGTCACACTGCACTGTAGCTACCAAGTGCTTCGGTGACGTCACGCTGCACGGTAGCCACCAACTGGCTCGGTGACGTCACACTGCACTGTAGCTACCAAGTGCTTCGATGACGTCACGCTGCACAGTAGCTACCAACTGCCTCGGTGACGTCACACTGCACGGTAGCCACCAACTGGCTCGGTGACGTCACACTGCACTGTAGCTACCAAGTGCTTCGGTGACGTCACGCTGCACAGTAGCTACCAACTGCCTCGGTGACGTCACACTGCACTGTAGCTACCAACTGCCTCGGTGACGTCACACTGCACGGTAGCCACCAACTGGCTCGGTGACGTTACACTGTACTGTAGCTACCAAGTGCTTCGGTGACGTCACGCTGCACAGTAGCTACCAACTGCCTCGGTGACGTCACACTGCACGGTAGCCACCAACTGGCTCGGTGACGTCACACTGCACTGTAGCTACCAAGTGCTTCGGTGACGTCACGCTGCACGGTAGCCACCAACTGGCTCGGTGACGTCACACTGCACTGTAGCTACCAAGTGCTTCGGTGACGTCACGCTGCACAGTAGCTACCAACTGCCTCGGTGACGTCACACTGCACGGTAGCCACCAACTGGCTCGGTGACGTCACACTGCACTGTAGCTACCAAGTGCTTCGGTGACGTCACGCTGCACAGTAGCTACCAACTGCCTCGGTGACGTCACACTGCACGGTAGCCACCAACTGGCTCGGTGACGTCACACTGCACTGTAGCTACCAAGTGCTTCGGTGACGTCACGCTGCACGGTAGCCACCAACTGGCTCGGTGACGTCACACTGCACTGTAGCTACCAAGTGCTTCGATGACGTCACGCTGCACAGTAGCTACCAACTGCCTCGGTGACGTCACACTGCACGGTAGCCACCAACTGGCTCGGTGACGTCACACTGCACTGTAGCTACCAAGTGCTTCGGTGACGTCACGCTGCACAGTAGCTACCAACTGCCTCGGTGACGTCACACTGCACTGTAGCTACCAACTGCCTCGGTGACGTCACACTGCACGGTAGCCACCAACTGGCTCGGTGACGTTACACTGTACTGTAGCTACCAAGTGCTTCGGTGACGTCACGCTGCACAGTAGCTACCAACTGCCTCGGTGACGTCACACTGCACGGTAGCCACCAACTGGCTCGGTGACGTCACACTGCACTGTAGCTACCAAGTGCTTCGGTGACGTCACGCTGCACGGTAGCCACCAACTGGCTCGGTGACGTCACACTGCACTGTAGCTACCAAGTGCTTCGGTGACGTCACGCTGCACAGTAGCTACCAACTGCCTCGGTGACGTCACACTGCACGGTAGCCACCAACTGGCTCGGTGACGTCACACCGCACTGTAGCTACCAAGTGCTTCGGTGACGTCAAGCTGCACAGTAGCTACCAACTGCCTCGGTGACGTCACGCTGCACGGTAGCCACCAACTGGCTCGGTGACGTCACACTGCACTGTAGCTACCAAGTGCTTCGGTGACGTCACGCTGCACAGTAGCTACCAACTGCCTCGGTGACGTCACACTGCACGGTAGCCGCCAACTGGCTCGATGACGTCACACTGCACTGTAGCTACCAAGTGCTTCGGTGACGTCACGCTGCACGGTAGCCACCAACTGGCTCGGTGACGTCACACTGCACTGTAGCTACCAAATGCCTCGGTGACGTCACGCTGCACGGTAGCTATCAAATGCCTCGGTGACGTCACAGCACTGTAGCTACCAAATGCCTCGGTGACGTCACACTGCACTGTAGCTACCAAATGCCTCGGTGACGTCACGCTGCACAGTAGCTACCAAATGCCTCGGTGACGTCACGCTGCAGCGTAAAATACAGGGAACTTCGAATCATATAGCAGAAACGTATATTAATGGTTTATGTTCAACAATAATACTTTTACTTATAATAACCATCATCAGTTAGAGTAGACAGGTTCTGAAGTATGGACCGGAAATCGGTAAACGCATTGAAGGACGCCTTGAGACTAGACTGATGGAGTGGCATACGAAAGGCGAGTATTGGTAGTTGGAAGCTTACGTTTCCAACCACCGGTTCCGGACCGGGGATCGGACCGAGGATCGGGCTGAGTGGCGTATTATGGGAGAGGCTACGTCAAGGAAGTGGACGAACACAGGCTGATGATGATGTTGATGATAAAATTATACCTACCTGAATATAATTCAATGTAATGTAACATAACCTTATACATGCGTGGTCCGAAGCGGGGGGGTTACAGGGGGCATGACTTTAAACTAAAAAACTAAGAAAAATAAAAATATCTAATACTCCTAGTACAAAGACTATTTTTTTAACGCGGGGAAACAAACAAAACAAAAACAACTGGAACGAGAACTACACGGGTAAAATCGTGGGGCGCTACTAGTAAAGTATTTTTTACTCGATTTATTGTATTTCTACTGGTGACCCCAAAATCTGAAGCTGCATACTGGTGACCCCCTCCAAAATTCGAGGCTGGGACCGCGCCTGACCTTATATACCTTTGTTGAAGTGAAACTTCGTATCAAGCCATTAGGCACTTTTCTGTAGGGTATAATAAATTTTCTACGAAAAAATCATAACCCGACTTCAATTTAAAATGAAATTTAGGCACAAAATTTCTGTTGAAGCTTTGACTACGCCACATACTTTTTTGACTAATACTTATGGTAGGTATTATGGTATCTAAAACATTCAAATTAATTTCAACACAAAACTAACAAACAACATGATTTATGCGGTTATTTTAATTTGCAATTAATATTAATCAAATTGTTTTATTTCGTAGTTAAGCGTTTGTGACTATTTCATCCAAATGAATCTTAATTTGGAATTCAAATCAAAACTTCGACAACTCAGCGGGACATAAATCACTAGTGACTAAAACAAAATAACTTAAAAATATGTTGTCAATTTTAACGCAACACTGGGTTAGTTGGAAAAGCTTACAAAAGGTAAGGAGTATGTTCTGACACCACCAATAACACCATTATCCATAGTTTTCATACTCCACTGTTGGGTAATACAGCTCTTTCTTACTTTGCCATTTGACTTTGTCCTGTGCTTATTGAGTTCAGGTTTTGATTCCCACATAGGACAAATAAATTTTCTATGTCTGTGTGGTTCGATGTATTGTAGGTATGTTCATAATTTTAAAGTTCTAGTCACATCCCACGGTTTTACCCGCTTACTTCCTGTTTATTGAGATAAAAAGTAGCCTAGGTGTTATTCCAGCTTATATTCTAACTTTATTCTAAATGTCAATTGTCAACCCGATTTTTTCAGCTGCTCCGACATAAATGAGCAACAAACATCCAAACTTGCATTTTTATTATCTTTGCAGTAAATTAATATTTTGTCATTGTCAATACGAGTGTATGATTTACTTCCTTGTACAGTATTCTGCAGCTCAAAACACAGTTTCTGGATAAACCTACACTTTATTTTTACCACAACACCCAAAATTCAACTTTAAATATCTGTATTTTAGCATTTAATACAACGACATAAACTTGTTTAACTATTTTTAATAAGCCATATTCGGGGGCCATATTTTTATTAATTTAATATGTTTTTGACCTTGTGGAATGATTAATTTGATGTAAAAGGTGTCGGCGACATTTTTTGAATATTTTCTTCGGGCCTCCTTCGTGGTCAGAGTTCATTATTTATTCATACATTAATTGTATTGGAGGTATTGGAGCAGGTGTATCTGCGATTTACGGTTATTGTGTCATATTTTACTAATATTCTACAGTAGGTATTTACGTTGACGATGCGGTCTACTATTGGAGTGTTTTTTTTTACCGGGATGTAATCCTTTGCAGATACCCGGCGGTGCATTTGGGTGCAGCCGAGTTATGTGAGATCTTACTAACTAAAACTCCCTCGGTGGCCAACATACTAGCCTAGGAGGAGTAGCCTAGGAGGAGGACGCCGGGAACTCCGTTGGAACGCACCGGCGGGAGCGTTTTTACCTAGAACAAACAGATTCATTCTCGATTTGAAGATACCAATACCAATAATATACCAATAATAATATGTTACCTTCGGGAAAAACCACTCAGGCAACTCATTGCACAGCCTATACGTTATTATCACAAACGTAGAGTCAAAATTTCAGATAAATTATTTGGTAATAAGATAAGATGTAATAAGAATAAATTAGCAGTCATAGGAACTGCCGTTAGAAGTGAAATATGCCCCAGAATTTGATAGCTTACTTTGGAAACTACGCGGGTGAAACTGTAGGGTGTGGCCATGTCATGGCCATCTAGAAACAATGGCATAGACATTATAACATAGATATCAAACATCTTATTTATTATTTTTATTTAAATAAAGAGTGACGAGCAGGACATGTACCTGATGGTAAGCAACATGCCTGCCACATAACAGTACAGTGACACGCAGCTATTGGAACACAAAAAGTCCAAATCATTTCCTAGCACTGCACTGCGCTCGTGACCCAGAGACCTAAGATGTCATATCTTACGCATATCTCAGGGAGATGAGCACAGTAGAGTGCTAGATAATGATTTGGACTTTTCGTGTTCCTAAAGCTTCGTGTCACTGTGGTGTTATGAACAGGAATGTTGCTTACCGTCTAAAGAAAGCGGCTATGGCTTTGGCTTTGCTATTGCAGTTTCTATCATTTCAAGCCAAAAGAAAAGAGATAGCTAAGACAGTTTTAGTTAGGCGGTAGACCCTCTGGTCGTCCTGTCACTGTATTTTAGAAAAATACCTTATAGTACACGTTTCATGAAGGCTATTCATATCTTTACCATACTAATTCCTCACTAACTGCATTTCATGAGTACCTATCAAAGAGTTTACATATACTACGTATAGAGTTGGCACAAATGCTTTACACCGAAAGCACGGGTAGCATCACAGATTAAACACCTCGCTTTCTTGCCTTGTTGCTCTTGTGGAGGTGTCATACTTTTGTCGCGGCAAATCACTCTGTTGCCATAGAAAGTTTGCACGTCATCTGCTCACGATCGACACAAAGGAACCGTGCGGAAAATCTAACTCTATACGTAGATATGTAAACTTTTTGGTACAACCCGACTACGGCTGCCGCCGGTAGGCACATTGTACATTAAAAATCAAGACATTATTTCTATAATCAGCCTTCTATCTCGATTCATATCACTTCACAATCAGATTTCACACTCAAAGTGCATCAAAAATGGCAGTTTGACATTTACAGTACGACCAATTTCTCTGTACAATGCAGCGATGTCGCCACGCTCGAAAAGTTTCACAAAACTTACAAAATTAGACAACTTCTGTGTTCATAAGTACGCGTAACTCGGTAGTTCCGCTTTTAGCCATTTTACAAATAAGTTGGTCGCACTATGAGTCCCGCGCACACTCGCTGCCCGGAAGCCGTCGAGGTATTTTAATTGAAAGCGATGGGATCTTGATGAACGATCGTGCTTCGATGTTATCGTGTAATAAGACATTGTGTGGTGTTATTGTATCGAGTGTGCTCCCGGCCTTAGAAAGCTTTTGATACCAGTATTGGGACTGGCACTTTTGCGTAGGTACGTGATACTTTGAAGGATCAAAGTTATCTTATAATGCGACTGAGACTTAAGTAATTAATTAAGTTCAGTTAAGTTAAGACTTAAAATCTATGAAATAATAACCATTTATTTTATTGTTTCTGTTGAGGATCTGAGAAGGATAAAATATGTATGTAAAGTTTAAAAGCGTACGTTTCAACCGTTTGGCTGAGAGAGCTCATCTTATTTTCAAAACCCTTTTTTTTACTTTTAAAGGTTTATATTTGACCGCCATCTCGCCTGATGTTAAGCGACGACGCGGTCTACGATGGAGCATGTTTACCTAGTAGAAATCGGTTTACTCTCGATTTGAAGACACAAATATTGTAACCATCGGGGAAAACCCACTCAGGTAACGTATTCCACTGCCTAGACGTTCTTATCAGCAAAGTAGAGTCAAATCTCTTCGTTCGTGTCTTTGGAACATCAACCATGAAAAGACGTCGCTTTTTCGAGCTACGAGCATTCCGATAGAAAAAAGGGCAAGGTGGTATCAGATCATGCAAGTCAGTCGCACACTCTCCAAAGTGTATCCGATAAAAAACCGATAGGCAATTTTTCGGCGATGATCAAGACCATGTAGTCTTATTCTATAAAACTTATATCTGTACAAGCTTTTGGTTGTCATGGCGTTCGACTAAATGCAGGATTTTGTATACCTAAGCTTTGCCATTATATTCACCAATGCCTTTAGCAGGTTGGGCACGCTTCCGCTTCGTAGTGGTCTTGATCATCTTGTTAATCTGTAGACCTTCATCGGTCATCATTTAAAATTGCTAAGTGTGCGTAATTAGGTACAGTTTTCTTTGTATTTTACTTATTTTAATAAAGACTCTACCCATTAAATAAAATTTACAAGGATGTTATGTGACTCGTCAACCCATCTCATTATTTCTTTAAGAATGGCTTAATTTTAACACTAACGAAACAATCTCGTTTAATCGTCCACTCACAACTTGACAATACCCACAATAAATGAAGAAAACCTCGTAATTACACTCTAAGTATGATGTTAAGATCTTATGTGCTAATTGGCACACGTGAACACAACTTCAAACACACATCTCCAGAATATACATTAAAAAACAAACTCTATACACCCAAAAATAGATCTCAAAATGTATACCGCACAAGCCCAACGCATCTTTAACACGTCTTATACGAGTATACGCTTTATTGTTTTAAACTTAAGTCTCAAATTTTTGTGAAGATATCTTGGGTTACAGAGAGTAATAAATATGCCGTAGGCGTTGATCGTGATTCCAATCCTTAATTAAAATCGTTTATGGCACAATAAAGGTGTCTAAACGATGCCCAGATTTATGAAGACTGTCGCTTATAAGAACTGACGTCGACGTGACCCACATTGAGGAGGCTGTTGTTTAGGCTTGCGTCTGACCGTCATCTTGCTTCATGTGCGACGTTGCAGTCGAAGATGCAGCGCAGTTTTCTAGAAGATACCGATTCACTTAGTATTTGATAACATCATGACTCTATTCTTTGGTAAAGACCCACTCAAATAGCATATTCCATTGCTTGGCTGTTGTACGTAATACGAAAGTGTAGTAAAATTGTTTCTCTTGAGTTTTTGGATCCACAAACATACGCCGATGTCGCATTTTCAGGATGTCCGATAGAAATAAATGGTTCCTTGGTAGTAAATACTTACCAAAAAACAGATGCACCTTCTCCGAAATGTATCCAATTAAAATAACGTGGAAATAATTTAGCGTTATATTGTATCTACAAAGTAAAAAGAAATGTTAAGGAAAATAATAACGAAAAACCGTCCAATGGTAAAATTTAAGTAGTTTATTATGACCCAGTTAAGTTTCTTCAAACTGATCAGCTTAATGTCAATGGTCTGACTATTACTACGATTTAATCTAATTCAAATTATCTCGAATATGAGAACAGAAGATCACCTATTTAATTGTATAACGGGACACTCACGTATATACGGTCGGTCAATCCGACTCGAGTTTCGGCCGCGTCCGGCGGCCTTTTTCAAGGAGAGTGCGTGCGCGCCGTGCGGCAGCCCGCAGTGCCAAACGGGCAGCCGTCGCGCGCGTATGTACGTGAGTGTCCCGTTATATAATTAAATATGTGTAACAACCACGTTAATTTTAATACCAAGAAGATCACCTACTCTTCATGACTTCGAAAACGTAAAAGACATTGTTGCCACAATCACAAACATAACTGAACCCAATATTTTCGAAAACAGTGTTTGTACTATTTCTGTTTGCAAGTCTCACAAGACTTGCAAACAGAAATCTTCCGTTCTTCGTTTGTGTTCTCTCTATCCATTCCTAAATCTTCAACGCGGACCTCCAGTAGCCCATCATTAGGGATCGGCACATTTAATTGGTAGCTATATATCAAGCCGGTCCGTCCGTCTGTCCGACACCTGACCGTTTTATTGAACGGTAGCCGCAATAAACTTGTGAAACACGAATTTGGTTGTTAGTAGTTTTATGTACGAATTGTTGGGGATTCCAATAACAGTCGGTTTATCTTCTTTTTATTAATATAGAGTAACGAGGAAAGTACTTATGTGCGTGATGGTAAGCAGGGTCTGATTAAGGCCGTACCCCGAGCAAATGACCTTGAGCATTTCTTACCTCATCATCGTACACCGCAAGAAAGAGCAAAAGAGAAACAGTAGGATTTGTAGCTGTTTTACGCTTTAATTTTAGAATAAACTCTTTATAAAATCTTTTAAAAATAACTTACGTAATGGACTTGCCTATCCGTTGTGTCCAACGTTGTCCAACAAAATCCAAATAACGGCGGTTTTTTGAGTAGATGCATGATAATTACCATTATTTCTATTTCTTATGGGTTCGTTGTGAGGAGATTATTTAAACAATAAATTAATTAACAAAAAAAGGAACAACCATAGAAGCCAAGAATTTGTAGAAATTTAATGTATTTTTTACTAGTTGATATTTGTTTTGGCTAATGAGTAGAGAGCTTTGAAAACTGGTTAAAAAACTCGTTTTGCACCTTAACCCTAATTAACAGCCTAGGGCGAAAAAATCAGGAGTGCTGAAATTGTCTCTTCGCAATCACTATTAATCTAGCATCAGCGTCTACCTTACATATTCCAACTAGACCATGACAAAACACGAAAATGAAATAATAAATAATTAATTAATACAAAATGTTGACTTAACTATCTTACAAAAGTTCATGATTCTATTACAATTCCAAAATGAAAATACAATCATAATTTAAAGTGACAGACAAACTTATAAAATACGAAATACGACTGCAAAATTTGTGGAATTAGTCAAGTACCTATGAGCATAATAATAATCTTAAGTACAACCATAATTTAATCATAATTTAAAATAATGCCTAAGCATTACTTTTGGTCCTGATGTGGTATAAGTAAGATATCCCTGGCTCCCACTCTAGGATTCCCTGTATCTGTGGGAGCTTGTTCTCTTCCGAGGTGTATGTTATTGGTGCGTGTTAGATTTGAATGTTACATCGTTGTGAACTAGAAAAGCTAGGGAGTCCTTGAACTTACCACACTTGGCGTGTCTTTATAAACAGCATAGGGTGGTCAGAACTCTTAATCAGCCGCCAATGGTGAGTAACACGACTGATAATTACAGCACAGTGCCACGCAGCTGTTTCAGTATAACGAGTTGAAATGGGTACGCACTGTATGTACAGCGCTCGCTAGCCAGACGCTATAGCTTTTTAATTATTTTTCTTTTTTTCACTTTTACAGGTTTACACTTGAGCGCCATCTCGCCTGATGCTAAGCGTCGACGATAGACGATGCGGTCTACGATGAAGCGTGTTTACCTAGAAGAAACTGATTCAATCTCGATTTGAACTGTTTCTTTATCTACAAACATTTTGGCAATTTTAGTTGTTTGAAGTTTGAAGCCGTAATATCATAGTTATACGTGCAGAATTAATTACCTACGCGCTTTAATAAATAATAATTGTTCTTAGCTTGATATTTTTTTATGACAGACAGTTGCCAAATTTATTTTTTATATGATCATACCATAAACAAAGATCTCAATACACAGATGTGCCCTCCCAAACTTCAGGGCGCACGGAATCATGTCATTGTTGGGAAGAGTGAGCTCACTCATTCCGTTCCAGTCGGTTGCAGGAAGTGGTGAACGCCAGACGTTTTTACTTATCACTATTCGTTGTCAACAACCAAGATAAGTAGAACCACAGCATATAGCGTCGCTAGCGATTCTAGGGGTCAAGTAGATTGGTTATGTGTAAACTACTTACGACACACATAGAGACGCAGTTTATTATCAATTTCAAGTTACTCATGGCATATCCATTGGTTTATATCGATGACCATAAATAGTAAAATTAAGCAATCTTTTTTTTGATATTGTGTTGCTTCTATATTATCCTAAGGAAATACGTTCCTACCAGGCCTTCTACCGCCTAAATCGGCCGTGGCTTTGCTATTGCTGTCTCTATCATTCCAAGCGAAAAGAAAAGAGAGGGCACCATCCATCAAAGCTAAAACAGTTTTCGTTCGGCGGTAAACCCCCTGGTGTTCCATGACATTAAATCTTTGTAAAAATTACTATTCACATAATTTTGCAGAATTATTTATCGACAATCATAAGTTTTGACAATTTTATAAAAGTTTTCTCTTCCTTTTACATTAGTTTTAGTGAAATGAGAGTAATTGACAGTTTTGTCGTTCCTATTATTATGACCAAATAAAAAATATGAATGTTTGTAAGGAATGTTTCCTCAAGTAACAACAAAGAACTTATAAAAAACCAGATTAAATAACAATAAATATAACCTCAATATCTATTATACGTCAAAACGATATAGGTAGGTCGTTTAAATTTACACAGGCTATAAAATTATGAATAAAATTTAATTGTTCCACGACCGGAGAGGTCGAGCATTCTTGGGGCGTGACGCTGGCTTTGTCTGTCCGTCAGTTTGGAACTAAATGAAACTTGTTAATGTATTATTCTGGAACACAAATGTTACTTTTTAACAGACAGAAGACAGAGCATTTATTAACAAAACTAAATCACAACAAAATCAACTCTATCTTACATACATAGCTAATTACTTATACTAAACACATCTAAACACACTAAACAATTATCGATAGACCAATTAAGGTTTGAGATAGTCAAAATGATCAAGCCACCAGTTGAAAGCGCGCTAAGCATGCTGACGGCCTTACCAACATTAATGGCAATGCATTTATGTTGAGCCAAATAAATGCTATTAATAACGTAACATATCAATTTTCATCCATATTTTTTTGTAAACGTACAACTCTGCAGAGTCCCTGCTTGCAAAGCATCTCTCTATGTCTGTCTTTTCCCTCTGAGTCTGATTTTTCCCTCTGCGTAAGTACCTTCTTCACATGTGCCAGTTATCAAAGTATCGAGCAGCAATCTGAAAACAAAACAGTGTTCTTATTTGATAGGCAATGTTTACGAAGAAATTACAGAGTAATAATAATTAAATACCATGTTTTATATCTAAAATTCTAGTGTATTACTTCTAATAATAGTCTATTAGGCGCAAGTTTTTTTTAGTAGTGGTAGGACTCTTGGCAGAGTCCGCCTGGGGAAGTACCACACCTTTGCCAGTTACTCTACCGCCAAGCAGTAATGTGCAAACATTACTGTGTTCCGGTTTGAAGGGCAATGTTTCCAGAGAAATTACAGGGCTTAGAGATATAAGATCTTAGATCTCTGGGTGACGAGCGCAGTGCAGTGCTAGGTAATGATTTGGACTCTTCATGTTCCAATAGCTGCTTGTCACTGTGCTGTTATGTGTCAGGCATGGTGCTTAGCATCAGGCACATGACCTGATCGTCTCGTCACTCTATATTAAAAAAAAAAAAAAAAAAGTATTGCTTGTCCATTGCTTATAAAAAAACTATTCAGTTGATAACGCTTAATTCATTTCATTGTTATGCAATGGCAGCAAGAAACGCGGTGGCGTAGTGGTAACGTGTAATTCACAGTTGGGAAGTTGTTGATTCGAATCCTGCCTAGTATTTTTCCGAGTCTAATATAATTTTGTACAACTGGCTATAACGGTAAAAGAATAAACATCGTGAGGAAACCATTACATTCCTAGAATATTTCCATGTCATGCTTCCACCAAACCGAACTGGGCAAGATTGGTGGATTATGGTGTTGACTCTTTCCTTGCGAGAGACGGCCCTGAGTCCCAGCTGTGGGAACATTTAGTGGGACAGCATTACTTATTTTATCTTCATCCACATTATGTCCTGTAATAAAAATACTTATTTTTACTACCCGTATAGGCTCGAGATTAATTTACTTTGGCTATCTCGTGTCTAGCCTTCACTTAATTTACTATTTATTTACTTGTCGAATTCTGACAAAAAATATCGAGATTTTAAAAATAAACCAGAATAGGGATTTGCGTAATAAAAATCATTCGTCAGAAAAATGGATACGGACATCTCGTAAATAATCGAGTCCCCGGATTCGCTTCGATATTCGAATGTTTAATTTGAAATCGTTTATTAGAACCGAAGGTTTGCGGTTTGTTTTGCGGATTACGATGAAAAACGGTGTAAAGGGTTGTCAGTTTAATGTTAGGCTTAATCGATTTGTTATTCTTTACGCGATTTATAGGTTTCGGAATAATATGCGTGTATAAGTAATTGTATTGGAATTCTGTTTTGTTTTGAAAATATCTAGTAGGTATTGCCAGCGTCCGGCGGTTTACCAGCGTGGTACCGGTTTCCGCTGTTTTTACCGTGATAAAAATTTTTGCTATTCCTGACTATTTAGCTGTGATCCGAATTTCAATCTGATCAGTTCGTCGCGATTGAGCAATAAACATCCAAATATTTACTTTAAAAATATTAGTAGGATGCAGACGATTACTTTCTAAAAAGCCGCGTAGTTCGGTGGTTAGAACGTCTGATTTAATATTCGTGAAGTTATAGGTTCGTATTTTATCTGGACTCCTAAATATATTCAAGAGCAGACAGATGTACCTACAAATTTGTCATCACCGTTGTCTTTAACGGTGAAAAAAAGCATCCTATTCTATGTAAGGTATCTTTTGAGGACATGTATCATAATATATCCATCATCTTATAAAAACAAAACAGTGTCAATAAAATGTTATTTAAAAGCGTAGTTTGAAATATAACAAAGGAAATAAAGTAATTTGACGCATATAGCACGTTATTTAAAAAAATAGAATAGCATAACAGGCAAAACAGCGAGATATTAGTTACATCAAAGAGTCCATCTGTAACAAAGACAACAATGTAAATCCAGAGACAGTTGTGTGTGATTAGTCAAAATCCGAGCGAGATGTGACTTATACCCAGTCGCCCATCTGATCGCGGCAAAGACAAAGGATGCTTGGTATGAGAGAAGGTGTGTAAGTCGGAATAGTTCCGTACCAGTTTAAAAGTAAAGATTACTTTCAATATCTAAGTTACGGCCGGTCCAGTGAGCTACGACTAGTCTAGAAAGTTTCGGGATTTTTTATGTTCCTTTAAAAAAATCTGCGGCTGGTCTTGTAGGTTACGGCTGGTCTAGTAAGTTGCGGATGTTCTAGTTAGTCGACGGTAGTCTAGTAAGTTACAGCTAGTATAGTCAGGAGAATTGCATCTGCCGAACCGGAGCCCCTAGTTCGAATCCACGTGCACCACTATCCTTTCAAACTCATACGTGTAATTTTTTACACTATTATGAATTTACTCTTGGCCGCCATCTCTGCTGATTCGAAGTGACGATGTGGTCTACGATGGCGAGTGTTTACCTTAGAAAAATCGATTTAATCTCGATTTGATGACACCAAGATTTTAATCACCGTGGAAAACCCCCGTTCAGGCAACGCATTGTACAGCCTAGACGTTCCTTCTTATCACAGATATAAAATCAAACCTCGTCGTTTGAGTATTTGAACGGCAACCAAGTTGCTGGAAGCAGGAGGCATGTTGCACAATGTCGCTTTAACTAGTTACAAACAATTTATTGAAAAAAGGGCAAGGTGGAATTAGATCAGGCAGATGCTGAAATTTGCCGCCTCCAGGCCACAACCTAAGGGACCTATTGAAAATCCAGGACTCACTTCATACCGACAATACGGCGGTGGTAAAATCTAGTAGTTTTTGAGGGTTCAAGTTTTGGAGGGTTTCGTCTTTTGCGTTCGGGCCAGAGATCTCCAATTATGACTGGGCTCGGGCTGCGAGCTCTTTTGTCAACATCAGTGTTGGTTATCGCGGATCATCTTAAAAGCTCCGATCGGGAACAATAAGTGAATCTTAAACGCTGCGCTTATCAGTGATATCAAAGTTAAGGTGCGCTTCCAATGATGCGACTCCGTAATCTTCAGAATGGAAACAAAGTAATAAATATTAGTGAATTTTATTTCAGTAAACTAATAACAATATAAACACAATACTTGAATATTGTTAAGCTGAAGTGATTGTTAGGTTAGCTGAACCGTGACAAGAATCACATACAATATTCAATAAAGAAATTGGCAAAGACGAAAATGTAAAATTATATTTCCTGAGAAATAATCACATTAAACGTTTAGACAAGCGCAGGAAAAAATCAGAAGTGCAACATTTTGATTAATCGTTTAGATTTATAATTTCAATAAACCTAAGTCTCGACATATATAATGTCAAAATTAAGACCGTTTCAATAAGAAAATATATCTGCATAATATCTATTACTATAAATATACATAAAATTAATTTATGACTTGGGTACTTTGGCACCAGAGGTGTCTCAAGCGGTGCCCTTTGATTTGAAAGTAGGTGTATTTTAAATACATTGACGTTTTTGGAATTTTTGAATCAATAAGTTGTGGCTTTCAGTAATTTGCTTGAAATTTCCTGAAAGCCAGCAACCAACCCAAGTCAACCATCATGTTGTATTTTTGAAAACTTGCCTTAACGAATATCAAAAGCACCGCTCAATAGAGCAGTCACATTTCACCTTTGTAATATTCCTGTAAATATTTTGCGTCAATGAGTCTAAAGATTCACCTCATTTCATGCTCAATTCTGACTTGGACTATCGTTGTCACTGCCTTGCCTAGCGAAGAGTTGCAGGAGTGAAAGGGACAAAATGTTCATCGGAGAATAGGGCTTGAATCGTGGAGCTGATTCAAGTAAAATCGTGATGACGATTGCATCGGCATTACAATCGATTTATTTGGAAACAATCGAATGACTTGTGACGCGGTTTTATAATGTTTTCTTTGAATTTTGGCGCCTTTTTACAACACTGTTGTCATAGACAAAGTGAGTTGAGAGCAAAGCAACACTTTATTGTTGTTGACTGTCATGATTGGTGTATCACACAAAATACATTTTACTGGTAAAATTCTGGACGCTAATATTTATGTAATTGAAGGCAAAATAGAACTATGTAGGTGTATGATACTCTAATACACACCTACATACTTTGTCTGTAGTATAGGCAACATATAGCCATTTTTTACAATCTAAGCAGGCAAGGTAACGGACAAATAATAGTTTTTTTTCTGTAACTAAACGATCCCTTGTAGACCGCACCATCACTTACCGTCATATCAGATGGTGGTCAAACGTAGCCCTATGAATGATAAAAAATAATAATAAAAGCTAAGTACAAATGTGAATATTGTGAAATCAATACATCAAACCGTAATTAATTTCCGCCTCGTTTTTCGAAATCGATTTTTATAAGTATAAAAATATTCATTAAGTGCCTACATCAAAACAAAAACTAAAAACACAAAAAAAGGTATTTATGATTGAACGTTTGTCTCATAAGAATGTGACTAAAATCATCCATTTCCGTTCATTATTTGAATACCGAATCAATAAATGTAACCGACTCACCGCTCAAACCGTTCCAAATTCGAAAGTTTTCTTTTTATTTTCAACGGAGGTTTATAAGGTGAGCTGTTACCAAAAAGGCTGAATACGCTATAGTACGCTTTGTGGCACTTTGGACCCGCGATCAAACGACAAAGACTTTTAAAAATGTACTCTAATAAACAAAATTACGATGTCAATCCGGTTCAAGTTGATTAATTCTTAATTTAAAGGTATAAGGTTGGTTATGGAGTGGAGTTTAATTTTCCGATTTGAATAATACGTGGTTAAAGTAGGTTCTCATAATAATGTTATTATTTGAGTCTTTAGAACGAGTGGGCTGGTGATCATAGCCCATTCTGTTGGAAAGAAGTAAGCATGAAGATTTTATTATAATTCCAACTAGCGAAGTGCTAGTGCGCTGTGCGTATAACGGGTTCAGTAGGAGAATCTCCTAATTTTTTTTAAAGTCCTTGTTTTCTTTGTTTCGATTTGAAGTTTTGATGATTCTGCTTATGTTTTGTTGGTACCTAATATCAATTGGCCTACTAAACGCACTATACTCCAAAGAGACAATAAGAGCTCAGACATAACGAAAACGATGGTTTTGTAGTAGGTACAATTTTTTAATATACTCTACCAATTTCGATGAAAGTTAAACAAACACCTATACCTCTTGGAAAGAAATAAAAATATCCTACTTATATCCTATTTATATTAAAAATGCTAGTTCGGATGTTCGGAAGCTTGTGGCTAGGCTCAGTCATGCCGGAACGTCTGAACGGAGGGTCTACCGCTTAATTATTATTTTTAACTTTTATAGGTTTACACTTGACCACCATCTCGCCTGATGTTAAGCGACGATGCGGTCTACGATGGAGCGTGTTTACCTAGAAGAAACCAATTCACTCTCGGTTTGAAGGAACCAAGATTATAACTATCGGGAAAAGCCCACTCAGGCAACTCGATCCACAGCCTAGACGTTCTTATCACAAACGTAGAGTCAAACCTCTTCGTCCGTGTCTTTGGAATATCTACCATGAAATGGAAATAATAAAAACTATTTTAGCTTATTGCTCTCTCCTTTCTTTTCACTTGAAATTATAGAGACAGCGATAGCAAAGTTATTACCGATTTAGGCGGTAGAAGGGCGGGTCTCAATCGAACATAATATAAATAACATAACGATAAACCACGAACATATTTTTTTAATCGCTCAAAAAGGTCCACCAACAAATTTGCTAGGTAACCTACCTTTTACAGAATTTTTTAATTTTTAACCTTTTGCCGTTAACAGAAATATATATTTTTTTCTAACTGCAATAGGTTTGCACTTGACCGCCATATAGACTTGACATGTAGGTGTTTAGGTACGTCGCCGTCGATTACTGAACCCTAACAAAATGTAAGCTATACAAACATTATACGTTGTTTGATGCTTAGATCAAAGGCATAACATAGAATAAATCCGTAGAAAACATCGATAGAGCTGCCACAAAGAATATTATTCCAGATATACTTCTTTAATGCGATATAATTTAACTAAGCATTCGACATAATCTAACGTCTAAATTACAGTATAAAAAAGTTTATGAAAATAAATGATGCAGTTACTGATTATTCTGGCGGATTAAAGGTTAAACCTTAACATTGTTTTCGTATAACACTGTATTGTGTATATAACCGACTTCGTGAAAATTTTAAGTTTTACGTTCGGTTTGATGCATTTTTTAACCAATTTCCACACAAAAAACACGTATATACGTTCGAATTGAGAAACCTCCTTTTTGAAGTCGGTTAAAAAGAAAATGACTTATTGTAACTATCCTACTCTCTTAATATTACAAATGTGAAAGGCACAATGTTTTTTATGGCGGAAAAATTACTAGAATGAGAACTACGCGAGTGAAGCTCCGTAACGCTACTAATTCTATTGCCTATATAATTACAAAAGCAAAAGCTCCAAACTAATAGTTTGAACATCACTGGTACTCTTTAAATTAAGAGTGATAACACGAGCAGGACATGTGCCTGATGGTAAGCAACATACCTGCCACATAACAGCACAGTGACACGCAGCTATTGGAACACGAAAAGTTCAAATCATTACTTAGGACTGCACTGCGCTCATCACCCAGAGAACTAAGATGTTATATCTCTAAGCCCTGTAATTTCTCTGGAAACGTTGCCCTTCAAACCGGAACACAGTAATAATCACTAGCAGAGTCATTTCTTTTTGGTTCCTCTCGATGTTTTTACTATGTGTCGGACACAGATTACTGAACGTTTTGTTTCAGTAATCTGTGTGTGATGTCAGTGTTAAACTATTCTAATTTGGAAAAAGAACGGCGTTTATATTTGGTTGTGATTTTTTGCATGTATGTTACGCGTGCTAACAAACGCTACATACATTGTTTTTTTTTTGTTTGGTATACTTACATACATACTATATTGGTATACATATTATATATATACATACTTCAGATGTCTCATATAAATTACATATATTGCAATCGGTACAGCGACTTTTCAAATATTGTCAAAATCTAAAATTTGCTTACCTGGATGACATGTGTCGAATGTACTTTACTAATACTGTGTCTGGGTGTTTCTGTGTATAATAAGTATGTATTTAGAATTATATAAGTATTATATCAGCTATCTGGCCACCATATTACAAGCTTTGCTTAGTTTGGGGTCGGATGGTGTTGTGTGCGAATTATCCACCAATATTAAAATTTATTTATTTATTTATAATAGTTTACTTTTAAATTGAAGTCAGTGTTTGTTTGTGAAAGTTAAATAATTTTAGGGTACTGTCGCATTTGCTACGGTACATACAGGATACTAGTCTACCACCCACTGGCTGCGTCGTATTATGTGAGGCTGGCGAGGTCGACCCGGCCGCATTCCTCGCGCGGGGCAGGGCTAGACGCGTTGTCGCCACACACACCACCGCGGTATTGTCTGCATCTATTCGATTGTTCACCTTTTGATTGGCTACAACATGCAAGACTTTTTATTCGAACTTATCTCCATTGGGCCTGTAAGGGAATTTATAGTGTTTCTAGAGTAATCATTGACGTCACGCCACCTCCAGTACCTAGATGTATATTAGGTATTATCAGCGCCTTGCTGTTTTACCCGTGTAGTTGTTGTTCCCTTTTTTTTTCGGGATAAAAGTAGCCTAAGTGTTAATCTAGAGTGTCAGCTAACTCCATACCAAAATTTACTGTAATCGCTTCAGCCGTTTAGACGTGAAGAAGTGACAAACATACACACTCACAAACTTTCGCCTTTATGATACTAGTGTGATACCAGTAAAATCTCGCATAATCGAATAATCTAGCATTTCTAAGAGTGTGGAACTGGTGTTCTTTGATACGATACAATTTTGCCATTTTTCTATCGAACTGCTCGTAGCTCGAAAAAGCGACATCGTTTCATCGTTGACGTTCCAAAGACTCGTTTGACTGCACTTCTGTGATAAGAACGTCTAGACTGTCGAATATTTTGCCTTCTTTAGCCGTTTTTTCGTAGGGGAAAATCTTCGACATGTCAGTGCCGGGCGATTGTACCGGGGTAGTGTCAGAGCGGCGGCGGAGGAACGGAGCGTGCTTGCGCTGTAGGCGCTTGTTCGATATGTGACCTCTTTTTAGTTTGCGTCATAGATAAGGACAACAGCAGTACAACTATAGGTAGCTATACAGATTACATATTGTACTCAAAGAAGAGATTTGATACAGGACGACAAATTTAATGTTAGTATTTGCAACAGCTCTTTATCTTCACCGTCTTCCTATGAGGCTAAGGTGATGTGCATCTTTATAAAAAAGGTAGGTAATGTAATGATAAATATAAACCTTTATTACATTGTTATTTAGTTACGGGAGTCACGTAGTCTTTGTATAACACAGTTACTTTTAATTAATAAAGATTTAAAAAAACATCAGGTGCGAAAATTTTAAGTTACAAATTATCAATTTTATTGATTGTCATTTTTTTTATTCATTGTAGTTTTATTCAGTTTAAAGAATTGGCACAAACGCTTTACACCGAAAGCACGGTTAGCATCTTTCTTGTGGAAGTGTCATGCTTTTGTCGCGGCACATCACTCTGTTGCCATAGAAAGTATGCACGTAATCAGCTTACGATTGACACAAAGGAACCGCGCGGAAAATCTGGTTCTGTACGTAGTATATGTAAACTCTTTGGTTATTATCGTGAAAAATATTCCGGGTAAGCCGATTGTCTGTAGAACAAGAAACCGCGCAGTCAGTGACTTGAAACACAGAAAGAAACATTCTCAGTACGTGTATGTGATGGTTCCTGCGAGCGATCTGACCGCATTCCGGAGAGGACGCGCACTCGTAGACAACGCGACGCCAGAACGACCCGGCACAACAACTACCGCCTGTTATAAAATAAACATTAGTGTATTATTATGTGACCATTCAAAGGTAAGAAAATAAAAATTGTTTTACAGTGTTCTAGTGTGATTGTGCGTAACACATTTGTGTTACACACAATCACACGAGAACACACCTACATAGGCAAAAATGTGTAACTTTCTTGTTAACTAATTTTGTCTTTGTAAATCAAAGATGGCAATTTCATAATTTTTGTTTATTTTCTGTTTAAATGTTTCAAAATTCAAATAGGTTTTTGATACCACCAAATTACTTTCTATAATCACAATGATTACTTTTAATAAAGAGACCTATGGCATTGGCATCTGATAGCCTCTACTGCCTACCGAACTTTTCTTACCGTACTGAACAAGTGCAGGCTACATTTGAGACTTGAGACGATGGCGTAATTGTACTCATCAAACATATCACACTAACATAACACAACGGGATAGAAGCCAGAAATTAATACATGATGAATCAGATGACATATATGATACAACCGATTAAAAGTTAAAAATGAAAAAAGAAGAAGAACACTATTAGCTGACTATTATTATCATTGTATAAATTCAGACCAATGGAAACTGCGTTGCCAGACATATTGCATGCCTCTAGAAGAAGAGGCCAGTTTGTATGGGTCAATTATTTAAATGTTTTGTATCATCTTATCTTACCTGCAAACAGCAACAAAGATTTTTGTATTTGTATGGGTACAAGGGTACGTCAGACAGTACGACCTCGGTTTGAGCTGCCGCCGAAGTAGGTTACATTGTCATTCACCAAATCAAGCCTATACATGGTCCACCGCTTGGTATAAGCCTCTCCGAAGATTCATCATTATCATTGATGATGATACATCAATAAGCCCGTATGTAATGACTTGTAAAACTGAAATTTATTTGAAAAACTATAGATAGACAGAAAAATCTTTATTGTGACACAAACAAACGGAAATAGTACAGTAAAACACATATGAACGGGCACCACAAACGGCACGGCGGCTTTATTGCTGAAAAGCAATCTCTACCAGGTAACCGTATAATTAGAACGATATAAAATTGTGTACAATACAAGAATAGGCCTATATTGAAAACAATTATAGAATTAATAAAATGTACGGCTACATATTATTTAAAATAAATACTCATATTTGCAATTAGTTAATTTAAAGATTGAAGTACTCATATTTTTAGGTGGGAATTATCGACCGCGGAGTGTTTTGACGAGTTGTTGTTTATTTGAATTGGTCGTTTTTAAGATGACTACTATTGTTGTTACTAACATTTGATATGTAATTATCCAAAATATACCATTACAAATCTTATATCTATGCATCGTTGAAACAGTAAATTATTCTAATTGCATGACAAATACATTTCAACTCAGTAAACCTCGACCACTTTTGTCTCGTATATTTATTATCTTATGACCTGCATTGTTAGAAACAAAAGCACTTAAAAAGGAACATTAGTTGCGGTTATTCTCAATTCACTTCTAACAATACAGCACAAAGTAAAGATAATTCCAACAAAAGACACAAATATCAAAAGAGACAATACATAAACAAGGAAATATTTGTGGCCGAAATTGGTCCCCACAGGGACACCCGCATCCACAGCGCTTTCACCACAAAACACAGTACTGAAACTAAGCAGAAGTCAATCTTTTGTACGATTCACAACAATCTGTACATTTAGCATTGTCAAATACAATACAGATACAATGAACCGTATCCTAAAAATTGTGAAAACAAAGTCCAAAGCCCCCTGTGGATCGAAATTCGTAATGACAAGGAAAGGTGTAACAAATCATTCTGAGTTTCAGATCACACTGCATACTATTTTGAACTTTATGTCCATTCCAAAAAGTAATTCATCGATTATAAATCGTATGTTACTAACTCGGGAATCTTCAATTATTTTATTGCAGATTCAATTGAAGCGTCGACGTGGTAGGGTTGAAATTTCTCTACCAATTATTTTAAAGGACGATTCCGCGGAGTTCAGTATAGCTTTATCAAATTTTGAGTTGTGACGCCACCACCGCATTTTACCATGATTATTGAACTCTGTGTAGAATAAGAACAGTTCAATGTTTTCTTCACACCTCTTTATTGGCCGAGGTAAATTTCTACGTATTTATTTTTATTATTCTCGTGTACAGGATCATTACTGGGGTATTGTTGTGTAATTTCACACATTGGGCGACACTGCAGGCGAAGCGGACAGATTTTAGCAGGACTTTTGAAGAATAGACGGTACGAATAAAGGAATGTATTGTTCGATATTTTGGTCAACAGTGGCATTTAGTTACCGAATTTACCAAATCACTCCTTCAAGGAATCCAGCTATTACCCCATGCGGTTCCTTTTCTTAGTTTTTATTAATGACAACAATAGATTAAAAGAACTTGAATTTACATAGTAAATCTAGGTAATACTTTAAAAACATACGGAGCAGGTGGCGCATATCTTAGAAAGATGTCTCTCTTGAAATATGTCTGTTTTCTCACGACATTGTCATTCACTGCTAACGTCAGTGGTAAATGGTGACAGCAATTTGTCCATCAGCACTTGCAAGAATATACAGGCAGGGTTGTGACAATGCATTACGTTTGTGAAATCGAGCAATCATAGATTTAGAGTAAATAAAGTTTTGCAGACGTCCTAACTGTTAGGCGTCTATGGATTGCATTTGTATAATTTTACATTAGGGTCTTACGCTGACCAAAAGTTTTTCTGACAAAGATTCCTTTAAAAGATGTATGAACATATATTTGGACAAGTAATATAATGAGAGACCGTGAGAACTTTCCAAAAATATTTATTATACCTACATATATTATATGTACTTTTTTTTTTAAACTTTTGTAGTCCCTGTAACATAAATATTTGATTTAAATTCATACAATAATTACAAAATACGACTAAAATTTAACTAACATCGAGCCCGCATTTAACATTCAGGCAGGTGTTCCTTTTGTATCCAAACAGTCTGTTTCCAAAGATTAGGTTGACAATAGGTGCGCGCGCAGATTTAAGGTGCGCGAGCGCATGTATCACTGACCAATTCAATTCATTGTGCAACGTTACTAATGCCGTAAAATCGCATTGAATTGATTTATAGAGCAAAGTACGCCTTACTTAAACATGCGTCGTTCTTTAGAATTCAATTTGCGCGTGATTTGCTTTCCTTGTTTCCCTGTTTGTCCATTAGCATAAGCAAACATACATATTAACATACAATTACGTATTAATACATACACAGATAAAACATATTAATCTACAATTCAAATGGGACGCCAAAATGTTTGTTACTAAACTACCTAACGTAGATTTTGGGTACCTATAGATAGGGTCTCTTTTTTGTTTGAAAGGACAACAAAACAGTTATGCCTATGTGATGGTCTTTTAAAAAATGTTTTCTCTGCTAAAATTAAAAAAGGTACCTCAAATCACGCATTGGATTTTAAATCCAGTTCCGAAAATACGCCGACATTTCCCGAACAAACACGAGCGCCCCTGTCGTCAAAATTTTAGTCACTCATTGCAGTATACAATACAGAGATTAATTATTACGCTTTTATTACCCCAAAGTAGGTATAGAACAACACATTTAAAATATCGAACCTCAGAAATGATAGTTCTTGTTTTGTAAGAAATACGAATACTTATACAAATAGGTACAAACACCTACTACAAAAACAACTCTCCAGAAAAAATATTTTTGATCATTCCTGAAACATCAAAACGCCAAGTTATTATTTGTTTGAAGACCTTGATATATTAAATAATGTAATAATATTGTAATGAATAATAAATGAACTAAATTAAAGACATTGAATAATTAGTTGTAGGTAAATAAATTTTGAGATATTTTATGTAAATTCACGCGTACCTAATATCCGTGAACGCTGTGCTATCATGAAATTGCTTTTACATGGTGACGTCACAAATATGGCGATAATTTGTAGACCGTCATACCTCCATAATAAGTAATGGCACATCCAGCCTTTTGATTGAAAAGCCTGGTTGTACCATTTCTTCTGGAGGAGAAAAATAAAAGATTGAGATACTCACATAGTCCATTATATTTAAATTACCACTTGGTTATAATACATGCTATATTACTGTGTCGTTACTTCGATTGAACTCAACTGACTGACTATATTTTCCGCACGACGAAAGTATCGTGACTATGGAGGGGATTAGACTAGAGTCTGTTATTGGCTGCAACTTAGCCAATGACAGACGCCGATAGTGCTGCCATCTCGATGCAGCATTGGTTCTTTTAAAATTCGCGCTAGTTAGTAACGACACAGTATACAAATATAAGCTAATATATAAAAAGCGAATATGTAATCTAACAGTCGGCCATCCAACAACTTTGTATGACCTCATACAAACAAGTACAAACTAAACAATGTTAAATAAAACATTTTATATGTAATTATCATTGTTACAAAATTGTTAAACATAATAAAAATACTTTATTTACAAAATGACTAAAATGTTAACTGGATAAACCAGTAAATGATTATTAGTCAGAAAATGAATCTTTCAATATAAATTAATAGACTACAATTGTCAAAACACCAATAAAATATTTATCTGACAGACATAGCGTCATGGTGTCCATACAAATGCATAATGTTTGTAACAATTGTTTATTCATAATGGACTTTATATCTCTGTATTTCGAACAGCTCAACGGTTATCTGCATATTTTATATCTGTAGTGAATTACTGAATCTAAATTCATTCATAAAGATTCTATATATATAAATAATTAGTGTTAGAATGACAATAATACAATTTGAAATAAAAAGTGAAAACAAAGCATTATCAACAATTCGATTTTCTACCATAATGTACACCAACAGTTATTATACATTAAATTACGATTAATCAGTTTCTGCATTGTTTGTTATTAAATTATAGGAAACTAAACAGAGCCGATAAGGCAAGGCATTACTGAACGATGAGTAACGGTAAAACATTACTGTACTAACATTACAACTTTCTATTTTAGACATTTCCATTTCATCCAACAAAAGAAATACTGATCTTATTTCATTACTATATGAATTGTTAATATAATTTTAACACAGATGATTATTTCATATACGATAGGCCAAGACCACGTATTAGTTACACATAGTGTCTTAAAACTATACGAAGGGCAGAGCCCACGTAACAGTGCACCTTGCACCTTAAAACTTTACGAAGGGCAGAGCCCACGTAACAGTGCACCTTGCACCTTAAAACTTTACGAAGGCAGAGCCCACGTAACAGTGCACCTTGCACCTTAAAACTTTACGAAGGGCAGAGCCCACGTAACAGTGCACCTTGCACTTTAAAACTTTACGAAGGGCAGAGCCCACGTAACATTGTCAATATAAAATGTCTGAATGTGTACAGCACCTGCAAACATATGAAGCAAACACACGTAAAATTAATTAAAGCATACAACGGAAAATCCGCGTATGCAAATTAGTATACTTACACTCATAGGTACAATCGATTTTATTTAATTCAAGCAAGCAATAGACATTATCAGACTGGAAATTTGTCTTAATATAGACTATATTGCCCAAATTTGGGTTTGAAGACTCTTAAATTTCCATATCTCATCGCTCTTGTTCTGATACAGACAGCTCCACAATAACTGCCCAAAATGTTACTTCCAGGAATAACACCAGTCTTCATACCGGATGACACTCTGGAACTACGCTTCCATAGGGTAATGAAAATATTAGTTGATAGGGTGCAATGAAAAGAGTCCCTATTAAAAATGAGAGTACTCAAGGTTCCATTCTCGGACCCTTCTTACATATTGTATTAATGATCCATATCTTATAATAAAGAAAGATAAGACACAGAAACAGCTACGTTCGGCAACGATTTGTCACAAGTCTAAAAGAGGAATAAATTATTTCAAATGACCACTTCCTACAAATATGTAGTTTGATGCAAATAATCAAGGAAACTAAGTGTATCCTGATCGTTTTCTGCAATGTACTGGGCTTTAAACGTGATAGTAGAATTAAATACAAACTTATCAAACCTGTAAATCCTACTCTGTCTAGGCATTTCAGTAGATTTGAAATTTCAGCTGAGTCCTGCATAGAGCGAGTGGAAAACCAACTAGCTCAGTTCAGCAGCCCACATAGTTCTAACAGCCTCGTCATATTATAGGTAATTACGAATATATATTGGAGGTAAGGAAAAAATTAACCGGACTAAACAAATCAAATGATTTTAAGAGCACATCTCGAAATAGTGTTGCCGACTTTCAGATTAAAGTAACAAATAACGCTTCCAAATTTAAAAAGAGTTTGCTTATTTATTGCAATTTCTGCACAAGTGGAAGGCGAAATGCCACCAAGTTCAAAGGTAAAATAAGATGCTACCCGAAAACAGACTATCCAATGGGCAAAGCATATTATAATGTAGATGATATTATTACAGACAACAATGTACGGAGAATATCCTGCTATAGTTAGAATTATACATAAGGGAGAATATTTTTTACGTTTTACCAATAATACGTCTTATTATAATTCCATAGTCAGAATGAGTCGCCAATATAACGAAGTCCTTGTCTCCAATAGGGACATTGATATTTTTCACTTAAAATTATTCCAATTTCAGAGGAAAATCAAAGAAATTTTACGCTTAATCTAAAAGAATAACCCTGTTGTGCTTACTGTAAATACTATTATGAGTTTATTTTATATTATTTGTAAATATCTTATTTATCTACTGTTTCAAAGCATGTAAGTTTTAAGTTCAGATCTGTTGCCCTAATTTTCCTTTTGTATTATCTCTAATTTAATATTATTATTATCAAACCACTGTATTTAAACAAATGTTGTTTCTAGGCCTACATAGCTTTGAATGTAATACAGTTCTGTACAGTATACTCTATGTTGTAGTTTGTGTTTATTACATTCTGTTGTGTATGCTCATCGAAATGAATAAATAAATAATACTTTACTAACGTAAATCTTTACAATGTTTGTGTCAGTTATTTAGGTAATTTGTTATTTTAAAATGCTGAATCCTGTTCACAATGGCACCTGATTGACAGGGCTCCTTTTAACCACAAAGCAAGACAGCTGCTTTATTCTTATTTCACTGTGGTGCACCACATATTTCGTAAAGTAAGGAAATATTCGAGTAAGCTCTGATGATTTAGCTGGTTATGGCCACGTCCTCGGGTTTCACCCGCACAGTTCTGATGAGCCGTAAGTAGTTGCGCAATTAAGCTCAGAGTTATTTTTTTAGTTTCACTTCTGTCGGCAGTCCCTGATGACTGCCAATATTTTTGAAACTAGCAAAACATACGGTACGATTTAACTATCTCAGGAAACTGATAAAAACTTTCGTTTTCATAGGGGAAGTTAGCTTCCCTAACCTCGTGTTTACACAAATTCTTTGCTCTTAACGTTACCAGTGACCTTCTAAATTAATGGTTCGAATAGGTAAACCTGTAGACAAATGTGTTGTATGTATATTGACAACAGTCAACAGCTGTTTGAAAATTCGTTACTTCGTAACGACATAATTACGACTAGTAAAATCTTTAAATCGGAGGTACTCTTTAACTATCGAAATTATATACCGTGTTTTTTTTTTGAAACTGCTTACTCGAGCTAACCCATTCATTTGGCGAAGAAGACCTAACACTTGATGCATAATATTGGAAGGAGAGCTCGCGAGATAAAACAGCACAAACGGGTAGCCGTCGCGCGCGTGCACTCTCCTTGAAAAAGCCGCCGGACGCGGTCGAAACTCGAGTCGGATTGACCGACCGTATATACGTGAGTGTCCTGTTATCCAATTAAATATGTAAAACAGCACAAGTGATAAGATATATTATTATTAAATCTGTACTATCAGCTGAAGTTACGAAACACGTTTTAAATTAATTAAGTGAGCTCCTAGACCGCGCACACAGACGAAGCATTTTGGTAATATACAAGTTGACAAGTTATCATTCTCGAGAAGATAAAGAGTCCCGAAGAAAGATGTTGTGGTTAAATAATCTGTGAACTAATCTCATCACAGACCACTGAAGTTTTGAAATAGCCGTGGTATTGCTAAATAAAGCATAATTTTATTTTTATTTATCCGATTTCCGCAGAGTTAAATTTATAGGACGATTGATCTGCACAATACTAGGTATTTGTCAAATAAACAATAATTAAATGCGGTTGTTCAGTAAGAATCTGGAGTATTAATTATGAGACTAGACTACACTTATAGTTTCATTTGAACAAGAGAGGTTTAAATCGGCTATCACGGCATCAGTTTGTGTGTAATGGTGAGAGAAGAAGAAAAGAGGGTGAGGATGTGGGTGTGTGCGTGTGCGTGAAACGCTCGACAATTCACAAGATGACAATTCATAATTGTAATCTTTATCATCAGATCACTCCACCGGCGCACTTTGTGCATGTTCTAATTGGCTGGGTACACGGTACCGTTAGAATAATCAGAATCAATTATTGCTATAACTGTGAACAAAATGTGGTTTGTGTCAGTGTCCGTGGGGAGTCCTTCCTAGTCAGTTATCAGTTAGACAGTGGGTTATTAGAGTGTACAGTTAGATTCCGGAATCAATAGCCCCTTTGATGGATGATGATTAATCTAAGATCGATTGTAATTCACGGTATCTAGACACCGCTCACTCCGCGGTCTTATCAGCATAGTTGACTTACGTTTAACATTTGACCGCAACAATTCAAAGACTAGGCGAGTGAGGTAAAGTTACTTAAAGTTTACGCTGCCATCAACTGATGAAAGAGACGAACAGAGGTGAAGAAGACTTCCACACTTCCTTTCTCTCTACTTTCAACCATGGAAGTGCAAAATGACAAAGGAAGTCTGGTTTTGCTTTGATGCCTTGAAGTTAGGTTTGTTATAAAGAGAACTAATCAAACCTTTAACCTTAAAAATATTAAAACTTTAAATTTGCTAAGTAAAAGAACTCACGGGAAGTTCCCGATTGTGGGTGTGATTGATGGCCGCGCGAATGTCGCCCGAAGCAGGCCACACAAGAGACGTGGACCGCGCGAACTCAGATCGCGGCTGGCCGCGCGAACGCCGCTCGCGACTGGCCCCGCGACTGGCCCGCGCGAACACCGCTCGCGACTGGACGCGCGAACACCGCTCGCGACTGGCCGCGCGAACACCGCTCGCGACTGGCCGCGCGAACACCGCTCGCGACTGGCCGCGCGAACACCGCTCGCGACTGGCCGCGCGAACACCGCTCGCGACTGGCCGCGCGAACTCCGCTCGCGACTGCCCGCTGACCGCATAGACGCCGTCCACCGCAGGCCGCGTAGACGCCGTCCACCGCAGGCCGCGTAGACGCCGTCCACCGCAGGCCGCGTAGACGCCGTCCGCCGCAGGCCGCGTAGACGCCGTCCATCGCAGGCCGCGTAGACGCCGTCCACCGCAGGCCGCGTAGACGCCGTCCACCGCAGGCCGCGTAGACGCCATCCACCGCAGGCCGCGTAGACGCCGTCCACCGCAGGCCGCGTAGACGCCGGCCGCGTCCGCCGCCGCAGGCCGCGTAGACGCCGTCCGCCGCAGGCCGCGTAGACGCCGTCCGCCGCAGGCCGCGTAGACGCCGTCCGCCGCAGGCCGCGTAAACGCCGTCCGCCGCAGGCCGCGTAGACGCCGTCCGCCGCAGGCCGCGTAGACGCCGTCCGCCGCAGCCGCGTAGACGCCGTCCGCCGCAGCCGCGTAGACGCCGTCCGTCCGCTCTTAGTGACGTTTAGCTCGAAAAGAATGGAAACATATTTCTTTTATCTCATCTGATGTAATTACCTAAATAATACACGAATGTTTGGCCACACTAGTTATCTATGACCATAAAATTGTTAAATAACAAAATAAAGCCATATCACTACATAGTACAAAACAAAGCCATTTCCCAACGTTTATTTATTTGTCCATGTATACGAGTATGATCTTTAAAACCACCAAACAGATTTGATTCAAAAGAAGGGTTTCTACGTATAATGTGTGTGCAAAATAGTAGAAAACCCTAATCATTTTACAGGTTTCTAATTCGAGGTCATACATAAATTGCAAGCGCTGGCTGAACCCTACCATATTTAGGTTTACACTTTACCGCCATCTCGCCTATGCTAAGCGACGATGCGGTCTACAATGATAGAGCTCGTTTACCTAGAAGAAACCGATTCACTTTCGGTTTGAAGACACAAAGATTGTAGCCATCGAGGGAACCCCAATCAGGGCAACGTATTCCACACCCTAGACGTTCTTATCACAAAAGTAGAACCAAATTTCTTTTGTGACTTTGGAACATCAACCATGAAACGAAGTCGCTTTTTGAGCTACAAGCATAGTCCCATTATGATGATAATGTAACTCCTGTAGTCGAAAATGGTATGTCTAATTTCTATGTCTATCTTTTAGGGATAGGTAGACCATAATAACTATTTTATTGGTATATTTAATATCGACATTGCAATCGTACGAGTTTTTCTTGTGGCATAATTGCACTCGTAGCGAGAGAAAATTGAACTTAGTAAATATTATGCAGTAAATACGGCTGGGAATTAAGTGCTTTGAATATCTTACATACCCTTGAACTCTAGTTTGCGTGTCAGCGCTGCCGTAGGAGTAGACTGTTTCTAGGACAATGAAATGGCGGGTGGCGTACCCACTGGAAAGCCAGACCGTGGGACCGACGTTTAAGTGTTTGCCGACCCGCATGTCTTCTGATGGTGCTTGCTCAGCACTCCGCGAGCGTCTTCTCAGGACCGGCTGCACGACGCTTGCTCTGCATGTGCTCCAAGATCAGGCTCTGATCGAGGAGCATACACTCCCATTCTAGTAGAACGCTCTGGAATTTAAAATACTCTCGCCAGTAACGGGTAGACAATAAACACAAAAGATAAGAGCAACTTTACCAGTGTAGTTCTGTAGTTACGTATTAAGACTAAGTAAAGCATCACTTTAATAACAGTATAGTTATCGGTTGTTTAATTTTTTATGACAATGGTAAAGAACAATTAATGACAAAGGAAAGTCGTGGAATTTTTTATTTCAACAATTCTTTCCAAATCTTCCAATATAAAACTTTAAACTTTTAGACAGAATCTACTTTAACTCACAATGCACCACAATAGTTTTAATTTCACGCACTACAAAAGTGTACGGTGTACGGGTAGTTTTGAATATAAATTGACTGGGGTGACATTTAAACAAAAAAAAATTTTTTTTCAACTATGTGAAAACAAAAAGACAAAAATAAAATGAGGGTAGTCGTACTTTTTTTTCTTATTCACCCTGTGGAGTATTTTAATTGACGCGATCCAATCGCTATCAGGATTTGGGCCTGTGTCACTGTATGTTCTCGATCTAGGTCGAACAGTGATCACAAACATTTCCTAATTCTTGCAAAATATTGGGATATATTAATTATGTCGTACCCATTTAACTAGGGCGCGCGAGTTAATACCGCTTCTGAAATAATGGCACATCCAGCCTTTTGATTGAAAAGCCTGGTTGTACCATTTCTTCTGGAGGAGAAAAATAAAAGATTGAGATACTCACATAGTCCATTATATTTAAATTACCACTTGGTTATAATACATGCTATATTACTGTGTCGTTACTTCGATTGAACTCAACTGACTGACTATATTTTCCGCACGACGAAAGTATCGTGACTATGGAGGGGATTAGACTAGAGTCTGTTATTGGCTGCAACTTAGCCAATGACAGACGCCGATAGTGCTGCCATCTCGATGCAGCATTGGTTCTTTTAAAATTCGCGCTAGTTAGTAACGACACAGTATACAAATATAAGCTAATATATAAAAAGCGAATATGTAATCTAACATAAGTATTATCAGCCTGTTGTATTCAAAATTAATAATAATTGGCTGACCTCGACTGGCTTAGTTACAAGTGAGACTGCTCGTAAAGCCAGAGGTCGTGGGTTCGACTCCCAACCAGGATAAATATTTGAACAAAACAAATATTTATTATGTGTCAAATATTTGGTATATCTCCCATAGTAGGTAACTAGAAGCTTTGCTTACGTTTGCACTAGCTAGTATCGTATAAGGAATGTCCAACAATATGTAGGTATATAATTTCTCAGTAATCACAAAATTCTGTACAAGACATTGTTAACATCAGAACTTATGCAATAAAATATCAAAACTCGAAATGAACTTAACAACTAAGCCATATACTATAGTCACCACTACAACGTAACAACACTATAATAATAAACGTCAGAAAATATTCCCGGATTAACGTAATGTATCCACAATATTCAAATAAAATAACCTCTCCTACAATCGAATGAAAACCTCAATGAGATTTAACAAGCAAGAATAAAATATCGACTACCAACCAACAGAACTGTCGAATGGCGACCATTCTAATAAAATCCACCTTTCACAACTCCACGTTTTATCCGAAAAGATCAAGATATACTGGTCAGATATTATGCCTATTTTATTATAGAAGAAGGTTTTCATACAATTGAAAACGGCCGGTTCGAATCGAAAATGTGGGAAGTCTCTGGGGAAAATCCTGGAATAAGGGTGACAAAGTTATATTACAGCGTTTCTACTTGGATTTGTTTAACAATAGATTAAAATGGAATTCAGTCGGATAATATGGAAATCGTATTTACTTGTACCAAAGTGAACACTGATACAGCAACACCTTACTAAGAGTAGGTCTCCTAACATTTTATTAATACTACTGTTAGCGTCTTTCAGGAATGTTCTACATATGTAAGTAGATAGATAGAAAACTCTTTACTGTGACAAAAAACAGACATATGACGGTACTAAAACTAGGCCGCCAGTTGCGGTGCTAAAGCTAGCATCGCAAACGGCAGCCTTATTACTGAGAGTAATCTCTTCCAGGCAACTAGCTTATAGGAAATTCGCCAACATACTGGATTAGGAGAGTAGTTAGTATCTAGGTATGCTAAGGTTAGTAGGGCCCTGAAACTTCTGCAATGTCTTTTTATAAAAAGCTGTGAATATCAAAGTTTGTTAAGATACTCGTTAGGATGATAATAAAGGGGTAGATTCTTTAATATAGATTAATTTTATTTTGTTACTTAATAATGGGCAACAGAGGTCCCCAACATCGATAGAAAGATGTATGTCGCATTACACTCGTAGCTCTGACCTTTCTGAGAGTAGTCTCGGGATCGGTTACTGTTATTCGCGTTAAGGCAGTTTGCGTTCATACCTTTAAAAAGTTGGAAATGTTAATTTAAAATACAGAAACAAAACAAACATCAAGTGTTTGTCCTGAGAGGGAATCAAGCCAACGACTTACGGCGCAGTGAGCAAACTTTCTATCGATTTAGCCACGATATCTATCATCAGTAGATATTCATCATAGCTATCATCAGCCTATTCCAATCCACTGCTGGACATAATGCGTCCTTCTGTCTTGGCTCGCAACTCAAACCAATCCTCAGTATTTACGTTTCCATCCAATGCCTTCTGTCTTTCTTTTATCGTCACTCCATCTTGTGTCAGAGTGTTGTTCACAAAGTTTGCTGATTCGCGGTCTCCATTCAAGAAGACGATCAGTAGCTGGTGGTCGGTATTCATCCTACTTTCTTTTCTTTTATTAATGTTACAAATATCAAAGTTTAGATATTTGTTGCTCTTTGAAGCCGGAATGACTGTTTCAATCGGGTTGAAATTTGGAACACTATTACATTGGAGTTGTATATGAGTGATTTTTTTTTAAATAAAGAGTGAGCCTGCCCCAAACCAACACAGTGACACGAAGCTATCGGAACATGAAGAGTCCAAATCATTACTTAGCACTGCACTGCACTCGTCACCCAGAGTTCTAAGATGTTTTATCTCTAAGCCCTGTTATTTCTCTGGAAACATTGCCCTTCAAACCGTAACACAGTAATATAATCCCGTGAAAATAACGGGAACAGCAGCTGCGCCGGTAAAACCACTAATTTGTGTTCTCTACTCGTACTACAGAGAGTAACAGCTTTTAAGAAAAAAAAAGCAGCAAACGCTGCATACGAAACGAGAGTATCAGATCCTGAAGTAGATTTTTGATAGAATCAACAGCGGTGGACGTGGAGTGGTGGCGATAATGCCCCCCTTCAGACCGCGGCTGAATGCAAAGCAAAATTCGGTTCGGAAAACTTATAGATTGTTATTCCAGAAGGGTCCCAAATTTGGTTACAGGATTTATATACCGTTATCAGATTTGCTATTCAGATTTACCGAGGAAAATGGTGTTTGTGATTTTGAGGATAAGAGAAATTGAAAGTTTTGTAAAATAGTAGCTGACTGAATGTTGGCAGTAGGCGCGTCTGAATTTATATACATATTTTAAGATGTGTGATTTTATTAATTACTTAAAAGGAACTGGCTGTAACTATCAATAAAATAGAAGGAAGGAGTGTAGGGAAGGTTTTCGCTCAACAAAGTTTCAGAGATACCCACAGAAATCGAAATAAAGTATTATTTAGATTACTGTAGATTCTACAGTAATCTAAATAATACTTTATTTACTAGTTTATCTAATATATAAAATTCTCGTGTCACAGTTTTCGTTGCCATACTCCTCCGAAACGGCTTGACCGACTTTGATGAAATTTTTTGTACTTATCCGGTATCTATGAGAATCGGCCAACATCTATTTTTCATCCCCCTAAATGTTAGGGGTAGTCCACCCCTAAATTTTATTTTTTATTTTTTAGACAAAAATTTTAATTTCAATTTTTTTATAATACAACATACAAAAATACATACAATCCTCAATTTTCACCCTTTTACGATCAACCCCTATTTTTTAATAGCCATTTTAGTAATTTAATAATTTTTCCTCTCCGGTGGAAAACTGATCAATCGTCATTTAATTAGTTATCCCCGCCAGATGTCTATAGGTGTCACTTCTGACCCAGTAAACAGCACGATAATTTGGCGATCAAAAGTAGCCTATAGCTTATATATAAATTGAAACGCTAACCTCGAGAACTACTGGACCGATTTAAAAAAATCGTTCACCGTTCTTTCATACGTTCGTAATCCTTGAACGCTGTAGGTTATATATATGTACCACGGGCGAAGCCGGGGCGGGCCGCTAGTATTATATATAGTTATAGCCTACAGCACTCATGGATTACGTAGGTATCCAGGATAACAGTGAAAAAAAAAGTTGGGATCGGTCCTGTAGCTCCTTACTTTCAAACCGCTTCAGCTTTACAATATTAATGTAGATAGATGTATTGTGTTCTCCTCAGCCCCAATAAAGTCTTTACCTCAAAGAGTAAAACCCAACCCCAGAAAGAAATAAACTAGAGAGTACAGGAAGAGAACCGTTAACTGGAACACTTATTGGCCTGTAATGTCCCGATATTGAGATGTTTACTTAATAATATATTATTAACATCATTATTAATAAACATATTAATTTATTTGATAATTATCGCCTTCGTTAGAAGAGGCCAGCTCTCCAACCTATTCCAGAATTTTTATGTCTCGTCTCCGTAGAATTTCTTCGCTAAAATCAAAAATGTATCTTACAATAGCTTAGTGCATTCCTTTGTTATTGAAAATTTTATTTACGAGCGTATCATTGTTTAAGCACCACATTTAGATGTCACTAAAAAGCATTCCCAGTGTCGTAAATCAAGAGTTCAATTTAAAAACAGGTTCTACTGTTATTGTCGTTTCGTTGTCTCAACCTTTAGTGGTACATAAACTTTATAGTAACAATGAACACTTGACTTTTGAATCTTTCGTACCACACGCGAAGAGTTCTCCACGCAACCAGAATTACAGGTCTCTCGTCTACGCAAAAATGTTTTGTGACAAAGCTCAGCTTACACCAGGGGGTTGACAGCAATACAATTTCATAAAAGTGAATTTATTATACACATATTGTTATCACGTAGGCTGAGACGTCGTTACAAACAATAAAAGTAATTTTTACGAGTGGTAACCCTACGTGTAAATAAATTAAAAAGTTAGGTAGGGTTGAGAAACAATGTCACTTACCTCAGCGGCCGGAGATCTAAGTTTTGTCACCCCTAGATAAGAAAACGCTAGGGTTGCTATTCAATTAAATCACTTCAAAGCTTGCGGGCTTAATTCAATTGAAAATTTTCCGGATTGAAAACTTTGACTGAATAATAGCTTATTGTTTAAGTTCTAAGAGGTATTCATAAGATCTTACGTTTTGGCTGTATTGAGAGGTATAACATTGTTTCACTAAAAAAAAGCTTAGGTAATAAAAGCCAAACGTTCATAATATTTAGGTATTTGTACGTTCGTAACCTCCAAACAGCTAGAATGGCAATTGGTTTGAAAGTAAACTTTGTTCTAAACTAGTGGCCCGCCTATATTTCTTTCAAGTTGAATAAAAAATGTAGCAGTTGGTTATGTAAACGTGAGCATTTCAAGTTTTAAAAAACATTTCTACGAGTTCTTACGATGGTTTCAGAAGTTACCTCCAACGTGCAACATCCTACTAATATTATAAATGTCAAAGTATGGATGTCTCGATGTGTGGATGTTTGATGCTCAATCACGTCGTAACGTATGAACATATCGGACTGAAATTTAAAACACAGATTATAGATTATAGTCTAGAACCGGTGTCTAGAACACCGAAAAATAACGGGAACGGCAACTACGCGGTTAAAACCGCGGATCACTGCTAGTATGTTTAGTAATAATGTTCAGTATTATTAAAAATACTAGCAGTGCCCCGTACATACCTAAGTACACCATTTGTACCTATTCCTATTTTTGCCCCATGAAAAGACGTATCAACACCATGTTATAGTGAGTTTTCATAGTTATTTCAATTAATGAAAAAGGTCAAAGTATTTTAAGTTTGAGTTTTAATCTGCGACCGCACCATCGCTTACCAACATACCAATTGGTGAATGGGTAAAAATGTATATTTTTCTAATCAAGTTTTTGTTTTATCAACAATACCTCAGTTACTTTTAATCCTAAAGACAAAATAAAATACAAATCTGTTTTCGGTGTTTCAGCCCTACATCCTTAGGGTTGTCTGATTGGGTGCGTACGCACAGTTTTGTCGAGTACCCCAAATTAATTTTTGAGAACAAAATCCATTAGCGAATGAAGCTTTTTTACTCATTGTTTAGGGTTGTCCCATAATTTACGCGTGAAACCCGATTGAAGTCTTTTCTAAACTGCAGGGCGGAGAATGCACTCTGTAAACCAAATAACACGTGCGTCCGACAAATTTTAAGAACTCTTTATTACAATGGGACAAAGTTTGTTTTGGACTGTTCTTTCACAAGGGGTGTCATTTTTATCATGGGCATTTGGTGTTGTCTTGTCAACTCTATGATTTATTTGCGCAATTGTCTATAGCTCGATGCGTGTAAAGAGAATTTCCAATTGTGCCGGTCCTGGGCTGTTTTTGTGCCATTTTAATTTGACATTGTTACGGTGGCATTTATGGCACTATTTATGATCGAAGGGTTTGTTCGGATTTTTCGAACTTTGTTTAAGTATTGATAGTTTTGATAAATCGAGACGTAATCTTCGAAGTTTTGGTTTTTCTTTTGTTTTCGATAGTACTTCTTCGTTCGAGCCTTTGAAACTTCAACTATGAAGCGATAGAAAAAGAATCATATCGATAAAATGGTATTATTAGATCGTGTACAGTAAATATATCCAACAACTTTCTTAAATAGTAAATTACTTGTACTTATCCATGAATATGTTAAGATACCTAATTTACTACAAATACATTCAAAATTGAACAATATTATTAGATTTTAGAACAATATCAATTAAAAAAATATGTAAAAAAATCAAAAATACGCTCCTATAAAGTTTGTCCGCCAAACCCGCTAATATATAACGAGCAACGAGGCAAAACAATGGTCCATCAGCTGTGTACATCGACCGTAATGCCCCGTTCTGTATTCATGTCGGATAATCCACACAATGACGTGTGTGATCATCAAAATAACTATAAAAGTACAATAAGCAGCTTATTCGTGTTGAGCGATTGTTCGCGACTGTACGAGATGTACCGACAAAACGGTTAATGTTACCACTAGCTGTTGTCTGTGACTTTCTCTGCAATAGAACTGATGTTACTATGTATTGTACTCGAACATTTAAAATATTAAACAGTTTTATAGGTATAGACAGACGGTAGGACATTTGACTAATACGTTTATTACATTAAATATTATATTATGTTATATTATTATGCGCAATATTTGCTCATAGCAAGCAACACAGGGTCTCGCAGCCATTGGAGCATGAAGAGCCCAAATCATTTCATAGCACTGCACTACACTCGTCACCCAGAGAATGGTTTTTCTCTGGGCTCTGTATTTTTGCTAAAAATATTGTCTTTTAAACTGAAACACTGTGCTGTAATGTAGAAATTACTACTTGTCTGTAGAATAAATAACTGGCAAAGGCGTGGTACTTCCTCAGGCGGACTTTGAAAAGAGCCCTACTGCTTCAAAATGTTATGTTATAATTTAAAAACAATATTTTATATTTCGCAACCATTTTTGAATTCGAAACAGTTTTGCTCACAAGTATACATTCTGAATTCGAATTTTGAACTTCGAACACTAAATCTGTTTCAACATGGCGGCCTTTTGTTACCAATTAGGTGAAGTGTACCAGTGAAGATTTAATCCTATTGGCTGCTTTGTGTGCTCAATTATAAAATGCGTTTGCGCCATATTGTGTTCACAAAACGTTTATAAAATGTATTGTGAAGCACCTTTTGCTTTATGACGTGGATTAAGTTTTTGGTAAATTGGGTCATATTTATTGTTTGATGTAAGAATTTGCTTTGATGGTATTAGTTTGTAATAGGTATTATTGTGTAGTTCCGTTGTGACGAAGAATTTTTTATGAGCTGCTAAGATATTTGCCTAATTTATGCTATTTTATAAGTATCCTAAGATTTTAGTAATGTTATAAAAGTGATAGTTTGAATATTTAATATTTGCTGCTCAGTCATGTCGGAACGACTGAACGAATTGGGCTGTAATTTTAAACATAGATAATAGTCTGAAATAGCTCATAAACTAATGTTTATTGCTGATTAACTAAAAGAACGGGAACTAAGTAGGTAAAAACAACGAGTGGAGTTTGTAAATATCGTCATACTCATATTAAAAATGGCAATGTTTGGATGTTTGTTGCTCAATCACGTCGCATATAAATATATCGGGCTGAAATTGTAGAGGTAGGATTCTTTGCAGAGTCCATCTGCGGAAGTACCACACCTTTGCCAGTTATTCTACTGCCAACCAGTAATATGCAAATATTACTTTGTTCCGGCTCGAAGGACAATGTTTCCAGTGAAATTACAGGGCAAAAGCATAAAACATCTTATGTCTTATCATCATCTGACGAGCGCATTGCAATGATTTGGACTCTTCATGTTCCAATAGCTTCGTGTTCCTATGCAGCTGTTATGTGGCAGGTTTGTGGCTGATGGTAAGCCACCAACCTGCCACAAATAAACGAAACTGAACAGAAGATGCTATAGAACTTGTAATCGTTTATATAAATACTAGCAGCGCCCTACGCCTTCACTCGCATTTTCTTCATTCCCGTTTTTTTTTTCGGGATAAAACGTAGGATATGTATTTGTTCAGACTATAGTCTAGTTCCAACCTTTTCTTTTTATTTTATATATGTACTAGATGCCCGCCCCGGCGTCGCCCGTGGTACATTTATACACTCATCAGGATCCCGTACATATACAACAGTGAAAGAATTACTGAAATCGGTTCAGACATTCCTGAGAATATCGCTTTCAAACACCTCTTCAGCTACCTGCTACGCCACCTATCGGAAATTGGTCGTACCAACTCAGAGATTAGCAAAGGTTTTATATTCAAGAGGTATGTAATCTGTGATATACAATGACGCAATCTTAGACACATGCTGTCATGTGTCATGTCAAAGCACGAAACTCTCAATATTTTTTCCCGATTTTGTTACATTCTTGATTCATGCTCCGCTTCTGTTAATAGTAGCGTTATTTTCTATAGCCTATAGCCTTCCTCGATAAATGGACTATCCAATAGAAAAAGAATCTTTCAATTCGAACCAGCACTTCCCGAGATCCTAGCTTTCAAACAAACAAATAAACAGACAAACTCTTCAGCTTTATAATATTAGTGTAGATAGTATAGATATGTAATATATAGTGACGAGACGAGCAGGACATGTTCCTGATGGTAAGCAACATGCCTGCCACATAACAGCACGGTGACACGCAGTTCCTTAGGTACGCAGTTTAGTCCTTTTAACTAGACTAAAAATATTATAAAACCGAAGGGATTTTTTGTTGGAATGCTCTAATCGAAATACCGGAATGGTTTCGAAAATTATTTAACCGTTGGATATTAATGTCACCCCTGAGTGCTATATGTGTTCGATCCCCACCCAGCACAAATGTTTGTGTGATGAATTCAAACATGTGTACTGTGCCTGGGTGTTTTCTATGTATAATCTTCACTTTTTATAAAAATGAAATGTTGGTTTGTGTACGCTTCAAAAACTCAAAAAGTTCTGCACCGATCGAGCTGAAATTTTACAATGATATATCCGTATCAAGGATTGTTTTTATCTAATTATTGCATCACAATGTTCCACAGCGAAACGTGGCAGGGTACAGCTAGTTATGTATAAAATGTTATGTTGGTTTGTGTACGCTTCAAAAACTCAAAAACTTCTGCACCGATCGAGCTGAAATTTTAGAATGGTAATGTAATCTGCCTCAAAGATTGTTTTTATCTAATCTTTGCATCAGTCACATATGTGCCACAGCGAAGCGGGGCAGAGCACAGCTAGTAAGTATATCTATATTTAAAAATATATATGTATTACATCAACCTGGCCTTCACATTACCTGGCTTCCATAATACAAGCTTTGCTTAGTTTGGGGTCAGGTGGTGCTGTGTGTGAAATGTCCACCAATATTTATTTCTATGTGTAACGGGCGAATCCGGGGCGGGCCGCTAGTTGTACCTATATAGGCCTTCAATGGTCTGTGGATAATTTCGAAGTCCTTAGTGTAAGTAGTTAGTTCCCTAGGTACGTAGGGTAGTACCTTCTTATCTAATACTAGATGCCCGCCCCGGCTTCGCCCGTGGTATATTATATAGCACTCATCGGGATCCCGTACATATCCAACGGTGAAAGAATGACTGAAATCGGTTCACTCATTCCTGAGAATATCGATTTCAAACAAAAAACCTCTTCAGCAACCTGCTACGCCACCTGTCGGAAATTGGTCGTACCAACTCAGATTTAGAAAAAAAAATTAGCAAAGGTTTATATTCAAGGCACAGATTACTGAAATTCAATGACGCAATCTTTGACACATGCTGTCATGTGTCATGTCAAAGCACGAAACGTACGAAAACTCTCAAAAGGGGAATATTTTTTCCCGATTTTGTTACATTCTTGTTTCATGCTCCGCTTCAATTAATAGTAGAGTTATTTTCTATAGCCTAAAGCCTTCCTCGATAAATGGACTATCCAATAGAAAAAGAATCTTTCAATTCGGACCAGTACTTCCCGAGATCCTAGCGTTCAAGCAAACAAACAAACAAACAAACAAACAAACAAACAAACTCTTCAGCTTTATAATATTAGTATAGATATAAAATTCTCGTGTCACAGTTTTCGTTGCCATACTCCTCCGAAACGGCTTGACCGATTTTGATGAAATTTTTGTGCTTATCCGGTATCTATGAGAATCGGTCAACATCTATTTTCATCCCCTAAATGTTAGGGGTAGTCCACCCTAAATTTTTATTTTTATTTTTAGACAAAATTTTAATTTCTATTTTTTATGATACAACATACAAAAATACATACAATCCTCAATTTTCACCCTTCTACGATCAACCCCTATTTTTAATAGTCATTTTAGTAATTTAATCTTTTCCTCTCTGGTCGAAAACTCCCCGCCGCTGGTCCCGCCAAATGTCTACAGGTGTCACTTCTGACCCAGTAAACAGCACGATAATTTCGGATTTTTAGGATCAAAAGTAGTCTATAGCATATATATAGTTTGAACACGCTAATCTCGGGAACTACTGGACCGATTTAAAAAAAATCGTTCACCGTTCTTTCATATGTTCGTAATCCTTGAACGCTGTAAGTTATATATATGGACCACGGGCGAAGCCGGGGCGGGCCGCTAGTCTTACTATATAATCTGAATTATAAACCACGTCTCGCCGAAAATATTTGTGGGAACTACTTCATTTTATATTGTTATTAGTGAGATACCTGTTTGTAAAATGTCCTATTGATACAAGGGAACCAACCTACAGCCCTGGTTGATTGAAAGATACCGCATATATGCAAACAGACAGATATCAGCAAACAGGAAGTGTTAGCAATGACGAAAGATTCACGTGGTTTAAGAAGGGTAAACTAGTTTTCATTATTTTTATTAGTTAAGTTGGGTTTAATTGAGGATTTTGGGCAGTCAGTCAGTCGTATCGTGACCGAATCTATACTAATCATTAATTTAATACGTAACCTCTTTGATACTAATATATTAAGCTGAAGAGCTTGTTTGTTTGAACGCGCCAACGCTAGGAACTATTGGACCGATTCCAAAAAATATATTTATTCTGATATGTTAATACATAAAACTTGAGTGCTATAAGCTTATACACGACCACGGGCGAAACTGGAGCGGACCGCTAGTAAATCATATAATGTTAGAGATGCTATAATCGTTGAGAGAGGTAAGTATTGTAAATTCATGGAAAGGTTTAGGGTAAGTTCGTCGTATATGCGTAAATATAGAGTTAGTCAGAGTAGGCTAGTAAAACCTAGCGCTTTCTACGCTATTCCAACGTTTGTGAGAAAGGCCACTTGAGGCTTACTCCCATATATAATTTTAATAACATAAAACATTCAGTATATTTATCGTACTCCTACTAATTACAATATGCTTACCCATACATTACCTAGAACATTCGTTTATAGTATTTAGAGACTAGCGGTCCGACTTCGCCTATTATACACATATCCAACAGAGAAATCTTTTTAGGAATCGATAGAGTACTTCCTGAAATTAGCACGTTTAAAAAAAAATACGTGCTAATTTTTTTCTTACACAAGACTTCTGTTACAAAAGATTTCAGCTTTATAAAATTAGTAGGTATTATTGTGATTTAAAACTCTTTCAGCAAATAATATACATTTTTGTGTCATTATTTTAATAGAATAAATATAAGCTCTCAAGTTACATAATAATTCATGATTACAAACTTTTTATAGGTCTGTAAGTAAGATAGAATAATACACATAGGTCTTAGATAAATAAATAAAATGTACACCAGGTAAGGTAAACAAAGCAGACAAAAACATTTAGGTACAGTTACAGTTATATCAGCTACCTAGGCAGTTAAAAAACCACAGACAACACAAAAGGTCAATCCCATGACGTCATATTAGGGACGCCACACACAGCTGCCCCGTATCTCTCCGATCTAAAGCCGATGTTGTACTTAGCGAAAATACACATTTTTATCTTAAGCACGAATCTGTTTCTTCTCTAATCTGTCTTTTGTGTATGTTTGTTTGTATGACAGGGTGGGGTGGTTTTTGTGCAATTAGAGGTACGAGGATACCGTGGGGTGTCAATATATGATCGTTCTTATTCCAGATCTTGAGATTGATTCTTTTGATCGTTTATAGATTTGTAAGGAGCTTTTTTGGGAGTTGGACAATTATTTTGTGATGATACGAATATGGTTGATTCAGAAAGAATTTATGAAACGAGAAACGAATATTTTTATTTCTATTCTGTCCGTAACTTGTAAAATAACATTGGTTTACGGCTAGTAGTATGCATTCCAAAGAATCGAACGAAAAAAAGTTTGATATTCGTAATAAAACATTAGAACTGTGGAAGTTTCATTTGGGTGTCTTCAAGTATATGTAGAGTGAAACAGTTTCGTCTAAGGCTCTAGGGCTTAATCGTGGATCTTTGCAGAGTCCGCCTCGGGAAGTACCTATGCCAGTTGTTCTGCCGCCAAGCAGTAGTGAGCAAACATTTTTTTCCGGTTTGAAGGGCAATGTTTCCAAATAAATTACTGGGGTAAGGAACAAAACATCTTATATCACCAGATGATAAACGCGGTGCAGGGTAGTTGATTTGGACTCTTCATGTTACAGTAGCTGCGTGGGCTGTGCTGCTGAGGTCGGGCGTGTTGCTTGCCATCAGGCACATGTCCTGCTCGTCTTGTTAAAATATTATAAAAAAGCACGTATCATACCGCATTATTTATCGCTTAATAATGAACATCATGCGAGGCGACTGTCAAGAGCAAACATGGTGTCGATAAAAATATAGCGACGTACGAACAACACATGTAAACAATACGCGTAATTAAAACTAAGGTAAACATAAAGCTGCACGAGAGCGTGCCCCATACAGTTGTTGCAATCTCACGGCACACGGGGACCTTCACATACTACGCTGACGACACCAACGACGCCATCGGTCGGTTCGTGCGGCGAGCGTTAGCTGCATCACCAAATACCATCCGAGAGTTCAACCTACAGATGGCCATAAAAGACAGAAACGCGGCCGTAGTGGAGGCTCTGCGCCGGGAGGAGGCGGCTTAAGCAAAAGACGATGTCGAGTCGATTACTATCGGAATCCCAACCGGTAGTGATCGGCTCAACAGACGAAATTGGACTAGTACTAGAATTTAATGTTCACAACACCCACCTATTTTCCTTTTCTTCTCCTAATCCAAAAAATTGTAAAAAGATAATTGTAATGACAAAGGTCACGGACCCCAGAGTCTGTGGAGTGGCAAAATAATAATAATAAAAAAAACAATTCGCCTGCCCATAACACCGTTTCGCAATTATTTGAACGTGAAGAGTCCAAATCACTACTCAGACACACAGAATACACAGCTAAGCTAATATAAATTATCTTATACCTCTCGGTGACAAACTCCCAGTGATACAAGATAATTTATCTCCTTGCCCCGTCAATCGTCTGGACATTACTCTTCAAACCAGAACAAGGTTATGTTTGCACATTATTATTTGGCGGGAGATTTCCTTGCAATAGTCGTCTTACGAAATGTAGGTGCTCGTTGAATACGGTAAGGGCCACATTTCAGGTATGTTTAATGAATGTATTTTTTTTATTATGAGTAGATATTGCAATTCCACAGCCTCTAGAGTCCGTATGAATGAATGGATGATAGCTCTTTATATACCTTGAAATAGTACATAAAATTACGTATTTACTTGTAAATGGTATTTATTCTATTTGTACAATTATTAATGTACTTACATCTTTCAAGGATGCCACACCACTGCCCTTATCTGTTACCTTTTCCTAATAACCAAAAGGTTATCTGGAAGAGATCGCTATTAGCGATAAGATCGCCTTTTGTGCCCAAAATGTTTTAATTTTAAGTTTAATTACTGTTTATTTTTGTTTTTGTGGTATAATAAAGTGTTTTTGTATTGCATTGGATTGTATAAAATATAGGAAAACAATAGAACTAGTGAAACAACTGGCGGGCTTATCGCTGAAAGCGATTTCTTCCAGGCAATCTTGTATGTACCTACGTACTAACGCAAGTATAGTTAGTAAGAGATGGTTTTTGAAGTAAAAACTTCTTTCGGCGCACCACACACAGGTTTTTCGTGGCCTGTGAATTGAGCTCAAGCGTCACGCTCGTGAATGAAAGAAATCTTCGGGTGAACACGAGACCATAACCGTCTAGATTGCGTTAGCATTTCTAGACGACCATGGCGTGTTTCCATGGCTACATTTACACATCTAACCATGGCCATCTTAGACCGCAGGCCCGTGAACAAAATTTATAGGTCATCTGATACAGCAGGAGACCTATGTAGGATGATACAAGGGTATAAAGTAATAAGATTGAGCACTATGCCGTCACTTGTAAGCTGTCCAACTGAGTGCTGTTGAAGAGGGGGGGTTCTAAACCTCGATCATTTCTCGTTGTCGCATGATTTTTGTACGGCGTTGCGGAATAATAGATTAGAAGAGAAATTGAAACTATAAAAATTATAAATTTTAAAATTCTTATTGTTAGTTTGTGAAAAAAAATCATGATTTTCCGACGATTTACAGAGTAAGTTTGGTCATTTGATTATGTTCGGCTTTGGTTCCATACAGTTTCAATACCTCTTCTAATACATTATTTCGCAACGCCGTACAAAAATCATGCGACAAGGAGAAATGATCGCGGCTTAGAACACCCCCTCTTCAACTGCACTCACTTGGACAGCTTACAAATGACGGCATAGTGCTCAATCTTATTACTTTATACCCTTGTATCATCCTACATAGGTCTCCTGCTGTATCATATGACCCATAAATTTTGTTCACGGGCCTGCGGTCTACTAGTTTGTATGGCTATGCTTAAAAGACTTATTAGCTTTGAAGATTTTTTTCAGACTAGCACTTAGCGTTTCACCCGCGTAGTTTCCAAAGTATTAAACGAAACTCTCAGTTATAAGTTGTCACGTCTATCGGCAGTCACTATGCCAATTTTTTAATGCCTGCAATATGTTTGGCAAAACAATTTGTTTTGGTCTTAACCAGCATCACCAGGCGGTTTTACCCGCGTAGTTCTCGTTGTCCCGTTATTTTTTCAGGATAAAAAGTAGCCTATGTGTTAATCTAGGGTGTTATCTAACTCCATAGCAAATTTTACTAAAATACATTCACCCGTTATGAAATAACAAACATACATACTCAAAAAATTTCGCCTATAGGGTAAAACTAGGTAATACGCCCCACTTTTTTTTAAATCCAATAAAACGAATTACACTTGAAATATAATCAGACTTTTTATTATTATATTTATTAGTTTAAAAAAAATTACAACAAAAAAACAACAAGTAAATGAAATACTACTCAGCCGATTAAAATCTTCTTTACATTGCTGGGGTTTATTTTAATTGTGTTATTTTCCCTTCACACGCCACAGGAAGTAAGTTTATCTTCAAAAGTATCTATATCTGTTCAAACACAAACGCATCACAATTAGTATTATATGAGGCAATGATATCGAGATCCCCACAGGCCTGTTTGTCCAACTCTCCTCTATCCTTCGTCCTGCGCTTGACAGTTTTCTTAATTGATTGTTTTTTTCTTGGGTCCCTTGCTTGTGGAAAACCAAAGTTTTCATCGACTACTTTTAGTATTATATTGACATGATTATGAAATTCGCTACCGTATTAATATACACATGTTTGTATATTTGTATGTATATGTGCGAGGTTGACGTCACCACTGAGTTTATTGGTGAAGAAAAACATCGTGAGGAAACTGGTATATTCCAAGATTACATGTGTCGAGCACATGTGTCATCTACCAAGCCGTATTTCATCAGGGTGGTGTATTATGCCTTCTCTCTCTCCTTGTGAAAGCTCGTAGTTCCAGCTGTTAAAATGTAAATTAGTCTACTTCTGATTTAATAAAAACGACAAAGATAAAGATAGAGACAGATATTGAGTTACAAAAAAAATGGCGGCTCTGACTTCTGTATTAGTGTACTTAAATAGAAAGAAGTGTCTTATCTTAACACGATAAAAAATAGGTACAGTTTTTTAATAGCGAGTGGTTATGCATATGCTTGTTGTTCCTCCACCACAAACTTCGTACTCTAAAAACTTGGTTGAAGGCATTACAAATTTTGACTATAGTCGAATATTTCTATTAAAACCAACTTTGGTGAAAAATTTTACAGATTTCGGCTCACGTGTGTCTTGAGAAAAAAATACCTTTAAATTATGGCAAATAATTTTATTACACAAAGAGAAAAATAAATCACTTGCTACGCAGAAGCTAAGCCACAAAAGTTAGAAATTGAATTCAAACGAAACTTTTCATTTTTAATGGAAGTTTATCCTGAATTTTATAATATTTATTCCCAAGAGAGCAAAAGTGAAGGCTTATAAAAACAGCGGAGCTAATGTTCAAGTTTTTCTACCTATTGGCACTCATAGAACGCCGCAGTTATTACGTTCCTATGTAAATAAATATAATGTATGTAATCTATGTAAAAAAATAATGACAAATGAATTAGAAAAAATTCTAAGCCCATTTTTTTTACTTTTATAGGTTTACACTTGACCGCCATCTCGCCTGATGTTAAGCGACGATGCAGTCTACGATGGAGCGTGTGATCGGGGGAAACCCGCTCAGGCAACGTATTCCACAGCCTAGACGTTCTTATCACAAAAGTAGAGTCAATCCTCTTCGTTCGTGTCTTTGGAACATCAACCATGAAACGATGTCGCTTCGAGCTAGGAGCATTCCGATATAAACTTTCACATGTCGCTTTCCTCTCGATGTTTTCCTGCACAGTTTTAAGTGTAGCGGCATTACGGACCTGAATTCGAAAAGACGCGCAAAACGATCAAAACCGCCACTTGGTTGGTTTTGAACCCGGGGTCTCCGGATCGGCAGTCGCCGTTCTCGCGACTAGACCAGCCCTTCTTCCGCCTCTCTACATCGGCTTTCGCTTTGCTATTGCGGTCTCTATCATTTCAAGCGGAAAGAAAAGAGAGAAAAATTTCAAAGCTAAGACATTTTTCGTTCGGTGGTAGACCCCCAGCCTTAACTTAGCACCGTGAGGCTCTGTTAATGCTTATACAATGTTGTTACTGTTAACGTTTTTGTAACAGTTACGATGTCACAGAAATGTTCAAAGCACCTGAAGAAGTTTCCACATAGATAGAAAAAATATTTTTAAGAAACGATTAACGATTTTCCTAGTGTATTCACATTTACTACAAAAATCGTTACATTAATTGAATACACATAGAAAATTGGTGGAATGCGAAAAGTTGTTTTTAACCTTTTCGAATTGTCTGTGTTATACCATTAATGTATGTGCGAATTATGGAGGTCGCAACCGAAGGACTTAAAAAAAACCGAAAATTATTTAATACATTTATTTTAAAAGGTTACAAAGTAATTATCTATTAATTATAACTAGGTGTGCTCGCGGACGAAGTAGGTACCGGAGTGTGTCTTCGTGGCGGCGTGGCGAGGCGACACGGGGCCCTTTCTGCTGCATCGGCAATTCTTAGGTCACGTACGCCAGTTGCTAAGTCCACGGGCAGGCAGAACCGCTGAATCGGCATTTTAGTCTCGATGGAAAGTTTCCGTGAATATAGCTAATGAGTTAGCAAATCCCCTACTATTGGTGTACGTAACATCTCCCCCCCTCAGATCAGCAACTATTTGAGCACTCTGAGCGCGAATGTTGCTGACTTTGTACTCTCGTCTTGCAGCTTCTCAGGATCTTCATAATTCTGGTTTCGAGGAGATTTCTTCTCTGAGGTTGAGTTTTTATTCGGTAGCCCCGCGCAGAGATGGTGTCTCCGTCTCATTGTTATAAGTGTAAGTAGGGCTGCTGCGATTAAAAATCCGTAAAACGGTATAGTCGTGTGGTAAATGTTGGCTTCGACATGGTCCATCTTGGTTGGATGTTGCATTAGGATCTTGTCTTCTATAGCATGTAGTCCTTTCAAGTTTATAGAGTTTAGTTGTATGTGTGGTATGTCCTTTACTTCTTTAGTGTAGTAGTCCTGTGGTATTTCGGCTATTAAAAGTGGTTGTCCTTTAACTTCGTCATTGATGTTGATGACTGTAAGGTCGGTCGTCCGTAGAAAGCATTTATGGGGTACGGTAGCCAGGTAACTTCCCCTGTAGGGTGACAAACTCTTGACGTCCGCACTGTATTTCCGTTTTCGTTGGCTTCGGGAAGCTTAGGGTGTAATGTTGGTCGTCTAGCTGCTCTACGGCTTCTTTCTCGAGTGTAACTTTGGTAGGTCGGCACGAGTGGTTCAACGTCTGATGTGTGATGATGTCCTGGATACAGTCTGGGTGATCTCGTGGTAGGTGATGAGCATCCTCTTCGCATAGGTACCGACGGTTAAATTTCAGGCATTCAGCCGCAATGTACATGAACGTCTTGCCATTGGTTGCTAGGAAGGGGTATGGAGGATAAAAGTCTGAGAATTTTTATTTGGAACTAAGGATAACCTATACAGATCGTATTGGCTGGTTGAGGTTATGGGAAATTTGAAAACTATTACAATTTTGCTACCTGCATAATAATAGCCTGATTTTATGATGCTATAGTATTCTCTCAAATCAGCCTCTGGTACTTGATTTTGCCCATAAACTAATTTTAATCTATCTATCATATTTCCTAAATTCCTAATGCTTAACATACTATGATGTGTGCTCGATGCACGTATAAAAGCTAAAATGTCTTCTATCCTATTTAATTCTAAAATAAATCGTCAACGTTTTCGCTGATGATAACCAATAACTGAGCGAATTTCGCATATTTAAGAAGAGTAGTGTCCGCATAGGCACTACTATTTAATATTAAGTGTAAGCTACTATTAATTCTCTCTTGATTCTCTATTATGTTCGTAAGCAATGTATTATGTTGAGACATCCATTCTTTGTTCAGACTGACGTGATCATTTAATTCAGATATTAACTTATCTTCGTTATTTTCTAAGATCTTTATTGCGCTGTTATATTTTTCGGCATCGGTGTGATCTAAATTACCGGTAATGCTTTTGACAATAGATCCTAGACCGTCTATAAGCCCTCTTTTGTTACGTATATTGTTAGGCTGCAACGTACTGAGTTGGCTATGAATTTTACTAAGTTTAGTAACGAGATAATTTATCTGTAATTCATATAAGAGATAGGTGTCATTCTCTAGTCGGGTTTCAAACGATTTAAGTTGAAGGTCTATAGAGCTTAGTCTGTCCTCAATGGAGGTTAAGTCAATGTATTGAATAAATGAATGGTAGTGAGTAATAAGTTTAGCCGGTCCAAGTTTGAAAGGAAGTATACCAGGTCCATTGTCAAGGCTCTCAAGTCTTATCTCGTCCGCCAGTGTCGGGTGAAGGATTATCAGTAGTATCCTGCAACAATTTGGCAGATTTAGGGACACGTTTAAGTCGAGATTTGGCAATAGGGCCTTTCTTTTGGAGGTGTATATGTGAATGGGGAGGTCTGCTAATACATTATCTTGAGTATAACGTGGGGCCAGTTTATTACGATTAGCTAAAGGATTTGAGACGAAAACCTGCTGGTCGAGCTGGTATTCCACTTCGGGTTCTCTATTCTTATTTCTATTTTCTATAATGTTCGTGCGGTTTTCTAGTGAGGACTCATTAATTTTTCATACACAGCTTTCATCTGATTTCTGTGATTTATTATATATTGTTGCAATAGGTATTCATTTATATCGATATCAAAGGATCCCTAGGATCAAAGTGACCTCTAATTATGTCGTGGGGTCTACACTTTGTAAAGCTGTGCACTGAACTATTGTAAGCTAGTATTGCGTAAGGCATTAAGTTGATAGTCGGCTCGTCTTTATGTGTAAGTCGTAAGATGCGTAAGTGTTCTAGCAAGGTCGAATGAAATCTTTCAATAATTCCGTTGTCATTTGGGGCATGAGCTAAAGTCCTATGGTGGTTAATTCGGTGGAGTCTCACAAATTCTGCAAACATCTGGTTTGTGAATTCCGTGCCGTTGTCGGTTACTATGGACAAAGGCAGACCATGATGAGTGCTGAAAGTCAAAAGTCCTTGTATGATACTGACAGCAGTGCCATCGCGTAGATGGTAGGCCTGTCCGTATTTAGAGAACACATCTACAAAGGTCAAATATTTTTCGTTATGTGCAGTAAATAGGTCCATATGTATAGTTTCGAATGGTTTCGTCGCGGGAGGTACAATGTTAAAATACTGTTTGATAGGGTGTCGGTCATATTTCGATTGTCCACACACAGTACACTCATTTATGTACTTTGCTATTTCCTCTTTCATTTTAGGCCAATAGTACTTTCGTGAAAGAGCTAGATAACATTCATTAATACCTCGGTGATTAGTCTTACCCTCATGGTAATGTTTGAGAATTTCTTGCTGTCTCAAATACTCTTTTACGTCCTCTAGTTCGGTTGTTGCTAAGACAAGATTCATAGAAGAACTTTTAAAGCTGTTTTGTAAGATGGGGATGATAGAGTACATTCCTAAAGGTGGCGTGATCTTAAGAGCGGTCTTAATTTTAGGGTTAACAAATTCTTTTATAGCATTAACCACGTCCTGTTCGAGATTGATTCGGATACTTGGATACATGTGCGAGTGTGTGTGTCAAAGGGTTTTGGCAGTAGTAGTACGACGCTTAATATCACCTACGATAGTGAAAGAAATTTGTCTATGGAATTTATTGAAGGGTCGTCTGTGATAGGGATCTCAAGAATCGGGTTTTCCTTACTTGTATGGGCAGTAAGGGTAGTCGATCCAGCCTCAGAGGGTGGCCTTTCTGTGGGATTCGCTACCATTGAGTCCGTCTCCTCGTTATTAATTTCGATTCGAGAGGGCGTCTGCGTTTGTATTAATTTTGCCCTTTTTATAAATCACAGTATAGTCGTATTCACTTAATTTGAGCCTCCATCTCGTGAGTCTCGAATTAGGCTCTTTAAGGTTCATTATCCATTGCAAGGGCTTGTGGTCGGTCATAATTTTGAATTTTCGACCAAAGAGGTAAGGTCTAAAATATTTCGTCGCCCAGACAATGGCTAACAGTTCCTTTTCGATAGTACTGTAGTTTATCTCGCTATCGTTGAGAGTACGAGAAGCGTAACAGATAGGTTTGTCTGATCCTACAAATCCTTGACTTAGTACGGCTCCTATGGCAAGGTTAGACGCGTCAGTGGTTAAAATAAAGTCTTTGTTAAAGTCTGGGTATTGTAGTATTGGGTCATTAGTCAGTAATTTCTTGCATTTCTCAAAACTGTCTATGTATTCGGGGTCGAAAGTCATTTTGGTACCTTTCTTTAAACATCTAGTCATCGGCTTGGTAATTCGGGCGAAGTCAGGTATAAATTTCCTGTAATATCCCAGAAGTCCTAGGAATTGTTTGATTTCTTTGGGCGTCTTGGGCATTGGGTATTTTTTTATAGCTGAAATTTTGTCCGGATTAGGTTTTATACCTTCTCTACTTATAATGTGCCCTAAGTAGGCGGTTTCCAACTTCAAAACTCAGATTTATCCATCTGGATTTTGAAATTAGATTCTCGCAATCTAGTGAAGACTTTTCTAGATTTGTCATATGCTCTTGTAATGACGTGCTGAATACAATTATATCATCAAGATATACCAGGCAGATTTCATTTTGTAAGCCTCTCAGCATGTTATCCATTACCCTTTGAAAAGTAGATGGACTATTTTTTAGTCCCATTGGCATCCTCAGAAATTCGAAATGCCCGTGTTCGACATTAAATGCTGTTTTAGAAATGTCATCCGGGTGCATTTCCACCTGATAGAACCCAGATGCTAAATCTAGAGTTGTAAAGTACTGGCATCTCCCGAGTTTATCAAGGACATCTGAAATATTAGGGATGGGATATTTATCGTCAATTGTCTTCTCATTTAGTTTACGAAAGTCTACAACTAGCCTCCATTTCTGTTTTCCGGATGCGTCCGTCTTTTCGGTACTACCCAAATAGGCGAGCTCAAGCTGAATCTGAAGGTCTAATAATTCCTTGTTCCAGCATGGAGGTCATCTGCTTTTGTACTTCTTCGCGATGTATGAAAGGGTAGCGATAGCTTTTCGTATACACTGGTAATTCGTCTGTCGTTTTAATCCTATGTTTAATTTTGTTAGTAAAGTCAATGTCTCTCCTTCAATATAGAAAACGTCAGCGTATTTTGAACATAAAATCTCTAAATTATTTTTTTCTTCAGTATTTAAGTGCTTAGTCCGTAGTCGAGAGTACGTCATTAACACGGTTAGGGTCTACGTTCGTATTTGAGGTCTCGATGTTAAAGAGGTTCACTTGTAACGTCTGGTCAAAAGTTAAAGTAATGGGTGAATTAGTGGGATTTTCAATTTCTACAATTCCCGTTTGATCCGTGACTGTAGTTACGCATTCGTGAATTATGCAATTACACAGTACTTGTTCCCGGATATATACGTCACCATCGGGGTTGTGTATCGGCACATTAGTTAATCGACTCGAATTAGCGGGAATAGTTTCTTGAGAATTGGCCTTTCTACATGTGTAGCGGGCCAGTGGTATAACAGTTTGATCCGTTATTATAATGTTACGTCTCAGATCAATCTGAACTCCATCTAATAAATCTAGTCCTAACAATCCGTCGAAATGACTGTGAAATTTATAGATAAATAGTTTAATATCTTTCTGATCGTTGAACTCGCTAAAGTTAGGCACTGTAATTGAATAGTCATGACTGCTTGTCATACGAGAGTTGGTGACCTCGAAGGGTCTAAATTCAGAGGCACGTGTGAATAGAATTTTTCCACGCATTCCGGGCTGATAAAAGATTGATTTGCGCCCGTATCAATTAATAGTTTAAGTGGGGTTCCGTTATTTGAATATAGCGTAACTCTCTTTTTGACTGTAAGTTAAGCTCTATTCTGGTTCGAGGTTGGTGCGTCCTTCGGAAAATTTAAGTGCTTATGTTCGTGGCTAGTCGAAATTCCGGGACCGTCTATAACGTTTGAGTCAACGTGTTGCCCTTCAATTGAATTATAACCATTACTGTTGTAGTCGAACTCGGTCTGATTATATCCGTAATAGTCACTATAATCGTTAGCTGAAAAGTCATGAGGTTCTTCACAATAATAGTCAGGGTTGTAATACGTCTCGTCATAGTCAGCGATCTCATTAAAGTTTACCTCCCGGGTTTTGAAATAATTTGACGGCTGTGGGTTGCCGAATTTACGCCAGTCATGACCTGACATTGTCGGTGGAAGCGCCTTGGGGACAAAATGGCTAACACCGCTCATAGGTTTCGGACCTGTATTCTGGGGAACATTGCGCGGAGGGAACCTAAACGCGTTTTGAGGGTTGTAGTTAGGGGCTGCGCGCCAAACATTTGCTGAGTACGTGTAGGCATACGCGGCTGGTTAAATCTGGGGACGAAAACCTGGTTGATTAAACGGGGTGGACGGTAAGCAGGTTGATGCTGCTGCTGCTGTAACATAGTTGGTCTCGGCCAGCTAGATGTGGGAGGCACATTATTAAAATTATTAAATTTCGGCATAGAAAATGGCAATGAAGGAGGAGCCTTATATATTAAAGAAGTCTGGTGCTGTGACACGGGGCTCTCCTGTCGATCTGCTCGTTGCGTTGCTGCATATATACTACATTTAATTCTTCCTGAACAAATTCCAGAGCCTTCTCAATAGAAACCGGTCTCATACAGCGTATGCGAGAACCCATTGGTTCTTTCAGGCCTCTCACAAATGATTGTAACGTTAATTTGCGGTATAAATCACGCTTGGCTTCTATAGTTGTATGGACAGTTTCGTGCAAAGACACGTATGTCATGATTGTACTAAAGAGGTTCTGGCATTTGTCATAAAATTCAATAGGGGTGCTACTTCCTTGGCTAAGCAAAGAAATATCATTATATAGAGCGGTCTCGTCTCTCTGGTCAGAAAAGTTATTTATAAGAGAGCTACGTATATCTCTCCAGCAATCGGGAATTCCGTTTGAATTTATGGTCCTAGCAGCATTACCCGTAATTTTGTTAAGGATACCATTTATTACGCATAAATTAACTAAGTCATTACCCGGTTTCACATAAGCTTCAACAATTTGATCGCAAATGCGAACAAAACGAGTGAGCACGTTTGGATTCCGTCGAAATCTGGCACTGGGCGTAAGGCCTTGTATACGGTGTCGGGATCCATATTTAATATATCTAAACGGCTATAGCTATCACTAAATAATCTACGTAGCCCTAGCTCTGATTCTAGAGTGTCTAGGCTTCTATTTAAATCTACGTCTCTATTCCTACGAATCTGTCTGGAAGAGACAGATTTAACGTTTGTCCTTGGATGAAAAATTTTGGAGATAAGGATTCACCAGGGAAGCAACACAAAGACAAAAAAATTCACTGTACTTACATTAACATCTCGTCGGCCCACTGAAGTTTAAGTGTGAGTCTCGCGGTCACGACTCTACCAAAGTTCGATATTTAGACAAGGCACTAGATAGTGCGAGCAGCGACCTTGCGGATCGCACAGGATTCAAATTTGGAGATCCTGGAGTCAACGCGCCGTGCTTCTAAATATCCTACCGACTGCGCCAATTACGAAAGCTGCAGACGGAGGGTTCAAAAGGAAACTAGAATTGCTTAGAACGAACTTTACTATTTTAAATTCACATTAAAATATATTAAAACTATTTAACCTAAACGCGAATGCGTTCGATATGAGAACGACACTCACATCATAGGATCTTAAGTCTATCTAACTTAGGTGCGAATGTCTTCGACGATCGAACGACACTGACTTCTTTATTGAAATCAGCTTTGATGAAGGGTCATCTGGGTCACAATTTAATGAGATGAGCATCAGCGAATTGTAGTTGGCACGAGGCAGATCATTCCTACTGCCGAGTTCTGTTGAAATTGCTGACTTGAACCTCGTGCTGGAATGCAGTTCACGTTGTGCGAACATGTGTAGGTACTGGTACGTAACACCTCCCCCTTCCGAACAGCGACTATTTTAGAACTTTGGGATAAAATATCGCTGGTACGGAACTCCTGGCTCTGGATTTCTTAAGATACTGAACTTGATATAGGATTGTCGTCTTTTTTTTTTCTATCGTGATTTCATGTCATTTGATCTCAATGCTGGAAATAGGAATAGTCTCTTACTTAGTGTAGCGTATCTTGCGGACTTGATGGTGTAGATGTATTTTTCATTAGTCTTCATTCCTTGGAATTGTACTTTGCTTCTGAGTCACAGAGTAGATTTATTTGTGCTTGCAGTGCAGATATTTAATAGTTGCTGTGGTTCCAGCAATTTTACAATTAATTCAAGTATTTGCTTGTAGTGCACATACTTGATAATTGCCGTGCTTGCAGTATTTTTCAATTAATTCAAAGTATTTGCTTGTGGTGCAGACACTTGGTAATTGCCGTTTTCTAATGATTTTACAATTAATTGCACATTTCCGGGACGCCGTGGGATCCCAATTTCAAATCAAAAATCTTGCTCAGTAGTACAGAAATTTGATATTTCCTTTGATGCTAGTAATTTTGCTATACATTTGAAATTTCGTGTTCTTACTCGCAAAATCGCATTTTTCACTGATTTTTAATGCATGCAATTGCATTTGAATTTTCATATTGTGCGTTTCTGGGTCCCCAAGTTCTCTGGGATTGGTCCACATCTTCCGTCGTCACATGTTTTTGGATGTTGCGCGATGCTGGGGATAGTTTGTCCCTTTCCCATCTTCATTTTTTTATGTTAATCAATTTTATTTCTTACTTTACTTGATTATATTTTGTATTCTGATTCCTCTTGCGTTATCGATTTCTGGATAACCCCCGCTGGAGCTTCACGTAGATTCTGGATGCCCGGTTCGACGTTGAAAGTCTATCAACGTTGTTGCCGCGGTCTGGAGGCGAAGTTGGCGATCCCGAAGCGCGACGCGTTAACCCGAGACATCCTACCGACTGCGCCAATTACGAAGGTCGCAACCGAAGGACTTAAAAAAAACCGAAAATTATTTAATACATTTATTTTAAAAGGTTACAAAGTAATTATCTATTAATTATAACTAGGTGTGCTCGCGGACGAAGTAGGTACCGGAGTGTGTCTTCGTGGCGGCGTGGCGAGGCGACACGGGGCCCTTTCTGCTGCATCGGCAATTCTTAGGTCACGTACGCCAGTTGCTAAGTCCACGGGGCAGGCAGAACCGCTGAATCGGCATTTTAGTCTCGATGGAAAGTTTCCGTGAATATAGCTAATGAGTTAGCAAATCCCCTACTATTGGTGTACGTAACATGCGTAATGCCGCTAACTAAACAACGATGAAGGTAAACATCGTGAGGAAACCAAAGCGTACCTGTGATCTTCCGAGGTCATGCGTCATCCCCATACTGGACCAGCGTGGTAGATTATGGCCTCTCTTTGCGAAAGAAAGCTCTGAATTCGTTAATTTTGCTGTGCTGTACCTATAAATGTATAACATACGCAGGTGGGTTCCGCATAGAATCCTTCCACCGTAATAAATACTTGTACAGGACCTTTGTAAAAATCTTTAACTCGTATTTGACAAATTGAAAAATTATTTATCGTCTCATTCCTCGTGAGGCGCTGGTCCAACAACTTGTGATTGGTAATTCAACTATTTAAATCAAGAATAGATTGAAAATATGCAAATGGATTGATTCTGGTGTGCGACGGTGGTTTAACTTTACAGAGATTTCTGCTGAGATTTTTCTACAATCGGGTTTATATTATCAGAAATTTCAACGGCTATTTTTTATAGTATAGAGTGACAAGATGGACAGGGCATACGTTTGATGGTAAGGAACTAATAAGGTAAGGGCCTGCCCATAATGGACACATAATAGCCCACAGCGACACGCAGCTGTTGAAACACGAAAAGTCAAAATCCTAACCTAGCACGGTGCGCTCGTCACTCGGAAATATAAGGTGTTTGATCCCTTAAGGTACAAGTTTGCGCTGAGAGCACGACACGAGACCGCGACACGAGACCGAAACCGGAGACCGCGACAGGCACTTGACACTATGGAATTGTATGGGCGCCAGTTCGCGCCGAGACCGCGACACATGTCTCGCGACACGTGTCTCGGTCTCGTGTCGCGGTCTCGGTGCGAACTGGCGCCCATACAATTCCATAGTGTCAAGTGCCTGTCACGGTCTCCGGTCGCGGTCTCGCGTCGCGGTCTCGTGTCGCGGTCTCCAGGCGAACCGCTACCTTTAGCCAAGTAATCTGGAAACATTGTCCTTCAAACCGAAACACGGTATTGTTTACAGACTACTGTTTGGCGGCAGAATAATTGGCAAAGGTGTGGTACTTCTCTAGATGGACTCTGCAAAGAACCCTATCATTACAAGGCTGCGTCGCCAGATAATAGTTTTAATCTCACCTGCATCACTGGGTAAATTCCCTGATACAGATATACACAGAAATCTAAATAACATATTTAGATTTGTGTGCAAATATATGAGTTTGCGATAACCTTATATTTATATTTAACGGTGAAAAAATCACTGACTTCAAAACATTGTAAGAAAAGCGTTTTCCAAGAAAAACATATTTGGCGAGCATGTGGAATCTACCAAGTACTTCATCAGCGTGGTGTATTATGTCTTCATTCTCTCCATGTGATGGAAAGCTCGGAGTTCCAACTGTTGAAAAGTAGTATGCTTATGATTAATCAGAAAGAAACATGTCTTTTTTAAAACGATAAAGAAATACAGTTCTTTTAATAACAAGATATGACCAGTACCTAAGTTTAAGACAATATCTTCACTAATAGACTGCAGGCCCGTAAACAAAAGTTATGAGTCATATGATACAGCAGGAGACCTATGTAGGATGATAGAAGGGTATAAAGTAATAAGATTGAGCACTATGCCGTCACTTGTAAGCTGTCCAACTAAGTGCAGTTGAAGAGGGGGGTTCTAAACCTCAATAATTTTCCTTGTCGTATGATTTTTGTACGGCATTGCGAAATAATGTATTAGAAGAGGTGTTGAAATTGTATGGAACCAAAGCCGAATATAATCAAATGACCAAATTTACTCTGTAAGTCGTCGAAAAATCAGGATTTTATTTCGCAAAGTAATAATTAGAATTTTAAAATTTATAATTTTTATAGTGTCAATACCTCTTCTAATCTATTATTCCGCAACGACGTACAAAAATCATGCGACAAGGAGAAATGATCGAGGTTTAGAACACCCCCTCTTCAACTGCACTTAGTTGGACAGCTTACAAGTGACGGCATAGTGCTCAATCTTATTACTTTATACCCTTCTACCGTTCTACCATCCTACATAGGTATCCTGGTGTATCATATGACCCATAAATTTTGTTCACGGGCCTGTAGTCTATAAGGTTAGTTTACGATATCTACAATGCCGATATAAGTAATTTTAGTAAAAAAAGGTCAATCTTAAAACGTTAAATTTTTGAAAATTTTACAGCGGTTAGAACATTAAGATCTAAACAGTACCTAAGTTTAAGACAATAGCCTTACCAAGGTTAGTTTGCGAGACACTGCCGAAATAAGTGATCTTTCTTGAAGCAGCACAACTCTACTTCCAATTTCACGGCAGAGACAGAGTCACTAGCCACGTATTGTCAGGGGATATCGCTATAATTCGTCACACGTTTCAGAAACGGTCGCTGGCAATATTTGCACCATTGTAACGGTGTAAATAAATCTGACCATAACATTTTCCGGAACGAAGTAATTATGTTCTTTGTTCAAACAATGAAGCCGTCTGGACATCACTATTATCTAGCTGGTCGTTATACAACACTCATTATAGTGGTTCCGAAACAGCACGATACCAACACGTACACTACACAATTCCATCTTTACCTCGTTTCTGTAGAGTTGAAATTGGATTGGCTGGTATTTCATAAAATCGGCCAACCTTGCCAGCTACTCCAACCGTTTCGTTACCAAGAAGTTCAATAGTTAAGCAAATAGAAACTGCGAAAAATCAAAAGAAATGTCCACAAACATCTTTGTCATATGACAATAGATATAACGCGTTTGTGCATTGTGAAGAATTGACTGCGGCCGTAGTTATGCCACAATGCCTTTCCGAAGGCCTTTAAAACAACAGCTAGACGATAATGTCTTAAACGGACTCTTTGGAATGTGTCTTTTCTTTTATAATGCCTCGCTATTGTTGAAACATGTCATAAAAATTAACTTTAGAACCATCGGCGAAAGCTTTGATGGTTAAAGATATAGCTGTATTCTGACTAACATCTTTACGCTACATGTTCACCCAATCGTTACATTTAGTTTAGTCTTTAGTACTTGCAGTATAGAGATGTATTTTGATTGTTTTTTTGTTGTGAGTTGTGATATTGTAGATGTTAAGTGTGTCTTTTGTCTAAACAATTACAGAGAGTATTGTAGCAGGCATTCATTTGTGTTTCTTGTTCTATTGATGCGTGTGTTGTCTGGGTGTCCGGACCACATCATAAATCAGATGTTATGAGAAAATGGCTAATTTGCATTTGTTTATTAACCTGTTGACCGATTATGAGCCTTAAGGATCTGTTATTTTGATCTAAAGTTTAATTTTTAAATTGATATGTTAGAGTGCACTCGTGTTTTATACCGACTGCAATTTTATTTACATACATCCATACTGGTATATAAAATTGAAGTATTTGTTTGTACGTTAACATTAATAGCTTTTCAATAAATGTATGTATTTGATTGTTTATACGTCACTTATATTAAAAATCAATTTTTAACATTTTTATCTGGTTGCATGCTCCGGCTAATTTCTAAAATGGCTGGGCCGATTTTAACGTGACCTAAACTGGCTGATAGCTGATGTTATAGAAAAAGTAACTTTGGGCAATTTTATTTTAGAATAAAGAGGTTTGTCTTGGTACAAAATAAGCGTGTACGTTTGTATATGTGACATTCATCCATATATTTAGGGAAGCCGCAAGTCAGATAGAGATTCGCAGCGAACGATTTAACCTCAGAAATTGATAAATAAACATAGTTTATCGTGTGTCGTGTATCGCAAAATAAAAATAATCTATGCAACGTATTGTAACTGTTCGTTCGTATTTATTTACATACGTACGTAACTGGTATATACAAAAGCAAGTTCACTATGTAGGCAACTACAACACAACTACAGCAGAGCCACTAACGTCCTTCCTTAATAAGCATGCCATCAAAAATACGCTTCCCTATTTACAACACAACTCGAAGAGAAGTTGGTCACATAATCAAATATTATAAAGACATCACTTGGTAAGTGCCGTTGATTTGAAGTGCAGGAGTAAATTGGCTATTCACCGTACAATGAGCTGATCACAGTGAATGACCAGAGTGAATGATCACAGTGAGTGACCACAGTGAGCGATCAGGTGTTTACGCGTGTAATTACAGGTATTCACGTATTAACGCACTGACTGGTTAAATGTAGCTGTCAGACATAATCAACGTTTTACATAATGTTGGCAGGTATCAGGTAGGTGATTGTGCTTTAAGAAGCCATTGGTATTTTTTGGTGGTTGAAAACTAGTTACGTTCAGCAAGTTTACTTGTTTCATTGATATTTGTAAATTGATTTTAGAAATAGGGGGGATATTCATTCACATGTTTGTCGTTTGTTTTGTTACGCATAACTCTTTTTAACCGACTTCAAAAAAGGAGGTTTCTCAATTCGACCGTATGTATGTTTTTTTTTTATGTGTGTTCGCGGATAACTTCGTCGTTTATGAACCGATTTTGATGATTCTTTTTTTGTTGTAAAGAAGATATTCTAAGGGTGGTACCATGATAAGGAAACCAGGATCTGATGATGACATCCTAGAGAAATCGAGCAAAACTTTTTTACTTTATAAGTTTTCCGTTGAAAGTCGGTTCTTTTTTGTTAAAATTATTACCAATAGAAGACTTTCACCTTTTCGTCTGATGTTAAGCAACGAAGCAGTGTCACGCTTTCCTATAAAAAATAAATGGCAGTCATAGACTAGGGGCCCGTGAACAAAATTTATGGGTCATATGATACACCAGGAGACCTATGTAGGATGATAGCAGGGTATACAATAATAAGATTGAGCACTACGCCGTCACTTGAAAGCTGTCCAACTGAGTGTAGGTGAAGATAGGGGGGTTGCAACTCTCGATCTACATGATGTTTGGGCGCGTTGCGGAATAATGGATTAGAAGAGGTATTGAAACTATAAAAAATTGTAAATTTTAATTGTTATTTTTGTCGGAAAAAAAAACATGATTATCCGACAATGGGCCTGCAGTCTATCATAGTATTCCGAGAGCTGGTAGCAAATTTTCGGTAGGTATTTGAGGCAAGCTGACAACTTGTCACGTAGCTCTTATCATTATTCCCCTTCACGGAGATGCAGACCTGGCTAGTGAGAGGCGGGGCAAAATGGATCCATACATTTTTTTTATTCAGTGAATATGTTTCAGGCAATATGCAATTTGTATATGTTGTAGTTCAATGTTTAAAGAATAAAAATAATAATAACCCAGACGATTTAGTCGGGGTCTTAACATTGCAACGCGCGAGCAAATATGTATTCCAAAAAATAAAAAATGGGTTTGAGGCATTTTGAAATTTAAATTGGGTGAAAGATAGGGATTCTCTAAAATGGAGATCATTTTGGAGGGACTATCTACCGGTCAGGTGATCTAAATTGGGGGATTCATTTGACTCCTGATTCATTTGGCATGAAATGAATGAACGTGAATGTGAATCAGCGTGAACGTCATGCCATTTGTTGGGCCAGTAGTAACATCATCGAAATTTTGTATGGCGCTTATATATGAGCACTAATTATAAGAGATGGTGGTATGGCGGTGGTGTGGGGGTGGTGGAAGGCTTATCTATCGACACCACATCTTGTCGCTTTACTGCCTAGGTGGGTTGTAAGAAAAATGTAACTCTTTTTATATCTTTTTTTCAACCAATACTAAACAGTTTTAGTTCACCGAATGGATGTGAGACTGCCTTTTAATCTGTCTGGTCTCTCTCAATCAAAATCGGAGATAGCTGTTGTTAATCTTTAACTCAGCTGATCTAAGAGCCCTGTTGATTCAAGTGAAGGATGAAATTCCTGACCTATATAATTTTCTTGGGTAACGCCTCCAGTCCAAACTAAAAGATTGACGGTTTCCTTAGAATATGAGCTTTGGGTAGCGATGTGAATCCTTTACAATCTGATTAGCAACACTCATATTATACGGTTTTTATTTCATGGGCTTGGAACTATATTTTTCAGAAGGGAAACTTTTCGTTTGGGTCTAGTTCGGATAATAAAGAAAACCCATTTCAAGTCCAATACCAATTCGATAATAAAGAAATGTAATAAATGATGTGGCTTCCTATATCAGTAGTTAAATTTCCTTAGTGGGTTATGTAGCGTATTAAGCATTGTAATTTGGTTTTGTAAATACATGTTTGCTTTGTCTGACCGTTAAATAATATTTTATACAGAGAAGACTAAAAAACTTAACAAACTTTTGGGTGATTTAACAATGAAATCACTTGGCAGCCATTTACCTACACAGAGCTACGCTTTGTTTAATGTAAAAGTTTTATTAACTGTATTTTATTTTTTCAAGAAAATTACATAGCTTAGGTAATTCCCATTGTTTTTATTTATTTGTTTTCAGTTTAGTTTCAATCGACGCAAAGTTTTTGAACGTTACCCAACTGGTTTTTGTACAAAGTTTTTTAATAATTGTCGGAATTATGAAAATTATGCAAAGGTTCTGGTTTTTGGGCTATTGTTTTTTTAATGGTGAAAAGTAGAAATTGAGTTACGTTATAAAGTTGGAAAGTTAAGACAAGGCCGCCTAGTGTTGAAGAAGAATAGGCCCATTCATTCGACAAACAAAGTTTATTTAATTGAAGCAATATACACGCAACTTTCGTAATTGTTTGTTTCAATTAAATAAATATTTTCTGTATTTTTCAGACAAAAAGATCGGTAACCTTTGTTTTGTACGGATTCTTGAGTGGAGACCGCATCTAGACAGGCCCCTTTACCACCTAACTACATCGGCTATGGCTTTTCTATTGCTGTCTCAATCGTGTCAAGCGAAAAGAAAAGAGAGCTAGAAAGAAGAAAGAAAAGAGAAAATATCAAAGTTAAGACAGTTTTAGTTAGGCGGTAGACCCTAGGTAGCTCTTTAAAGAGTCACGCAATTACCAGGTGGAGCGACAATCTGCGGGAAACAGAGAGTGACAGAAATTTCTGACCGATGTCAGTGGCGGTGGCCAGCATAGACATTTTTTGGACGATAAAACACTGATGATGATTAGCGTGTTTTAAGCATTGTTTCATTTAGACACGATGATATTTTTTAAGTTGTAACTCGAGGGAGGCTGGGTGCGGATGGGGATTTTTTTTACATATAATTTTTTTCGGGACTTTTATCGCCTAACGCGAAATCCATCTATGTGAACGATAGAATGACAGAAATTTATGACATACTAGTTAGGTAGGTTTGTAGTGTAGTGTAGTTCTAATTGTATTTTAGTTTTGTTAATATAGACATTGCGATATCAACGCATCGATATTGCAGAATAGTTTGATATTAGTATCACTTCGTACACATTTACATCATACATTTTGTATCCATAGTATCTATTGGGGAAAACCCACTCCGGCTGCATATTGTTATGCAATACATATAATGAAATTTAATTGAAACCGTTTCGTTTGATTTTTCGAAGCATCACCCGTAAGTAACCATTTTGACTGTCAGTGTCCACGTTCCAAAATGGTCCGAAAGCTCAAAGTCGCTCAGCGAGCTATGGAAAGGGCTATGCTTGGAGTTTCTCTGAGGGATTGCATCCGCAATGAAGTAATTCGTCAGAGAACTAAAGTCACCGACATAGCTCAGCGTATTAGCAGGCTGAAGTGGCAATGGGCCGGTCACATCTGTCGCAGACCCGATAACCGTTGGGGTAAGCGGGTTCTGGAGTGGAGACCGCGAATCGATAAACGTAGTGTAGGACGCCCTGAGACTAGATGGAGTGACGATATACGAAAGACAGCTGGTGGCGGTTGGAAGCGTAAGACCGAGGATCGGGCTGAGTGGCGTGTTATAGGAGAGGCATATGTCCAGCAGTGAACGAACACGGACTGATGATGACCCGTAAGTAAACCTGTTGCACTTTTTTGAGTTTCAAGCTATGCGATAGAATCAAGAGCTTTAAATTCATGAATATCAAATACTCACTTTTCGAAATGTATCCGTCAATAAAATGACGAGGAAGCGACTTTGCAACAGTGTTTTCTCCTGTCAAATTGTATCCAGTAAAAAGGCTGTACCCAATTACTCAAGTGTTCCCCCTTCTTGGTGATCATTCAGTAATCGCCTTAACTCTCGAAGAAGCTCCTTCGCGACTTTTCCACGCCCTTTGTTCGAACTCCATCATGCAGTGTAACTCTCTTAATTCTTATTCCCCTGACAGTAAGGTTGAGAATTTCACTTGGAATAAATATCTTACACAGTACATTCGTGTCGTGTTTAATTAGAGTTTCTTTGAGATTTGTGTCTGTAAGAGTAGGAGGCTTCCAATTATATGATATGGCTGGATTGTTCTATTAATGAGAGTTCTGGTCCTAAGTAATTGAGTTATTTTTTATACCTAAATGCAATTTTCGCGGTGTGAAGTCTTTTTTATTTTATTAAGTCTGCAATTCTTTGATGTTGCAGTAATTATGAAATGTTAATGACATTTTATTGGTACATAAATCCAGGGTTACACAAGAAGTATGTACTGTGACGAAAGTAAAGTATTATAGTTAAGGAATCATATCAACGATTTATACCTGATAATTACTGGCACATAAAGTTGGCGATGTAAAAAAAAAAGTGCAAACTTTTCTGAAGCTGACAGAGAGCGTGGAATTGATTCTAAACGAGACATTTTAAATTTTTTTTTGTATGAAAATAGTTTATTTATTGATTGACGTGTAAATTGTACATTTGTCAAAAAAAAAACCATCTGCAAAAGTAACTTGTTTTTCTTTTTTCAATTTTGAAATGTTTAATGATTTCTAATTTTCTTACTTATAACATATTTCATTTTGACGAAATATACATAAATTGATTTAAAACGAATAGACCTAATGCCCAAAATACAGGTGTGCTTCACACCTAGTTTGGAAAATTAGGGATGCATATGTATTATGTACCGATTATGGAAATAAACAATTATTATTATTATTATTAAAAAACACACACTGATTGATTTGGTTATAGGAAGTTTATAGCCAAAATAAAAACAAACAAATACATAAAGGCAAAAACTTAAGTGTACTTGTCTTAATTCTAAACAGAAAATTGTCGCGGTTTTCGACATCGGCAGGGATGTACGAGTAAAACAATCTATACCACAGGATTAACCGTGAATTCGTAGAAGATTATTACCGTTTTTTACGACACTACTGACTGCTATTCTGCTAAATAAATATCAACCGTTGAAGTGTCGTAACCACAGAGTTTACATATACTACGTATAGAATTAGTTTTTCCACACGGTTCTTTTGAGACAATCGTAAGCAGATGACGTGCATACTTTTTATGGCAACAGAGTGATGTGTCGCGACAAAAGTATGACACTTCTACAAGAGCGACAAGGCAAGAAAGATGCTACCCGTGCTTTCGGTGTAAAGCGTTTGTGCCAACTCTATACGTAGTACATATATGTAAACTCTTTGGTCCATGCGGCTGTTGCAATTTCACGGCACACGGGGACCTTCACATACTACGCTGACGACACCGACGATGCCATCGGCCGGTTCGTGCGGCGAGCGTTAGCTGCATCACCATCCGAGATTTCAACCTACCATGGCCAACATGGATAGAAATGTTTTTGGAGGCTCTGGGCCGGGAGGAGGCAGCTTAGGCAAATGGCAAAAGGCAATTAGGCAAACACTCGATGTCGAGTCAATTACTAGCGGAATCCCAACCGGTTGTATTTAGCTCTACAAACGAGCACTATAATTAGATTTTAAATGTACCCAACTATTTTCCTCTTCTTCTCCTTATCCAAGAAATGTATCTGTGGAGTGGCTAACTTAAATAAATAAAAAATAAAAAAACTCTTTGGTCGTGACACTTTAAATGAAGTACGCCACGTCAGTGAGCGACGGTTAAGTTACGAGTATTTTAACATATATAATATATAATAATAATACATATTGGTGGACAATTCACTCACAACACCATCTGACCCCAAACTAAGCAAAGCTTGTGTGATGGCAGCCAGATAGCTGATATAATACTTATATAGTTTTAAATACATACATATTATACATAGAAACACCCAGACACAGTGCAAACATTTGAATTCATCACACAAATATTTGCACTGGGTGGGGATCGAACCCACGACCCTCGGCTTCGCAGGCAGAGCTGCTACCAACCAAGCCACTAGGCCAGTCTAATCTAACTGTGTTCCAAATTTCTACCAGATCTGCTCAAATATTCCGACGTGATTGAGGAACAAACATCCAAACATTGTCATTTTTAACATTAGTAGGATTTATAACCGCCCACAAAAACTTAAACTATTGCAACAGACGCAGTGGTCATAAATATTGGGTAAAATGCTTGCTTTGATCGCCATTTTGCCATAACTGATTTGAAATAATTCGGCAATAGTAATCATATTTAACATAAAACAGTTTCTATGACTTCAGTTACCAACTACTACTCGGCGCTTGACTGATCAAAACGAGCCATTGCCAATTAAATTTAACCATAAATTAGTACTAACCGAATGTCGCTGGTTAACTAAGTAAAAAATTAAACGACTGAAAGGCTTAATTAACGCAGGTCTCGGTTTAATATCAATACATTTTTAGTTTAAGACACCCCCTTTGCACCTCGAGGTACGAAACTGTAGTTTTCGGCGTGGATATGCCGCAAATTACATTTCATTATTTTTGACCTTTGATCTCGTTATTTTAAAGTCGAGGTGGCCGATATTGGCTAGAATATTCGATTCACAATTTTATGAAGTCGTATGTAAATTCTCTGTATATTTGGGCTATATAACTTTGGGCTTGCGCTAAAGAAGCAGATTTATAACGGCATTCTGTTTTTAAACCCCGACCAAAAAAGAGGTGTTATAAGGTTGACGTCGATGTCTGTCTGTCAAGTCTGTAATCGGGGGTAAGTCAAAACTTTTAATACTGTTCTTGTAACGACTGCTATCGGTGCCTTTGCTACACAACTCAATGACAGACAATAAATAAATATTCGTTGACATTTTTCACACAGCGCCACTTAGCTAATACGACACCACAGCGAAGTTACGATACTGCATACTGCGGCTACGGTTGCAGTACCTACCAAGGAAGCCCAATGGTGTTATCAGTAACACCTTTTCTATGTGTAAATTATTCACCTGTATGTTAAGACTCCGTTCTGAGACAAAATTTAGATTAATCCATGTTTTAGAATACTTATAAGGCAGTAATATTATCTGACCTGTCTTCATTCACTGCTTTTAATAGAAGGTCGTTGCAATATATTTTTAAATAACGCGCCTCCAGCAAGCTGAGGATAGAACACCTCTCCTTTTGGCACATAATATAATCTTATTCTTAATATCTCCGTGAAAAAACGTGAATCACGTTTTTTCGATTCTTGGCTCTTTGAGCAACTGCGAGCACAGTTGTGCCGCCTCCAAACTCGCGTTTTAGACTCTGCCACTCGCGCTATAATTGCACAAGGCGCGAGAGAGCGTCGCTACCAACGCCAACTAATTGCCATTGAAAAAAGGCGAAAGCCCGACTGAAAACATTTCCCGACCACCTTTGATGTTTTTTTTTCAGCCAGCCTTTTACCCTCAAAGCTTGATAAGCTACACTACGGAAAACCAGTAATAAGGCACTTTGAAAGCAGGTGTGAGTCGCGGTATAGTGATGAGTGTGAACGCAGCTTTATGCCGGCATCTCGTGTAAGTGAAGGTTTCTTTTGGGGTGTTGTAAGTGGAGGAAGTAGGGCCACGGGTGTGTGCGCGCCCCTTTGAGGCTAATTTGATTATGGGTGTTTGAACGAGGCAGGTGTCACGGGAGTGTCCAAGCGTTAATTTGACTAATGATCATGTTTCTGAGCCAGTATTAAATGTTAAAATACTAGTTACTCCAGCAGTTATTCTATCGCCAAACAGTATGGTGCAATCATTATTGTGTTCCGGTTTGGTTTGTTCGAAATAATAAGCCATAAGAATAAATTATATATTTTTATGGATGACAAGAAAAGTGCATTGAGAGTCATTTGAACTCTTCAAATATGCGTGAAATATTGTTATATGACGGCAGTTTCTTGTCCTGTTACTCCATTGAATGAAAAAATCGTCAGTACGAGCAAACACAATCCTATATATTACAATAAGTTTAGTACTGACCCGAAGTTACCAAGATTCTTTTACTGTAATAAGTTTGCCTTTGACCGCCATCTCTATTGATGTTAAGTGACGATGCGGTCTACAATGGAACGAGCATGCATAGAAGAAAACGATTCACTCTCAATTTGAAGACGCCAAGATTGTATCCTTAGGGTTGAACCCACTCAGGTAACGTTTTCCCCAGCCTAAGCTTTTTTATTAAGAAATGGTATAAAACCCCTCCTTAAATTAGCTTTTTAATTATTTTATTTAATTAATTTCAATTAATAATTCTATACGTTTATTTCCTGTCTATAGTTTATTTACCCTTTTTAGTGTAAAACAAGTTTTTATAATCCATTTAGACAATTTCGTTTTGACAGGATCGAGTTCCATAACTTTTGTGAAATCTACAACAACATCATCCAGAAAATTGTACGCAAATTTTAGTTTATGGTTCATATTTCAAAGATCACCTTACTGATTTCGATAAGATTTATATGGGACCATTCGAGAAGCATACCCAACCGAACACAAAAAGAAATTTAAAATCGGTGCAGAGGTTCTCGAGAAATCAGGAACATAAATAAAAAACATAGGGGTCAAATTGATAACCTCCTCCTTTTTTGGAAGTCGGTTAAAAATCAATCACGATGAAAACTAGACAGATCAGCCTAAAAAAACTTTGACAGATTAGAGTCTGAAATAGTACACTCTTTATCCCGAAAAATGTGGAGTTCCTTGCGGAACAGCATTTTTTTAAACCTAAGGGGGGCCTAAGTCACGGCCTGATAGCAGTAATTTATAGAGCTAATTTATAAATCGACATGTTAGTGTGTACGACGCATGTCAAGGTTTTATAATAGCAGGTTAGCGATCATAAAGTTCATAAGTTTCAAAGTACGCTCATACTACTAAATACTATAATAATCAACCATTGAATCAATCAATGAACTGAGTTACGCTACACGGATTAGATTACATACCAGCCTCTCGGGCACGCCCTGACCCCTCAAACTTACCTTACCTTTAAGTGTCGTTTAGGTCATCTCCACATGTACGATTTTACCTTGAGCATTCACAGAAATATAATCTTTAGTCTAACGTCTGAAAGTGTAAATTCATGTGAAGTCAAACTCTTCAATCGAATATTAATCCCAGGTTCTTGTCATGTCGATCCTTGACTTGCAGCAGAGGTCGTACAACCGCCAAGTTACAGGAAGCCTGACAAACGACCTCCAACTCTATCATAGAATGTCGACAATAATAACTTATTGTTAATTATTGGTAATGGCACAAATTGGAAGGATAATGTTAAATAACCGAGTCTAGAGGCGAACGATCGGTTACGTGGTCACGAAAGGGTCGAAAGTTGAATGGTTTAACGAGATTAGTTCATTAACAATATTAAGAAGCAAGGACCTGTGCAAATTATTGGTCAGGTGAGTTCTGATTAAACGAAGGCTAGACAAGTTAATTCAGACGCTAAATTCACTACTGAGTTCAAATATTATAGTCCTTAGATATGAAATCCTCTTTGATCAAATCTCATAAAAACAAAGGCCTATTAAAAAATGTATATTATTAAAAAAAAACACATTCGATTTTCAAATATTCCCGCCGTTCCAGACGGTGGCTTTCGCCTCAAGACAACATTCCTTTAAAACAAGAACACTCACACATTATCCGTCGCTTTGTTCTATAATGTCGGTATAGTTAAATGTGTGTGAGGACAAAAAAGCCATCGAACAATAGTCTTAACACTTCGCTTTGTCGAACGGATGCTGGTCGTCACACCTTCGCATTGTGCCGTGTACTTTAAATACACGAGTGTACGCCCACAGCACTCTAATTATTAAAATACCTGTTCCGGCTACTTCGGTAGGGTCACCAGCTTGCAACAGGCTAGGTGGCTAACTAATTATGAGTCAGTCAGATTCTTAAAGTTAGTGATAGGTTCAGAGTCCGCCTGAGGAAGGTACCAAACCTTTGCCAGTTATTCTACCACCAATCAGTATAATGCAAACATATTCCGGTTTGAAATTAATTGAATAAGTCAAATCGGTATTTATTAAATATACAGTTTAGTAAGTAATACAGCATGTAGTTTTGTATTACATTGTCCTTTTTAGATTTAGCAAAATTAACAAACAAGTTAATTTTGCCGCAAAAATTGTGAATCAGTTCTTTTTTGTTTGACAGAGGTCGTCCCATATAGACTGCAGAACAAAATGTATGGGTCAAAAAAACCACCAGATGGCCTATGCAGGATGATTATTTATTTATTTATTTAGCCCGTTAAACTGCGTGAGAAGTTTGTTATTTTTAACTTCAGTGATTGGTTTGTTTGGCTATAAAATGTCTCTCAACTCAGTTTTGCTGTTAGCAAAAGCCTATTCCAGTATTTTCCATTGCTTTCTGTCTTGAGCAGCTCTCCTCCATTTGGATCCCGCGGTAAGCTTCATCTCATCTCCCCAACGCATTAGTTGTCGTCCTCGTCTTTTGCCATCTCTTGGATGCCAATTCGTTGTAATTTGGCTCCACTTTTCTTGTGTAGATCTCAAGATATGCAGTATAATAGAAGGGTATAAAATAATATGATTCAGCACTGTGCCGTCACTAATAAGCTGTCCAACTGAGTGCAAGTGATAATTCAAAAGCGCAAGTAGAGTGGTAAATTTTGGTCATATGTTTTTGTACGGCATTCTTACCGTCAAATAGATCAATGGAAAATAATGAGAAAACGCGTAGTGCAGTACAAAACTAGTGCGCCATCTTATCGGAAACATGTTTGATTTACCGGTAGTTTTCTGGAAAAATTTGCTCATTTGATACTGTACGGCATCAGTTCCATACAGTTGCTTCTAACCCGTTATTCATTATTCATTGACGACATAGTGCTGAATCTTATTATTTTTTACTCATCTATCATCCTACATTTTATTGACATCGTTACTAATGTATTTTTTCTGGGCAGAGCCTTTATTAACAAAACTAAAATACAATGAGAACTACTCTACACTTCACTACAAACCTACCTAACTAACTACTTACACTAAGCACACCTGAATTATCCATAGACCACTGTAAGTCTACAGATAATCAAGATGTTCGAGCCCACTACCAAACAGAAGCGTACACAGCATGCTGGTGGCATTACCACGCTGAATGGCAATGCTTGTGCGTTGGGCCAAATAAACGCCAGCATTTTGGTCACGCGTCGTATCGATCAAGCGCTCGGAAAGGCTTTTGAAGATGAGGTGAGCTCCCGGCCCCCACGGGCCCAATGTCTCATCCTACATAATTATGTCTCCTAGTGGTTCATTTGACCCATAAATTTTGTTCACGGGCCTGTAGTCTAATATAAATTATATCGAAATCAGTGTGGCGGTTTTTAAAATTTGAATAAAAACCTAAAATGTATTTTCACATATTATCTACTTGACTTAGCGATGGCTTCTTGATCTGATGGATGGATGGCACCAACAACCTCTGAAAAAACCATTTAAAAAAAACAAGCTATCAAAATTGATTCACAATTCATTGGCTCACTCTCTTGTCCATGTCTTCTTTACGCTGATGATCTAAAAATTTTTAATATAATCAAAGATCGTACAGATGCCTCCAGGCTGCAAAATGATCTTAATATAATCTTAGACTGGTGCGAACGGAACTATATGCAACTAAATATCAATAAATGTCAAGTTATCACTTTTACCAGGAAAATAAATAAGATTGTCGTAGACTATGTGCTTAACGAATCGATCCTTACAAGAAAATCTATTGTGAAAGACTTGGGTGTTATGTTTGATGACAAACTTACGTTCCATAACCACTATGAATACATTGTGGAACGAAGTTCACGGTTGCTTGGCTTTATTTCGAGAACCACTAAGAAGTTTCGTCAAACAAAGAGTTTCCTGTATCTTTACTACACTCTCATCCGTAGTATACTGAGTACAACTCATCAGTCTGGTTTTTTCTACAATGTACACAGTGATAGGATAGAGCGCATTCAAAACGATGCCTAAAAATTATGAGTTACAGATGTGGCATGGGTCATAAGCTCCCATCGTACAATGATCGTCTACAATATTTTCACGTTACCTCCTTAATATTCGTCGTAATTATATTGATCTTACACTGTTGCATAAGATCGTCCATTCGTCGATTGACTCCCCAACCCTGCTTTCTTTTTTAATTTTTAATACACGTTTCCGGTTTCGTAATCGTAATTATAATACCTTCAGTTTGCAAGTTTTTACCAATAATACATCTTATTATAATCCCATAGTCAGAATGAGTCGCCAATACAACGAAGTCCTTGTCTCCGATAGGGACATTGATATTTTCCACTTAAAGTTATTCCAATTTCAGAGGAAAATCAAAGAAATTTTACACTTTAATCTAAAAGAATAATATATATATAAACCCTGTTGTGCTTACTGTAAATACTATTATGAGTTTTTTTTTTTTTTTTTATATTGTTTATACATTAATTGTTTCACACTGTTAATATACTTATCTGTTGTGTTATAATATTCTATGTTTATATCTTATTTATCTACTGTTTTAACGCATGTTAGTTTTTAGTTTTAAGTTCAGATATGTTGGCCTAAGTTTCTTTATGTATTATCACTAATGTAATGTTATTATTATCAAACCACTGAATTTAAATAATTGTTGTTTCTAGGCCCACATAGTTTGGAATGTAATACAGTTCTGTACAGTATACTCTTATGTTATAGTTTATATTTATTACATTCTGTTTTGTGTGCTCATTGAATTAATAAATAAATAAATAAATAAATTGGTGAAGCTATCGCGTACCATACACACACGAAGCCTAGACACGAATTGAGAACCTGCTCCTTTTTTGAAATCGGTTAAAACAATAGTTTTTAAGGTAACATAGGATTACAACTGCCTAATTACTTTGTCTCATTCGAATGGCTTTGATTTGAGCTTTTGCACGTTCAATCATTAATTACTAGCAGGACATTAGGGGCTCATAAACTTTCAAATTTGGAATCGATATTCACTCTCCCTTTTCCGCTCTATTATAACCTTTTTTATTAACCCCCGACCAAAAAAAGGGGTGTTATAAGTTTGACGTCGATATCTGTCTGTCTGTCTATCTGTCTGTCTGTCTGTCTCTCTGTGTGTGTGTGTCTGTCTGTGGCACCGTAGAGCTCAAACGGATGGGCCGATTTCGATGCGATTTATTTATTTGAAAGTTAATATCCGTGCGGATATTCTAAGCTATGTTTGGCTAATACGAATTCAAGATGGCCGCCGCCACAAAATGGCGGACAAAATATTTCTTTACAACCTACTTCAATATGGGTCTCAAATGAAAGGGTTTGACTAGTAAAATACTATACACTATAAAAAATTCAAATCCAAGATGGCCGCCACCACAAAATGGCGAATTATTATATTTTTTTCACTACTACCTCAATATGGGTATCAAACGAAAGGGCTTGACTAGTAGAATACATTGAATTATGACAAAATTCAAATCCAAGATGGCCGCTTCCGCAAAATGGCGAAATACATTTCTTATTTCACAACTCCCTTAATATGGGTATCAAATGAAAGGGCTTGACTAGTTGAATGTTGTACAGATAACAAATCTGAGGTAGTCGGGGGTTAGTCAAAACATTTAATTTTGTTCTTGTGCAAATCCCAGCAGCACAGTTGTTTCACTTGCGTAGTTCCTGAACCCCTTTATTTTGTAGAGATAAAAATAGCCTATGTGTTATTCCAGACCATTACCTATGTATGTACCAAATTTCATCTAAATCCTTTCAGTAGTTTTTGTGTGAAAGTACAACATACATACATACAGATTTTCGCGTTTTTGGTATTAGTAAGATATTTGGCTATATAATTTATTTATTTTCTTTAAAAAGCAAAAACGTGGATTAGTATTTTCTAACAATCTGCAAATATAATTGGCGTATAATTACAGACATCGTGCGAAAAGTCAACGTCCAGCGCTCAGTGGCGCGAGAATAGCTGCGCACGCGCGGGGCTTTGTGGCGCGGCTTTGTCTCGCGTTTCGCCGGCGCGTGACCACGACAAATCTGCGATATCTGGAAGTAATTTATTTATCATAGATATATCATAGCTTGCACTTGATTATCGCCTCACCTGTGAACGGAGGTATGGTCTACGATGGAGCGCTAACCTAGAAGGAATCGAGTCACTTTCGATTTGACGCCATCCAAAGGCAGACGGGATCTAGAAGGAGACGAAGACTGCAAAAAAATTCTCGTCAGAAAAAAAGCAACATCATCAATACAAAGAAGATAATGATTTATTACCTACTAAAACTTTTGGATATGGAAAAACTAATGGATCCTCCATTAACTTTGGCAGCGTAGACATAGTTTTCTATTTAAAGTATCTATATTCAGGCTCCCCAGTGGAGACAAGATGTGACTCAGAGTAGCTAACCCCCGTGCCCACATTTGCACAAATATCTTGCCTTAGATGGTCGGAAGTCTCACAAGATATTTCACTGTCGAAAATCTTGGCTCAGATGGCTGGCAGTCTCACAAGATATTTCACTGTCGAGCATCTGGGCTCAGATGGCCGGCAGTGTCACAAGATATTTCACTGTCGAGCATCTGGGCTCAGATGGCCGGCAGTGTCACAAGATATTTCACTGTCGAGCATCTTGGCTCAGATGGCCGACAGTCTCACAAGATATTTCACTGTCAAGCATCTTGGCTCAGATGGCCGGCAGTCTCACAAGATATTTCACTTTTGAGCATCTTGGCTCAGATGGTCGGCAGTCTCTCAAGATATTTCACTGTCGAACATCTTGGCTCAGATGGTTCGCAGTCTCACAAGATATTTCACTGTCGAACATCTTGACTCAGATGGTTCGCAGTCTCACAAGATATACTCGTATCACTGTCGAACATCTTGGCTCAGATGGTTCGCAGTCTCACAAGATATACTCGTATCACTGTCGATCATCTTGCCTAAGATGGTCGGCAGTCTTACAAGATATATCACTCGATCGCATCGAGCATCTTCCTATCTCATTGTACACAGTTGTTATAAGCACACAGTAACCAAAGAGTTCCTATCTAGTTTTTAATCGACTTCAAAAAAGGAGGAGGTACTCTATTCGACTGTATGTTTTGTTGTCTAGTTTTGATGCACTTTATATTTTTTTCTCTTAAATTAATTAAAATGCAATAAGATTTCAATGAATACCCATAAAAATATAAAAATACCCCATAATTATGAAACAATTCTTAGTATTTCAAACAAGCTTGGCAAAATGGTGGTCTTCTTTCCAAGCAGTTTCGAAAAAAGTAAATTAAAGATAGTTAAAAGTTAGATTCATATATCTGTCTGTGTTTTGTCTGTGGCATTAACTCCGATAGTAACTTAAACATGATGATGATTATGATGTGTTAGAAGCGAAGGTCACAAACTTGCCGTAACCAATGTGACACAGGTACGAAAATAGTTTTCCCGCAACAGCAGCTTTAAAAAAATGGAGGTCTAAATAATATACTCAATTTCGAAATTCTACGCGCTGGAGGTTCCAGATACTAGTTCGGAGTGAATAAGATGATGTCAATGTATTTTTATGCTTAGGTATACATATGTTTGACCTCCAATTCGCATGGTAATGGTGTGGTCCAAAGTCATGCATTCTGACCTAGGTTTTTTAAAGTTAGAGTAAATTGGAATCCACTAATGCACTCTGACTTTAAAAAGTCTAGGACTAACGACGGATGACATACAAATCCATTTAATGGTGTAAATGTGAAAGTTTGAATGTATGTTACTCAATCACGTCAGAATGTGAACGGATGTGTCTTTCGTCTTTACACAGCAGGAACATATGGCAATTTTTTATAGCAAGAACATCACATGAGACGGAAAAACACGGGTGAAACTGCAGAGCGCTGCAAGTATGAATAAAAACATATTCATTTATAACAAACACTTTATGTGATAAAATTCAAATATTAGTCAAGTTTTCAAACTTACCACTCTTGTGTACAAGAACAAAATAAAATTTTGAAAAACCCCCGACTACCTCGGGTTTTGTAATTTGTACAACATTCTACTAGTTCTTTCATTTGATATCCATGTTAAGGGAGTTGTGAAAAAAGTAATGTATTTCGCCATTTTGTGGTAGCGACCATCTTGGATTTAAAATATTTCTTATAGTGCATAGTATTTTACTAGTCAATCTCTTTAACTTGATGCCCATACTGAGGTATGTGAAGAAATATTTTGTTCGCCATTTTGTGGAGTCGACCATCTTGAATCAATATTTACCAAACATAATTAAGAACATCCGCACAAAAATTAACCTTCAAATAAATAAACTATTTTTTACAATTAATTAAACCGACTTCAACACTACAAATAGGCACTCAAAAACGAAAAATAATTTAATATAGGTAACCTCTACTCACTCATCCATATGAAGTCGGTGCCAGGCTAGTTAAAAGTTAGTAGATATACTATGTACGAGGTAGTAAAGTAGGCATAGGTAAGTAGTATCTATCTACTACCTGTTAGATTGGCTGGCACCGACTTCATATAGATGAGTGAGTAGAGGTTATAATAATTACCTATACTAAATTATTTTTCGTTTTGAGTGCCTATTTGTGGTGTTGAAGTCGGTTTAATTTTTGTAAAAATAGTTTATTTTACCCTTTTAGTGTTAAACAAGTTTTCACTAATGCATTTACACGATTTCGTGTTGAGATCTCAATAATAAATACATGAATTAAACCCAAACACTGGGTAGTTCCTGTAAACCGTTAAGAAATTCCCTGACTGTCCTTTATCTTCATCATCAGACCACTAATGACAGTCACAACCCATCTATGTAAAAGTTCTCATTAATACAAATTCATCGAGCCCAAACACAAGGTAACTACTATGTACCGTCGAGGAGTTCCTCGACCGTCTTCCCGTCCAGACCATCTTTAAACTATACTGCTTTAAAATGCTCAAGCAAAAACTTAACTAACGCACTAGTCATCTTTACAATTTTCGAAAGTTATCCTCGATTTCTCTAGGGTACCATCATCAGATCCTGGTTTCCTTATCATGGTACCACCCTTGGAATATCTCCTTTACAACAAAAAAAGAATCATCAAAATCGGTTCATAAACGACGAAGTTATCCGCGAACACACAAAAAAAAAAAAAAAGAACATACAGAGTACATACGGTCGAATTGAGAAACCTCCTTTTTGAAGTCGGTTAAAAAAACGCATCGAAGTCGGCCCATCCGTTTGAGCTCTACGGTGCCACAGACAGACAGACAGACACACACAGAAAGACAGACAGACAGACAGAAATAAATCGATGCCAAACATATGACATCCCTTTATTGGTCGGGGGCTAAATAACACTATTTTTAAGACTCTTTCAAAGAGCATAATAATTAAGTTAAAAGTTTTTATTCCCTATTCACCCTCTTCCTCCTATCGCTCCTAATCCAAGATATATGTATATGAAAAACAAAGCATAAACATGGGTAATGGACCCTGGAGTCTGTAGAGTTACAAAATTAAAAAAAACTCTTTTATACAATAGACGTATGGTAACCCTAGCAGCATGTCTAATGCCGACCGGGCACAATGTGACATTGTCTTGAACACTAAACTCCTGCTTCATAGTTCTATTCTGGTGGCGTTGAATAATTACTTCCTCGCTACCGTTGATATGGTAACACCGGCGAGAGTGTTGCTATTCATACGACTTCATTATTTTTTATTGAGCGGATTTTTAATAATTAATTTGTATGTAGTTTGACTGCTGTTATGTCATTCAAATCTTTATCTGATGATAAAACTGACTGGTGATAAAAGGATAAAACTGTTATGGATACAGATTCTGGACACTAAAAATACTGAATATATGATATGGTTTTTTGTGTACTCAAAAATATACAAATCTTCGAAAAAAAGCTGCCATGTCATATAAATTAAATACGAAGCCAACGTAGAGCTGCCTATACCTACATGTCACGTACTCGTAATACCATGTTACGGGTAGCAAAAACAATTATGTAAAGCTTAAATAAGGAGTCATAAATGTCTAAGTCACGGCTAGCCTAGGAGGGAGGACGACAACTGCCAACCCGGAGCTCCTGGTTCGAATCCCATGCGCACCACTATCTCTTCCAAATCATATACACACGTAATACCGCAAACTTGAAAGCGGTGAAGGAATATCTGAGGAAACCGGCATGTTCTTAGAATTTTTCAAGGTCAAGTGACATCCACCAACCGCAATGTTGATTCCATTAAAATAATAGTTCCCATAGTTGTGTCAGCGAACTTTATGGCAAAAAGCTTTGACCAACCTTTTATGAGACTTTTACTTGACGGTTGGCTCAAGGTTCGCATGCCGAAGGTGAAGTCTGGTAAGTCAGGATGTTCCTTTCCTTACGCTGCAGCCCTAACTACCAGTTCTTTGGTGATCTTACTGACTTGTTTTATAATTTCACTGGTCTCGTGGCTTACTTCGTAGTACGTCTGCCTGCGGAGCCAAGGGTAGTGGATTCAATTTCCACCCGCTGATGTTTTTGTGATGAATCCAAATATTTGTACTGTGTCTGGGTGTTTCTGTGTATAATAAGTATATACTCGTATTTGCAACAATATAATACTATCAGCTATCTGGCTTCCATAGTACAAGCTTTGCTTAATTTGGGGTTACATGGTGTGTGTATGAAATGTCAACCAATTATTTATTTAGGTATTTATAATCCCGCGTGACCAAAATGCTGGCGGTTTTTGGCTCAACATATTAAGCATTGCCATTTTTTTGTGGGTATCCTAGGCATGCTTCCGTCTGATAGTATTTTTAAACCATTATTGGTCTAGGAATCATTCAGGTGTGCTAAGTGTATATAGTTAGGTTTGTAGTGTGTTGAATGTCTCATAATAATTTAATTTATTTAAGAAAGGCTTTTAAAAAGAACACATTTCCAAGTAGGTACTTCCACAATTTACGCGAATACTCATAAAAGTACTGATAATGTACTAATGTGTTTTTAATACATGTCATAAGTGGGGTTTTCCTAATGAATGCTATGTGGATGTTTTCCAATAGAGAATGATGAATATCGTGATCATGGCCGTCAAAGGCAAGAATAAAATTGTTTTCCGAAAAAATAATATGTGTGAAGCTAACACGGATTTTAATATGATTTTATTATCTACTAGCTGTACCCTGCTACGCTTCGCTGTGGCACATTGTGATGCAAAAATTAGATAAAAACAATCCTTGGTGCGGATTATATATCATTCTAAAACTTTTTGAGTTTTTGAAGCGTACACAAACCAACATAACGTTTTTATATATAGAGAAGATATCGTGGCTAAATAGTATAGCGAGTTCCCGTATTTTGGACACAGTTGTATGTACCATGTTACGGGTGCCCTGATTTGTTTAAAAAAGAAAACTAACAAATACTACTTAGGTATTTGTTTTGGCTTTGGTATTTGCCTTCGTACTAAAGCATTCCTACAAGTTGACTGATATTATATGACTGTAAGTAGATCTATTACGTCACAAAAATAAAAATGAAACAGACCAACAAACTCATTAATCATCATAAAAGAAATCGTCAGCTTCACAGTTCCGAAAAAAAAACAATTAAAAAATTAAAAGTGTTGCATGATTTGCGTTCTACTTTGAATCGGCGCCGACTCGCCGATACTATTATGTTCCATTGTTTTCAAATCGGTAAAAGATCCGCCACTGAAAACACAGAGTCAAAAATACGCAGAAATACCAAATTTGTTGGATAGAATTTAGTCGAGACAAATCTCTACATTACTATAATATTTAGTATTAATCTAATAACTGCAACTCTAGTTGTAACCGTAGCCATTCCGTAGCTTACCTAAACTACTAAATCTCTTTTTTTCAAGGCATTCCTTTTTTTCTAAAATAAAAGTATCTTAAGCTGCACTTCATTACATCAGCTATCTGCTATTGAAAGTCCAGCCAAAATCAGCCCAGCCAAGCAATACGATAGAAAAAATGGCAAGGTGCAATTAGATCATGCAGATCAGCTAGCTGCATACTCTCCGAAATGTATCCCGTAAAAACCAAGACGTTAGCTATTTTTCGGAGACAAACTTTGAAGTATTTTATATTAAAGTGTTAATACGAGTAGTCTAGTTTATTCGATCTATCATGCCATGAAAGTTAGCTATAAATAATAAATAAATATTGGTGGACAATTCACACACAACACCATCTGACCCCAAACTAAGCAACGCTTGTAATATGGCGGCCAGATAGCTGATATAATACTTATATAGTAGTTCTAAATACATACTTTTTAGCATAGAAATACCCAGACACAGTGCAAACATTTGAATTCATCACACAAATACTTGCACTGGGTGGAAATCGAACCCACGACCCTCGGCGGCGCAGGCAGAGTTACTACCCACTAAGCCACGAGGCCAGTCAAAGTACAATTTCAATTTTTTAAAAAAAATCTCGCACACCTACTAATCTAAGCCACATTTCTCTGTAGGTTTTCGATTCAGCGTAGCAACACTCCGCATTAATTACATGTAATTGAATTTCGAATTGGAACGATGACATTTGAATTTTGGCGGGATCCGCTCAGTAGTGATGTGCCACAAAGACGCCGATTGCCGATGCGGACCGCCCGCAGTCCCACATAATACCACATTAGAATCGACCGACAACATCTAACAGTGAACTGTGTGTAATGAGAATTATCCGAATTGCTTCTGTTGTATCGGCAGGCTTGAGACTGATAGCTGCCTTTATTAACACCGTGAATAGCTCTTTGTAGCTACCCTCTAGTCTCAAATCATTTTATATTGTGTTCCCTTTTATGAAGAGGAAAATAGTAATCAGTTAGTTTATTAGGTGCGTTACTTGCAGATTTGCTACTTATAGTTTGAACACGCGTAGAAATTATGAACAGAACAGTGCATATAGGGCGGTGGTATATCACATGTGAGTTAGGATCACAGCGGGGGGTATAAAGATGAGTATTAGCATCATAATTAGCGGAAAACAGTGTAATGTGTGCACTCGTCTTTTGCTGTTAAATTTTCAATTAATTTTCAGTCTTTTGTCGTTAATCTTAGAGTAGTGTTTTCTGTTTGCTGTAGCAGTTGTTGACAATCGAGGGATTGTCTCGCGTCGCTGCGCGCAGCCCTAAAGAGTCGCCGCCACGTGGGACGCCCTGCGGGGATGATGATTGTCGACGAGTGTCGCTTCACGCCGGTTGGACATCACTATCTTCCGAATTTGAAATTCGAGAGCGGGAACCATTGTGAAATGAGATATGTTCATCTGGAACTCAATAGGTGCTCAATAGGTACTAGATTCACTTTCAACCATACTTTCGAGTTCATTTATATAGTGAACGAAAAAACAAATCAGAAAATTACTAGTAAACAAAATGTGGATGAAGTTTGAATTATCTAGTGACTAGATAATTCAACTTTCCGAAAATACGAGGGACTAGATTCAATATCGTATTAAATACTTAATTATTCGTATACCTACCTCTAATATTATAATATGGTACAAACATATGGATGCAAAACACAATTCGGCTTAAAATAAGCAGCCCACAAAAATGTTCTCAGTGCTGGGACTGAAGCCAGATTTGACGTTTTTTTTTTACTTTTATAGTTTTACACTTGACCGCCATCTCACCTGATGTTAAGCGATGATGCGGTCTACGGCAGAGCATGCTTACTTAGAAGAAACCGATTCACTCTCGATTCGAAGGCAAAGATTATAACTATCGGGAAAACCCCACTCAGGTAACTCATTCCACAGCCCAGACGTTCTTATCACAAACTTAGTGTCAAAGAAGTTCTATGGATAATAAGTATGTATTTAAAAGTATATAAACATTATATCAGCTATCTGGTTTCCATAGTACTACAAGCTTTGCTTAGTTTGGGGTCAGATGGTGTTGTGTGTGAAATGTCCACCAATATTTATTTATTATCATCTATTTAAACCTGTTCATGTATTTGGCTAAATACGGCAAATGTGAAATATTTACAAACTTTCTATGCCATATTTTATTTGATTCTAATCAAAAGCATAAAAAAGTTAAAATTTTTGTACCTCGAAAACATGACGAAACTTCCGGGAACTTTCGCCATTTTTTCGATGTTTAAACAAATATGGCACGCAAACAAATTTCATCTCTTTAAACCTTTTTTTGCATTAAAAAGTAATGTCCAAAATATCATAGGTAGGTAATCGGTTGAACAGTTGAGACATGAAATCGTTACATACAATAATAGACGAACCGAAAGGTACTTTGACATTTATAATATTACATTTATGAAGTATATTTAGTTTCATTTAAAGATACCTATGATCTTGGCCTCAAGTAGCCTCTACCGTCTACCGAGGATAAAACACAGAATTTTTATAGCATTAAATATTAATAATCTTCACCGTAATAAGTTTAAAATCTGCGTGAAATTATACAATTAATAGACACCTATGCAGAATTCTTGAGAACAATACGCAACCGGAGAACTGCAAGTCAGAGGGCGGGACGCTTGCTAATTCCACCTAATGTTGTAATCTTAGATAAAGAATAAGTAAATACTACTCAGAGCTACACAGAGACAAAAAAATTGTGACATCGTTCAATTAACCCAATTTTCCCTTAGTAACTTTGGAAAGTGAAAAATTATAACAAAGACTGGCAAATCCATTTGGGCGTCAAAGCATTATACACGCAAACATTAACACATCCACTCCTGCACACACATATTATCCCCAGTAATTCTCTCTGTCTTACATACACACCTACGCCGACACATGTACGCACCCTCACATACACACCCTCACACATCCACATAAATTTAAATATTATTTGCACAAACACACACCGCACATCTATATAAATATGTATTATTTAAACTAACCACATATAATCTTCTACTATTTTCATATGAATTCCATATTAGTGTAATTTATAACTACGTATTAAATATATATTGTAATAGATATATAAGTATGTATATTAGTTGTGAGTATTACTTATATGTTTATTCATCGTCTGTATTATGTAGCTATACAATACAATATGTTTAATAATGTTTTGTTTTTTCTTATTGTTTTTCATAAGTTTCTATAAATTGTTGTTTTGTAATTGTTATGCCTGGTACCCACGACACAGGTTGCCCTAGTGTGAGTACCAGTGTACATTTGTTTAAATATCTTTGTGTTTATGAATAAGTAGATATTAACCTGTTTTTTTAAGTAATAGTGCTCTTGAACCGAATAAATTTCATTTCAAAATTTCATTTCAATAGTTTAAGGCTTTCCGCACGGTTCACCAGTGCACCAATCGTAAGCAGATGAAAAGTATGTTAGATATGGCGACATAGTGATGTGTCGCGACAAAAGTATGACACTTCTACAAGAGCGACCAGACTCACCCTTCTACCGCCTAACCTAAACAGCTTTCGTTTTGCTATTGCGGTCTCTATCATTTCAAGCAGAAAGAAAAGAGAGATGAATGTTAACGCTAAGACAGTTCTAGTTAGACTAGGCGGTAGACCCTCCGTGCTTTCGGTGTAAAGCGTTTGTTCTAACTCTATATATGTAAACACTTTGTCATAATTCTGTCGGACAAAGAAACATGCCATCTGAACTGTGAAACGTGTTGAACGGAGTGGGTAATCCCGACAAATGTAGCTTTTCGGAACGAAGTTTCTTGTAGCAGGCTTGGAGGAACATGGAGTTTTGAAACCGAACTGAAAAAAAAAAGTGAGACTTTAACTGTAAGAAAAACATATAACGGATGTGACGCGTAATAACTGTTTGTGATCAGTATTGCCAACTTTATTCTTCAGATAATCGTACCATAAATAATAAAATTAATGAATATTTTTTTTGAAAATCGTATTGCTTTTTTATTATATAAATGAACTTCTTTCCTACCTGGTGTCCCGTGATACCACAACTTTTTGACGTGATAACGTCTACTAAATCGATGAACAGCAGCCGGTACATGCACGGAAAAGTGTCCCGTTATGTCCCGTTACGCTCGTTGAACGCTAGTGCTGCATCTATTAATGTTTTGTTATGACGTTGCGTTGTCACGTTAAACTATCGTCCGTAAGCCAATAGACTATAGACAGCCAATTTTTGAACTTTCATAGGTTTGCACTTGACCACCATCTCGCCTTTAGAGAGCGTTTACCTATAGTAAATAAAACACAACGATGCAGTCTACACACAACCTAGTCGTTCTTGTCACAAAAGTAAAGTCTAACCTTTTCGTTCGAGTTTTTGGAACATCGACCATGAAACAATGTCACTTTTTCAACCTACGAGCAGTCTGATAGAAAAAAAGGCAAGGCGATAGCTGATCATACAGATCAGTCGCACACTCTCCGAAACGTATGCTATAAAAAACCTATACGATAGCAATTTTGCAGTGATGTTCAAGACTTTCGTCTTTTTCGCTCACGGGTGCCGTTGCCTATGAGCCTTTTGGCACGTCTCTCGATCAATTCCAGAGCCTCCAGCTGATATGTAGCCGATCCATTCCAATGGTGCAAATGGTAGGTATTCTATACTAGTCTGAATTTGAGGTTGAAATAACGTACTCACTAGTTTATAGTCTTGAAATTAGGTATTCAGGATGCAAATGGATCTGTCAAAAATTTGCCTAATGTAGCGCAATGAAGTTTGTGAAATTTCCCTATCTAGTTCTTCCGAGTTAGGAACTAACATAGGTACCACTGCCAATTATTCTTACACCAAGCCGTAAAGTGCAGATATTATGTCATTTGTTATACTTTGGAGTATGAAGAGTACTTAATGTTACTAGAGAAATCAATTAGATTAAGATCCCAGGGCCGCCAGACGTCACGGATTTTGTAATGAACGAAATGTTTATAATATATATATGTTTATCAGACATCTATTTTAAAGCCTTTTCAGAAAACACAGACCGCTCTAAGAGGCCAGTCATCCCCCAAAGTAATAATTTCTTACATAAATGTTTTTATTTACCTTCTGGGCCCCATATCTCAAAACTGGCCGTCTAAGCAAGTTAGCGGGTAAGCATGTGTTCTTAGTACTTACTAACTCTACTCCATCGTCCACATTTCGTTCATCAGAAAATACGTGACGTCTGGCGGCTCTGGCGGCTCTGACAAACGGGCTAGATCTTTTGTTTATAATCACCGGGTGACAATGTATGCGTATAACTTATAACTGTTTATGTGCAAATTACTTCATATCACTGTGTCTCTGTTACCTGAGCCGAAATGCAATTTTTTATCGAGACATTTTTGTCGAATCATGGACAAATTGCATTTTTTTATCCATCTTATTTCCAGCCAGTTAGCAACAAAATGACTACAAACAGCCAGTATGAGTACGTATTGAAACCGTATTCGAAGCGATAGTATTCTAAATTCAAACGCCGCATGGGAGCTAGGTATCTGGCTGTGTATCTCTGAAAACACTGCACGCTGCTACAGGGGATTCCCTCCCGAAAGACGATGTCCGAATGTGGAATGACGGTTCGGCGGATGGACGGCCTTGTGCAATTTGAGCCAGTGAAATAAAACTTTATTTTAAAATACATAGTAGTGGTAGGACTCTTTGCAGAGTCCGTCTGGGGAGTTACCACATCTTTGTGCCAGTTATTCTACCGCCTAGCAGTAATATGCAAACATTACTGTGTTCCGCTTTGAAGAGCAATGTATCCAGTGAAATCACAGGACATAGAGATAAAATATCGTATATCTTTGGGTGACGAGCGTAGTGCAATGCTAGGTAAGAAATAGTAAAATAGTAACAAATTTTTGACAAATATATTTGGACTGTCCAAACAGGCATGTTGCTTACAATCAGGCACGTGTAATATTCGTCTTGTCACTCTATTCTTTAAAATAATACATGTCGGCTGATATACATACATGGGGCCGATATAATTAAAATTCATCTATTATTAAACAACACTAATATTACACAAGACGTCACTACACGTCACATACTGATGTTAAGCATGTCGTTTCCGCAAACTCACTAGATTTCAACCAAAGAGGTTACAAACATACACTACGTACATAGTTAGATTTTCTACACGGTTCCTTTGTGTCAATCGTAAGCAGATGACTTGCATACTTTATATGGCAACAGAGTGCTGTGCCAAGACAAAAGTATGACAGTTCTACAAGAGCGACAAGGCAAGAAAGATGCTACCCGTGCTTTCGGTGTAAAGCGTTTGTGACAACTCGATACGTAGTGTATGTGAACTCTTTGATTTCAACCATCCAAAAAGCGTTACCGCTCACATCCTGACCCACTGCTCCGCCGCCCCTCCGACGCTACCTCGCTACGCCACCGCCGTCCGACATCGACATGTTGGTCACACACACTCATAAGATTTTCCCCATCAAACATTTCTCAAAGCAGCTAAAGATTTCACTTTAAAGACATATCACTCTCTCGTCACTCTATATTATAAGATTGCATTTCTTTTTGCTGCCGTGCAGTTTGGAAGAGTTGTATTTCGTTAAATGTTATTATAATTTTGTAGATTAAATAAATAAAAAAAAAAAAGATAAATGGAGCTGAATCGAATGCCAGAGTCAAAATACAAACGTTACTTTATGTACAAATACTTTTTCATGTTTAATTTTCCTAACACTGACAATTACTTTTTAGAAAGGCACTCTTTTAATTTATAAAAAATGTATTCTTGTAAGTGTCATAATTATAATACCAAAAACATAATCAGTGCATATTTTAACTGACAAAATGATGACGCGAGCAAGTCGGGCGCTTAATAGTAAACACATGTATTTCTACAACAGCGCATCATTTGAAGAACTTTGATGTGAATCTTATTCTTTTTTTCTTATGTCTCTTTTTAGGATTGTCTTAAAAATGATTTCTATCCAAAGGTTGGCTTGAAGAGACCGTTTTACATAAAGCTTTATCCATATGATCGCACTACTTATACGTAGGCAAATAAACTCTAACTTATAAATGCGTCGTCTAAGCGTTTAGAATCAACTCAATCTTGTGTGTATGGGTTGACTTAGTTTGACGTAAAAAATACCGAAAATCCATAAACTTACTAGATTTTTCTCAAAATTATCAGTCAAAAGTGGCAGAAATTTGGTTCTCATAAGCCTTTCTAAATATTTGAATTACGAAAATATGATTCTGTAATTGTTTAACTAGCCTACTTATATTTTAAATTAGCATAACATGTTGCATGAGACCATCCAGGCCCCGACACATACAAACATCGAAACCTAATTTCCTGTCTGAGATAGCGAGCGCTCTAAGCCTAAAGACAAATACGTACCTGAACCAACATAGCATGACCTTCCCCCCTCTCCTTTCTCTTGCCGAAACTAGCACAAAAGGGGTAACAGACACAAATGGAAGGGTCATGTTCAAATGGTTGGCATTCTAAACAGTTCTAGAGGTATTTGTGGATGAAAAGGAGTAAAACAAGTAATGTTGAAGCATAGATTACATTATACACATTTCAAATGCGGCAGTTAAATATTTTTTGAGAGGGAAACACAATAGGAGTTGAAACACAAGATCGAGAAAAATGAAACGCAAAACAAAGTTTAAAAGCTTGTAATATGACGGCCTGATAGCTAATATAATACTTATATAGTTGTAAATACATACTTATTATATATATAGAATACCCAGACACAGTGGAAATATTTGAATTCATCACACAAATATTTGCACTGAGTGGGAATCGAACCCATGACCCTCGGCTTCGCAGGCAGAGTTACTACCCACTAAGCCACGAGGCCAGCCTACGGTGCCACAGACAGACACACACAGATAGACAGAAAGACAGACAGAACACCAATTTTTGCCACCACAAAACGCCGAATTATGTTATTTTTTTCACTACTATATGGGTATCAAACGATACTCAATATGAGTATCAAACGAAAGGGCTTGACTAGTAAAATACTATACACTATAAAAAAAATCAAATCCATGATGACCGCCACCACAAAATGGCGAATTATATTATTTTTCACTATTACTTCAATATGGATATCAAACGAAAGGGCTTGACTAGTAGAATACTTTGCACTATGACAAATTTCAAGTCCAAGATCGCCGCACAAAATGGCGAAATACATTATTTTTTCACAACTCCCTTAATATGTCATACGTACGTACATACGTCAAATTCCCCGATATAAGTAAACCACATTTTCATAAACCCTATTTCATTGACTACAAAATTTTAACTTTGACATCACTATATATATTGGAAAACTGCAAATTTGTTAAAAAATATCCAAATTTATTTAGTAAAGTATCAGACAACTGGCGCTACCCGATTAGGACATTATACAAATACAACTTAAATGTACCAACATAAAAACTAACTTTACATAGTACCGGTCCGCATGCGATGGCTACAAAAATTTATAATAAACTTCCCAATAAACTTAAGGAAACTGAAGACGAGCGTAGGTTTGGCAGAACCTTGAGAGATCTGTTATTGTCAAAAGCCTATTATAGCCTATCCGAGTTTTTAACCGATGACCTAAGATCCTTCGAGGAAGAAAACCAAGTACCTATTTGACTGTGAAATTAAACGCTTTGCTCCAAAATGACACTTAAATTGCAATGCCCGGTTGGGGTACGTTGTGTTACGACTAATTTTGTACTAATTTTGTTTTTAATGTACTTATTTATTACTGTAACATAATGAAGCAATAAATGATTGAGTATTGAGTATTGAGTATGGGGGGTACAAATGAAAGGACTAGTAGAATTTTGTACAGGTAACAAATCCGAGGCAGTATTAATCAAAATTTTTAATTTTGTTCTTGTAGTCAGTCTTGATTCAAAGTAGCCCTGTCTTTGAGATGTATGTCAGGGTCAACCGACCAAAGGTTATAAATTGGCATTAGAGTTTAGAAACGGAACTAATAATGTTAACTGTTCATGCCAATATGAAGATTAAACAATAACTGGGAATCCTATTAATAGTGTGAATATTTGGATTTCTGAAAGGGTGAGAACAAAATTTGAAAAAAAAAACGAGTTCTTACACGTTCGCCAGCTGTTGTGATCGAATGTAGAGGTAAAGGTTGTTTTCCAAAAATCGTCTTGATTAGGAAAACTTTGCTTCTGAGAACATTTTCGTTTATTTTTGTTCAGCAAACAGTTTCGAAACCGAACTTCGGCTTACTTGTAGAAACCTTATAGTATGGTGGGTTGTAGGCAAACAATATTTACAGCCCACGACTCCATAACTTTATTTAAACGAACAAAAAAAAAGAAAATAGTTATTCCTCTTTAAATATTTCGACAATAAATAAGTAAGACGATATCACATTTAATTTCAGAATAATAATCGGTCACCAGTTATTTCTTTATATATCAAGCAAGACTGACGAGATCATATTTAATTTCAATAATCAGTCAGCCGATACTAGACATATCATAATAAACAGTCACCCAACATCAGTTAGAAAATAAACAGATACATCTTTTGCAACGCAAGCCCCAAAGAGTAAGACAGCCGACGCGACGTAAGATAATAAAAACAAAATATCCAGTCCCCGTTGGAACCGTCAGGCTCCTCCTTCCAGGACGCGAGGTGGATGATTGATTTGATTGATTTTCCGTACAGGCGACAGCCCAAGCTTCGGCTGTACCGTCCGACGCTCGCTTTTGATCTAGCCATAGTACAAAATGGGGTAAGTAAGTTTGGGTGAGAAGGTGAGGAGCCCTGCTTATTTATTCGCTAGCCCAAATTTTGCTAGGGAGCATCAGAATATCCCTACTTCCAGAGTCCATCTGAGGCCAACTTGCCATATGTACGTATAAAATAATGTGTTCTGTCTTAATATCGTTCGCGTAGAAAAATCGGCACGTATAAAAGTATTTTAACCTTTCCCAAAGTTTTTAAAACTCGGTTGCTTGGTGGTCGCTTTTTTAAGGAATAATTACAGAAAAACAAATCAGAATAAGTTTGTAGAATGGCTTGTTCCAAATGTTTAGGCACAAGTTCCGATTTTGCTGTTTAGATTCTTTTCAATTTGCTGTTTTTATGTCTTCGCTACCTTTACTTGAAAAATTCTGTAAACATATGACAAGTTTGGTATGGTTAATGAAAGTGAAGCCAGAAGACGATTGCAAATAAATATAGAAATATATTAATTTTCGCTTTAATAATAATTAAAGATGAGATTGGATTAAGGGTCAGATGCAGAAGGCGGTCATCCTTGACACAGCGCGCATCGTCAGGAGGTTCCTCACTCTGCAGCCCTAACCACCGGTACCTTGGGCCCTGGCCCGCTGCTGGCGGCTGTCTGGGTTTAGGTTTTTATAATGTTTTTGTGTTGTTTTTACATTGACATTGTAAAAATCTAAACTAAAAAAAGGAATAAATGGCTGAATGAAACATCAAAGTGTCCACAAGTCAACAAAAACGGTAAATTTTAAATCAATCAAGCATCGAACAAATATTTATGAGTCAATCCTTCCGTTGTAAAAACTACAACCATCATTCTGTAAATATTAAAGTTTATTTTTACGGAATATTCTGTTACGAGTCACAAGTCTCGGGGTCTACTCGGGTTTTCTCTCTCTGCCACACGATGGTCCCGGCACCCGCACGGTGAATCCATTGGATGCTAAGAAAATCGTCTCTTGGTTTGACCTTATAAAAATAGTTAAATGACATTATATTGACGTGTACAACGTGTCCCGGTTGAGACTAACTATATTTCAAGTTATAACCCGTTTCGTTCATCCGTTTCAACGTGATCGAGCAACAAATACTAATAAATCGAAATTTCTTCAATGTTTTTAATATTAGCAGGATAATACATAACGCGCCAAAAAATATGTATTTTAAAAAGGTGCTATACGACGTTACATTCTATGGTCTTCCTCAGATACCAAAACAGAGATTTGTGATGTAAGTGCTTCATGGTATAAGCATGCATAAGCACCTCACTAAATTTTCCCAGTGGTGTGATTCAGCCTCTTCTTCTGCAAGGACATAGTCAAGGCCAATATTCCTCTGCGTTGGCTCAGTGCGACTTGGCGAATGACACACGAATCCTCATTATTCTTGGAGCATACCGGTTTCCTCACGACAAAACAAAATAATTGTGTTGTTATTTTAACATTAAAGCCAGTGATGATGACAAAATTGTATACTTGGAAAAATATTAAGAGGTCCAAGCGGAATTTCAGCCTACGACCAGGGGCGGATCCAGGGGATTCTGGGGGTCATGATCCTCTGCCCCTGAGATGGACCCAGAGCCTAGGTGAACCAGTAGTTAAACGCACGCAAGTACTTATCGCACGGCTAGATCCGCCCTTGCCTACATCACTACTGTAAACGGTTCGTTCAACCCACTAATCCATCAGCTACATAAAGGACTTGTTTCTCAAACAAACATGTCTTAACTAGTTACATAAAAACGGACAAAACGTTTACACTGTTCTCAAAAGATTAATTTCGCCGGTTTGTTTTGATGTATTTGTTCTTCAAAGATATTCTAGCAAAAAAAAAACTATTCTCACGGGGTCTACGCTCTATGCTATTCGTGTCTTATCAAATATGCATTAGCCAAAAAAAAATTGACACGGGTCTCACTTTGATTGACGTAGAGATCTTCTATTCAGCAAGAATGGTTCGAAACAATATCAGAGTTCATAGTTCTTTTCGGTACTATTGTGCGTATGACCTTCATTGTAAATATGTCATCTATAGAAAGATGGTTGCTACATTCTCTGTGATTTCACCATTGTTGGATTTGACCGGTCATTGATGAAGATGTTTAGAAATAATGTTTTGGGGGCTTGTGTTTGCAAAAAAATGTTTTTTTTTAAGATAATTGTTTAGAATAATAATAAGTTAATCTTGACATCGCGCTAGGTGAGGAGGTGCATCGTCCTAACTCTGTAACCCTCGGTACGAGCAATATTCCGCTAAAGGCAGCGATCTAGGATCACGTTTTTAGTATTTTTAATTACGAGTGCATACTTAAATTGAAAAAATCTAATAGGCAATCAAATAAATAAGTACCTTATAATATTATTTATATATTTCTCACACAACAGCAACGAGCCCCAAAGTAAAATCTTGTACTTTGGAAGCCAGATAACTGATATTACATTTCAATAATTTTATTCTAAAAACACACTTATGTTAACTATATTTTAAGATTGTTTTAATAAATGCAATAAAGATTTTATCTATCTATCTAATGCTAGAATAAGTGTAGTTTTATCTCTATAGTTTATTTATAACATTAACATTATTTCTAAATATTATTTTTTGATTCCTCTTAATTTTTCCTATAGTCATGATATATTATTTTATCTGTCAGTTATTTAATATTCCAACAACGTTGCACGTTCGCACAGGCCAAATCAATCAAATACCTATATTTCAATAGGTATCATCTACAACTGTTAACAATATCATTAAGTAGATTAAAAAGTAAATTAAGGAAATTAGTGTGTAGCATAAGCATAAACAACCCACTAAATGTTCCCACTGCTGGGGCTCGGGGCTTTCTCTCGCAAGGCCAAAATCCACCACGCTGGTCCTGGTGGTGGATGACACATAACCTCGAAAGATTCTAGGTACATGTCGGTTTCCTCGCGATGTTTTCCTTCACCGTTTTAAGTTTGCAGTATTACACACATGACATCGAAAAGACAGTGGTGCGCTTGGTTTTGGGCCCGGGACCTGTTAGGCAGTTACCGTTTTCTCGAATAGACCAACCGTAACGTTTAAACTATGAAAATTACTAAATGATAGTGAACAAAATTGTTTTTTTTTAACAATTAAGTTCAGTTCATCACGTTGCTGCATCGCTGCGATACATGCTGATGCTTACAAATTCAACAAGACACCCTGGAGCTAAATCTCACTCCTCTTCACTCAACAAAGGCGTGTTTCCATAAATCACAAACCTTTGAAAGTTCTTCCGTTTCCCAATTATCATAAAACGCAGATGTAGTCCTCTCAACTGGCCAACGGTCCTGGGAACTATCTAGGCAATAAATAATATTCGTTATCACACACTTATTAAATCATTTACGTCCATAAATCTGCTCCAACAGGAGTGACCCACTCTCAAACTGACATTAGGCCGTGTACGCACTCCCTTTAAAAATATATTATGAGCTAATAATGTATACCACAAAGTGCTTTGCATATAAATCTTCTAATTACGCGCATTGAGAGTGCACTAATCTCGACTAGGCCATTCTTTCATTTGCATAGAACGCTTTTTGGTGACAATTGTGATTTGATTTAGGGGACCGGAATTTGGAACGGGCCGAGATGCGGATGAAGTTGACTGCACTGTACAGGCGAGACGAAAAGTTTATGCGTCTAATAAACGTGTAAAAATATATTGTTTTTCGGTTGATGTCGTAAGAAAATGTGACAACAAAAATGAACTAAAATGAAACATTGTAAAAACTAATAGTGTGAAGTTAAAGTAACGTATTTCATTTTTAAGCTTTGTTCTACAAATATACCTTCAAAATATATGTTATCCACTTATATCAATCATAGAGTATATCTTAACCTTATTTCCCCAAAAAACAGTAACTCAAGTCCTCAAAAAAGCTCATAAACTTGAGTCCCCGACTGTCTCGAGACACCTCACTCGTGGCCCGCAATAAAATGGATTAGTACAATTGTCCCCATTCCATTGTCCCCACGGACAATCATGTGTCCTCGGCGTTACTCACGATTTTATTAAACGTAAATTAACATATTATTACTGAGCAGCAAAACGCTTTGTACGAATTACTAAGGGTTATAATACACACTGGTTTGACGACGCAACAGTACGTTTTGTCTTTAGAACGTTGTGTCAAAATAGGTAGATGGATAGTGACATTTTATTGAATACGCCAAATAAAAATACTAAACAAGAACATAACATTTTATACTATTAAAACTAGTGCGACAATCGGCAGCCTTTTCGCTAAGAGCGATCGATTCCAGGTAACCTTAACAAACGAAAATACACTGTGTACACACAGTACAAAAACAACAAAAGCCCGGCGGAAATTTTTGTAAATTGAATTATGCATTACATTACGAGATTTTAGCAGAATAGTTGTACATTGACGTAAAAATACCCAGTTTATATCATCAGCAGCAAGACGTCCACTGCTGAACATAGACCTCCCCCCTAGATTTCCACAACGAACGGTCCTGCGCAACCTGCAACCAGCGGTTTCCAGCGACTTTTGTGAGGTCATCTGTCCATCTAGTTTCCACTAGACCTCCCGGTCGTCCAACACTGCGTCTTCCGGTTCGTGGTCGACTCGAGAACCTTTCTTCCCCGTTGGTTGTCAGTTCTGCGAGCGATGTGGCCTGCCCATTGCCACTTCAGCTTGCTGACTCTTTGAGCTATGTCGGCCATTTTCGTTCTTTTGCGAATATCTTCATCATGGATTTTGTCGCGCAAAGAGACTCAGAGCGCCCTCTCCATAGCTCGTTGTGCGACTTTGAGCTTCGTTATAAACATTATTTAAGTTTTGGATTCCCCGGGATAAATATATAAAGGCTATGTGTTCTTCTAGACATCTATAAGTAGAATAAAACCTAACTGTGTTCCAAATTTTGGCCGGATCCGTTCACGACGTGATTGAACAACAAACATAAAAACATCGAAATATCCAAACATCCATATATTGACATCTATACTAATATTATAAAGCTAAAGAGTTTGTTTGTGTGTTTGAACGCTAGGATCTCGGAAGTACTGGACCGAATTTAATGATTATTTTTCTATTGGATAGTCCATTTATCGAGGAAGGCTATAGGCTATAGAAAATAGCGCTACTATTAATAGAAGCGGAGCATGAATATAATCAAGAATGTAACAAAATCGAAAAAAATATTCCTTTTTGAGAGTTTTCGTACGTTTCGTGCTTTGACATGACACAGGACAGCATGTGTGATTGCGTCATTGAATTTTAGTAATCTGTGAATTGAATATAAACTTTTGCTTATTAAATTTGTTTCTAAATCTGAGTTGGTACGACCAATTTCCGACAGGTGGCGTAGCAGGTAGCTGAAGAAGTGTTTGGGTTTGAAAGCGATATTCTCAGGAATGACTGAACCGATTTCAGTCATTCTTTCACCGTTGTATATGTACGGGATCCTGATGAGTGCTATATAATGTACCACGGGCGAAGCCGGGCGGACATCTAGTTATTAATATTAGTAGGATAGATACTCATGGCATACCTGAAAGTATGTTAGACATTGACCATACTCACTTACCGTCCCCAACAAGTAGGCACAATGACCCACAACGGTCTGCAACCAAGTGTGCCGCAACCCTAAAAGTAGTTGTCCCAAGATTTATATATATAAACAAGTAGTTCGTGAGATGCAATAAAAAATAAAGTTATTGTATTAAACTATCGCGCTGCTATCTTGTACAATAATAAGGGTTAACTAACGAACTATTGTACAGCAGATGAGTTATATTATAGTAATTTTTTACACCGTGAACTAGATTTGCCGTTAACGCGTTAGCACGTAACCTTACCTTGGATTTTAGACAAGGATCGCTTTCAATTAGTGAATGTATTATTTGATCGTGTTTTTGTTAAGACTTGTTTGCCTTTGTTTGCTTTAATAATGGGATATTCGTTTTCCCAAACGTAATAGACAAAACAGTTTGGTCAAAATTGTCATTTCAATAGATATTCATAAGCTATTTTGTGCCATTTTAAGCCATGACTGGCCTCGTGGCTTAGTGAGTAGTACTCTGCCTGCGAAGCCGAGGGTTCGGTTCCCACCCAGTGCAAATGTTTGTGTGATGAATTCAAATATTTGTACTGTGTCAGGGTGTTTTTCTCTAAAATAAGTAAATATTTAAAACTATATATTATGTATTATAACAGCTATCTGGGCGACATAATACAACCTTTGCTTAGTTTGGGGGCAGATAGTATTGTGTGTGAATTGTCCACCAAAATATATTATTAATAATTATTTATTTATTGGTAGGATTCTTTACATAGTTCGGTTGCTCAAAAAGCTGCGGCCATCATGGATTTTTTATGATACCTACATTTTTTTTTATAGTATAGAATGACGATACGAACAAGACATATGCCTGATGGTATGCAACATGCCTGCCCCATAATAGCACAGTGACACACAGCTATTGGAACAAGAAGAATCCAAATCCTAACCTAGCAATATATAGTATTCTAACACACAGAAAGAGCGAAACGTACTTACGTCAAAGTTATAACATCCTTCATTTTTGCGCCGGGAATTAAAAAATAAGTCAGAAAATTTGCGAAAGACCCTCACTGGACTGATTTAATTTCCAACACTGAGCTCAGAGCATCCTACACCACCGGACAATTAGTTCGCCAATAAAATTAAGCAATACACTTCAGAACACAGGATAATCTGTTACGAGGGGCGGATCATCGCACTACGTACCGACAGAGGGCTAACTCCAAATAACAAATATACACAAATATTAAATCAATCAATAATTTATTTCAGAATTTACAATAATCCATATCATTATTTATATTCATTCGTTTTGAATGAACATTCTTAATTACTGACACCTTTGATTAGAAGACAGTAAGACGAGTTACAACTGGCGGATTTATCGTTGAAAGCATTTTCTCTGGTTTTATTTTACTACGCCTCTTATCTTAACAGATTATTAGACTATTTAAAAAATTGAACTGAATTTAGTTGCTATTGCATTCAGTAACCTAGCATACTAAATTCAGAAACAAGGATACTTGTTTCTAATTTGCTTCTGTTTTCAGTCCCCTCATAAGTATTTTGATAAAACGAGATGAAATTATCGTCAATAATAAATAATTAACCTTTTTATTTCAAAAAACTACAGACTTTATTTTGTACATTTATTAACATTTTTTTCTTTCTCATTTGCTTTTTCAATTTTGTGGTATTTAGTTACCCCTTACTTGTCTTGTTGTGTTTACTCTAACTGACATTGACCAAATCTTTCAAAAACTGATACAATGTGTATTATGCGTGAAAAATTTGAAATTAGAACATTAATTTGCTTTCAATATTTTTCGCATTTAGTTGCGCTACTCCTCCATAGAGAGCGCTTACACTACCTAATTTAGTAAAACAACCAACAATTTTACTGTGTCGTATCGTGTGAAATAAAATAATGACAATATAATTACCATCTACAAGTAAAATTTCTCCAAAAACTGATTCAGTGCAGAGCTTTAAATTTTTTCCTAAGAATCCCCAGTCAATTAATAGATACCAATTTGTTACAATACCTAATGCAAGATGGCGCTAATATGCTCAAAATGTAACACCGGCATTAGTAGCGGACAATTTATGACTTGTTTTGCATGCAAAAATGTTTACGATTTAGACTGTGGAAAAGTAGGATTCAAAAGATATGCAGTGATGTCACCAACAAAGAAAAATAACTGGGAATGTGTACCCTGCATCGAGGCTAGAGTTAAAAACAAAACAGTATTAATTAAAACGGCACGAGCGAAAACTAGCCCTCATACAATCCCGCCAAAATACGTCATTTCTACTTATTCTCCGCCAACTACGAGGTTGACCTCCCAGAGTAGTACCAGCGCTACAACTACAAACATTCAAAAAAATAGTGATAAGAAAGACCTCCCGCCAGATAGCGCGTTGAGTTCTAGTGAAAACAATACCATAGTGAGCGAATTAAAATCGTTACGGTTGTATATGGAAATACAGTTTCAAAAGCAAGAAACAAAAATAAGCGACACCTGTATGTTATTATCTGAAATACAAAATAGTGTAACGTCCTTAACTAATAACTTCGCGGCTTTGAGAAACAATTTGGAAGATCTGACTTCAGTCACTGATAACCTGACCGATGAATATCTTGGACTGAAAGGGATGGTTGAAACGAACTATAACCAATGCAAAGAAATAAAAGCACTTAACCTTAGCTTAGAATTAGACATGGCTACCAACAGTAAAAATATACAGCTTATCTACGAGAAAATTAATAACAAACAGTTTAATGAAGTACTCTCAGCAAGCCAAACAATTATGCCTTTAGCTCCCCCAGAAGGTGTTCATGAGGTAGACTCCGCGCATTTAGAAGCTTGTACAACCTCACCTAAAAGTAAAACTAAGAAAACTAGAACGCTGCCTTGCGATACGAACAAGCGTACAAAACGAAGGCAGTTCACAGTTATGGCATCGCCGTCTATAAATTTGAGTCCTAAGATAGATACTCGTAGTGAAGATAATAATACACCATGGACGCTGGTACAGAAACGCCGATCCAATTCCGTCAACCAACATGTTGTAGTCATAGGAAACAGTGAACAACAGGATATTCTATCGACTGTGGAGAGGACTAGGAAAATCCATGCGTGCTATTTAAAACCAGACACATCTTCCGATGCCATCAATACTTACATGCAGAAAGTGTCCCATGGAATTGTGGTAGATGTATTGAAACTGAAATTGAGACACGACTACTATGCATCCTTTATAGTAACAGTCCCGGAAAGCAAATTCCATCTGTTCATGAGACCTGAATTTTGGCCAGCTGGAACTGTCATAAGGGAGTGGTTTCGAAGAACCGCCGGGCGTGGTGCGCAGCACTCCAGCCATCTCCCAGCGCTCGTGCGGAAGTCAAGCTAGGAGGGAGATATCTACTCAGCCGAAACACTCACACCAACAAAACAAATGCACAAAAGCTCCTTTAAATATTATCTACCAAAACGTCAGGGGTCTCAAAACCAAACTTGTTTACTGGCGGCAAAGTACCATAACATCTAATGCTGATCTAATAGTCGCTACCGAGTCGAACCTGGATTCATCAATATTTGATGCAGAAGTCACGCCTCACAGTTGGAGTTTACTACGACGAGACCGAGGGTCGGCCGGTGGTGGCGTCCTACTCGCGGCAAGGCCAGGTCTGGAATTACGACGTCGACATGATCTCGAAACAGAAAATGGGGAAGACTTATGGGGGTCTATAAAGTGTTATGGACAAACGTATTATGTGTGCAGTGTATATTAATCCGAGGGTTACCGAAGCAGAGTATATGTCATGGTTCTGCAAGGTAGAAGAGAATGTGTCTACCATTTTACATAAGGAAACTATTGTTATACTAGGTGACTTAAATTTGAACAGTTCTAACTTAAATATCAAAAACTATACATGTTACTTTTATAATTTCTGTGAAATTACAGATAGAAATAACGTACTGAACAAGTTTGGGGGACGCCTAGACGTAACTAAGTTACCCCTACTAAGTAACTAAGTTACTTAGTTACCCCTATTAGAGTGTTATCACCCATGAGTGTACCCAATTACATATTTACAGTTTATTACGTACTAGCAGTGCCCCGCGGCTTTACCCAAGTAGTTCCCGTTTCCGCTATTTTCTGGAGATAAAAATCAGCCTATGCGTTTTTACATACTATAATATACAATCAAATTTGAACTCAATTCGTTCACACGTTGCGATGTCGTTGAGTAACAAAGATCCAAAGATTGACATTTATAAAATTAACTAGATGCCCGCCCCGGCTTCGCCCGTGGTATATTATATAGCACTCATCGGGATCCCGTACATATCCAACGGTGAAAGAATGACTGAAATCGGTTCACTCATTCCTGAGAATATCGATTTCAAACAAAAAACCTCTTCAGCAACCTGCTACGCCACCTGTCGGAAATTGGTCGTACCAACTCAGATTTAGAAAAAAAAAATAGCAAATTTTTATATTCAATGCACAGATTACTGAAATTCAATGACGCAATCTTTGACACATGCTGTCATGTGTCATGTCAAAGCACGAAACGTACGAAAACTCTCAAAAGGGGAATATTTTTTCCCGATTTTGTTACATTCTTGTTTCATGCTCCGCTTCAATTAATAGTAGAGTTATTTTATATAGCCTAAAGCCTTCCTCGATAAATGGACTATCCAATAGAAAAAGAATCTTTCAATTCGGACCAGTACTTCCCGAGATCCTAGCGTTCAAGCAAACAAACAAACAAACAAACAAACAAACAAACAAACTCTTCAGCTTTATAATATTAGTATAGATAATAGGATTAGTGATTCATCCAGTTCCAATATTACGATACAGTTTCGTACACCAACCATGATCACAGGTAGACGGGTCTCCTGTATGATTTTTAAAAGATTTTCCAATCTGGTTTCCTTAGTTTTTGACGATGACGATGTGTTGCGATGTGTACATCTGTGCATTAAATAATCTTCTAGCAAATAAGTCCAAATCCGCCAATGCCTCGTTATTATAGCTGGTGCGTGAGAAGTGGGACCAGAGTTAAATAAGAGTTTTATTTGTTTATAGGATTTGTAATGCGAAATATAAAACTTTGTGCATGTTAGTTCAAATAGAGCAATACTAGACATAAAGTGATCAAACTATTATTTGCATTTTGATGTGAAAAAGAAAACGACTTGAAAGAAGTATTCTCAATATACTTAACTCTCGAAACTCCTAATACTTAGGTATTAACTCCCGAAACTCCTAATACTTAGGGATTAACTGCCGAAACGAAAATGATTGGATCTTATAAATTTAACGAGTCTCTGTTTGTGTGTGTATGTGGCGTCGTAGCTCCTGAACGGATAAAACAATTCCGATTATGTATTGATTTTTATTATACTCTTATTGCAAAACGTTGCCCACTGTACTCTTTCCCATGTGTTTACAGTAGTATCTGTAGAAAACTAAAGAAAGACCAACACGACCTTCCTCTGTACTCATTTAAAACTAACGTTAGGGACTTGCTCCTAAAATTGTCTTACCATGAAACTGAAGGTTTGTTCCACGGTATAATAACTTTTTACGTTTTGGTCCTTCAGACAAAAACTCGTATGTGCTTAGTTTGCGGCCCACTGATCATACTTGTACCCACACATACGGACCGTATAAGCATTGTAATGTTGGACTTGAAAAAACTACTTATGTATGTGTTTTGTTAGTCTGTGTGTTAATAAAAATTTTCTTTTCTTCGTTTGAAAGGCGAATAAATTGAGAGTGTTCTTAGCCATGCCTTATTTCTTTTCGTTCAGCCTTTTTAAAGCTATTAGCTCTTTTGTTAGCTATGGTAAGAAGTCTAACCTTTTAAACAATTACCTACATAAGAGCTGTTGTTGTACTTACAGTCTTACATGCACATTCTGTGTTTGCCGATAGGCACAACGTAGGTGTTTTCAAGTTAAGAGTAAACAGATACAGACTACAGGCCCGTGAACAAAATTTATGGGTCATATGAACCACCAGGAGACCTATGTAGGATGATGGAAATGTATAAAATAATAAGATTCAGGACTATGCCGTCACTTGAAAACTGTCCAATTGAGGGCAGGTGAAGATAGGGGGTTGCAACTTTCGATCATTTCTCCTTGTCACATGATTTTTGTACGGTGTTGCGGTTTAGAAGAGGTATTAGGAGTATAATATTAGTAGAATGTATATCTTTGCCCTGTTTTTTTGGGGATTTATTACGTGTATTTTTTCATTACATACATATTTTAATACCTTTGAAAAGCGATCTTATCGGTGTATTCCAGCTTACATTTTGGCTATTAGGACAATTTTTTAAAGTGACTTACCTAGTTCGAAGTATCGTAAAGTTGCAACCCTCTAATCCCCGCACCCCAGTGAATGGCAACATATTGTTTGTGTATCCATAGTTTAAGTTACCATGAATAATAGATGCACCGGGCTCTTCCCCTTTATTTGCAGCATTCGCGAGGGATGGTATCTGTGAGTAAATACTGTTATTCAACTATTATTCTAGTATTTGAACGGTTTGATCGAGTTTTTTATTGTTTTGTTTAATATATTTAGTCTGTGTTTGACCATGATCACATGCCGTTGTGGCATAGTGCCTAGAACGATTCACGGTCATGATGTAAGGCTCGAATCCCGCTGAGTTTTTATCATTACTCAATCATTTATTGCTTCATTGTGTAAGAATGATCTTCTTAGATAGATTACAATTTGTTAAATATATTTACAAGTTTGTCGTCACCACTGGGTTTAACGGTGAAAAAATATTGTGAGGAAATTGACATGTTCCTAGAACCTTTTGATCGTGCGTCATCCGCTAACCCTCACTGGGCCAGCTTGGTGGTTTTGTCCTTGACTATCTCTATGTGACAGAAGGTAGTTCTAGAAATCGATTAACTGGGCAGTTTATGCTACTGACCTGAATTTAAAATTAAACAGTTAAAGTTAAGAATTTAAAGTTAAACAATTAAACAGTGACTGCCCTAGTGGCTTAGTTGGTAGTAGCTCTGCCTGCGAAGCCGAGGGTCGTGGGTTCATCCCCCAGTGCAATATTTGTGTGATGAATTCAAATGTTTGCACTGTATCTGGGTGTTTCTATGTATAATAAGTATGTATTTAAAACTATATCAGCTATCTGGCTGCCATCACACAAGCTTTGCTAGTTTGGGGTCAGACGGTGTTGTGTGTGAATTGTCCACCAATATTTATTTATTTAGTTTAGGTAAACTCCGACCATTCCGACCGACCGACCGAAAACCATTTTTAGCAAACTGTGTCAAAACAAGTGACTGCGTTTTATGTGGGCTATATTACATCGAACTTACTTTAATGTACGACTTTAGTGGTTAATGTGATTTGTAAAGACAGTGAGTGTTTGAGATAAAACTGCAACATACTTATGATGACTGGGAACCAAAAGATGAGGCTTCTTGACGGCAATTTAAACTTACCAACAAACAGCACCTCACTGTGACTATTAGTTTTGTATTAATTGATACACTCACACAACCTGAAGCACGCAATTCTGTCAGCTCGTGTATTGAATTGTCCCCGATTGACACTGAGTAGGAGATATTCAGAGTTAGTAGGCTTTTAGCGACAATATCACCTTTTGTGCTAATAAAAGTAATGTCGTAAAGTGTTGTTGCTGTATATTGTATTTATTGTCATGTTTGTGATGCTTTGTATGGTATTGTATTTTACAGATTGGGTAGTATTTTCAAATTGTCCATGTTCATTATTTATCCCAGTACCTTTTCCTTCATTAAAACGAGTGTTGATAACAAACTTGTAGATACTACAAACTATTGGTGACAATAGAGCCACTATTATGGACAAATACAAAAATCTTTATTGTTGTTTGCAGGTAAGATAAGATGATACAAAACATTTAAATAATTGACCCATACAATCTGGCCTCTTCTTCTAGAGGCATGCAATATGTCTGGCAACGCAGTTTCCATTGGTCTGAATTTATACAATGATAATAATAGTCAGCTGATAAAGTCTTCTTCTTCTTTTTTCATTTTTAACTTTTAATCGGTTGTATTATATATGTCATCTCATTCATCGTCTATTAATTTCTAGCTTCTATCCCGTTGTGCTATGTTAGTGTGATATGTTTGGTGAGCACAAATGTGTAAATCGAGAAATAAACAACAGGTAAAATGAAACCTTATTACTTAGAATTTTAGTATAAAAACAACGCTAATTCCTCTATACGAGTACGTCATCTGTGCAGATACACAGCTATTTCGCATGTCAGTAATGCTACCTCCCAAGAATTCAAACACCCAAAAAGCATCTAACGCGCTTGCCCCACTCCGTTGCACCACCACCGCTCCAACGCTACGCCGCTGCGCTGCCACCGCCACTACCCTGCAGTTACATGTCGGTAACTTAGAACCTATAAAATTATCCCATCCTCAACTCATCTTAAGAAATATACACTTTAAAATTTCAAAATCAATTTGTATTGACCACGTCGATAGTATTGATACTGAGCTCTTCAAAAGCGCCCTTGTTTTAAACACTGCCTTTTCAAAACTTAGCTGCTGATACAAAGCTATAGTTAATAGAAGATGTATTTCTGTAGATGATATAATCGCCTCTATGACTCTATAAATAAGTCATTAGACACCGAGACTAATCACGGATAAGCGAACAGAAGAAAAGGCTTTCACGGCTCTCTTCAAATCTTCCACACTTCACCGTTCCGAGTAGAGAATACTATTTCAATGACAATGGTCATGTACTGAGTTGCCACTATTCGGTTTTAAATTATCTACTGTTTTTGGGACTTTTCTATTGGACGTAAGTCCACTTTTGATCAGCTTGCCTGATGGTTGTGGTTGAAAATGATGACTTATTGGCTTAATGGTTGTCAGGTTGGTTCAAGTCCCGATTGCGTCAAGTACGTCATCAGGAATCATGAAGGAAAGTATCGTCAGAAGTCAGCATTAACAAAAAAATTTCGAGGTCATGCCATGCCTTTCGCCAAACTGCACTGGATCAGATTGGATTGTGATCTTGACTCTTTCATTTCTCCTCCAAACGTTTAGTGGCCAGCTTATGTTTTGTGATATTATCATATAATGCGGTCAGGACGTCTACTCACTTTCTACGAAAAACGTTATTTCGAAAAAACTCGCGACTTTCCTGTTCTACTGCGGTTTTACTTCGTTTCGTCTGATCGTTGTTTGACGTTTAAATGTTCTAAGCCTACTCTAATTTTAGTAGGCTAAAACGCTCACCACATGAGTCCTAAAATCAGAGAAATGAGGTAAAAGTAGTGGGGCGGAGCCTGTATCGCACCATAAATTACCAATCATATGGTGCTATGTAGGATATGATTGGTGATTTATGGTGCGTGTAGGCCCATCCCACTACTTTTACGTCATTTCCTCTGATTTTAAGACACGTGTGTGGAGCGTTTAAGAACACTAAAAAGGATGAAACGACGGATCGAAGTAGAACCGGAGAAGAAAAGTCGCGAGTTTTTTCGAAATTATGTTTTTCGTAGAAAGAGAGAAGACGTCCAGGGCCTTGCGCATCATCAGACGCACGTCTTGCAAGTTCTTTCTCTTTTGTATTTAAAAATGGGAGATCACTCTCACCTGGCAACTCCGGTCACATGAGCGTGTAACACGTAGCCTGCCCGCCATTGTTGCACGAAACAGTCTGGTCAGCCTTTGGAATCCAGTCTTTTGTTTCTCCAGCTACCAGAGTTACCGACTTTGAAAATTAATGAGTTGCCCGACATCTCAATCCCATGTTTGTATATGAATGCAGAGCCATTGTTCGTAGTGGCTACTCAGGCTGTCGGTGACATACTGTTCGTTCTTTGTGTGCTAGTGTAGGTTTTGTTAGGTTTCGTCATCGCGAGTGCCCCTTTACTGAGCTACTGGGCTTTAACTGATGTTCAAGGCTGAGGTTTGAGATAATTTGCGGCCATTATAGTTAATTTTTTGGTAAAAACGTTGGAGCTACTGATCTTATTAGTAAAACGTTCTTTTTATAGTATATTTTTTAACAGATTTTATAAGAGAAGAAAATGAGTTCTCGGGTTATTCCCGTGTGAAATGGTTAGCCCAGTCAGACTTAAGATTCAGCCGCGCCCGCTACTCCTTTAGCACGGAGTAACGTACGAAGTCACGCGCGTACATTTTCTTTGAAAATGGGACAAGACCGAGCAAATCACACATGAGTTACCCTATTAAATTAATTGGAAAGTCCACCACTTATTAGTAAAATATAATATCTTTAACATGTTTTCATACTAGAACCGATGAAGTGTTTAGATGTTTAGACGCTTCGTTTCTTTCGTCATCTGGACCGTACATGATTCCATGTGACTTGGGTTCCCCGAATAGCGCCCGCACAATGGGCCCTGTGTCTCGCTGTCACTCACGATACAACATCGCAACGCGAACATTCTGTTACAATTCTGTTGTACAACATTGTTTGCTGTAAAGGTGCAGGGCGATCGCAACTGTCTTATGTACCGTTGGCATATCCACGATAATTCAATATTAGTAATTAAAAACATTTGGTAAAATTATATACGAGTACGTAGGTACTCTGTGCTTGTCTTTATAATTATGCTCATCTTAAACGGCTGGGTCGATTTTCATGATTTTTTTGTGTGTTAATGTGGATTAGAGTACCTATAATAGCCATGGTGACAAAAAAAACTAATTAGTCCGTGAGATAGATTATTCAAATGTGTTGTACTTACACCTATTTTTAAGAACAAAATACGACGAAGATATAGTGCTTAGAAGTTACGACTGATATCTACATACGATTTTTATGTAGACTTGACGTCACAACCCCCCACTCCGGAAGTTTGATGGTCGTTCGACCTCTTCTTTTTCTTTCCTTCTTACAATCTTTGTCGATTTTTTTAAATTTGATAAAACAAAAAATACGTGTCACATTGTTTTTTTAATCTACCTGAGGAACTAATTAGAATAGTATATTATGACCTAGTCATCATTCCTAATAGATATTTTTCTCTATCTCTATTATATGTTTTATGTTGGGGCTCTATTTCTTATTACGTGTATGCTGGAGTTCTGCAGCTATTTCATATCCGCCAATTGTCCTGCCATCAACATGCACATATTACTATTCCTTAGTATCCTGTAGGATTTATTAGTAATGTTCCGATATAATATTTGTCTTATAGATACACAATCCTATAGCTCTAGGTGTCTAGGTGATCAACACAGTGCGGTAGGTACTAGGCCTTTAAATGAAATTTGAATCACAATTCACACACACTGACACACCTTCTTCAATGTCTCTTCATGCCAAAATCGGAACGTAAATTCAAAACTTTGTTATTTTATTTTATGGTTTTGTGCAAATTGTTTTGCCAACGGTACTACATATGGGAAGAGGATTAGCGAGCGGTGACGTCATGAATATAAAATTAATACCTTTCTGGATATAACACGTTCCGACAGCGGGCACAAAGAAGGGTCAATTTAATAAAAAACACAATAAGCTTACTCATTTAAAACACCGACCGAATTTATCTATATTTGTAGAACCATTTTGAAGTGATAACTTTTTAGCCGCATTGTTTTTGTTTTAGAAAAAATATGAGTTCGATTCACCTACACTTGACATAGTGTTGTAGTGTCGGAGCGGCGGTGGAGCAGCAGAACGAGATGTACACATAGGATCTTTTTGGATGGGTGAAATCTTGTAGGTTCACTTTAGTGACATGCAAATATATCTGTAGTGACGTATAGTGAAACATTGGAGCTTTTTAAAGCTAAAATTCTAAGTTTTCACTTATATCCCTACTGTCACGTAGTAGGACCCCTATGACTACGTGACTACTGAAATACTAGTAAAAGCGATTTTGCGTTTTTTTTTGGCATTAATAGGTTAAACCTTGACTATCATCTTCCATCGACCTCTGAGTTTTTTCCGAGGGCAGATGGTTTCTTGGCAAGCTTGTCGTCACCACTAGCTTTATCGGTAAAGAAAAACCTACGTGAGGAAACCGGTGTGTTTCTAGAAAGAAACTTCTCTAGAACATACGTCATTCGTCAGCCTGCACTTGGCCAGGGTAGTGGACTATGGCCCTGATTGTCTACTTTTTTCAGAAAGTCTTGAGTCCAAGCAGTAGGACATATAAATGAGCAGCATTAGCAGAAGCTGAGGTTGAGGCGGAATGGCGATCAAGTTTAAACAAAAACTTTATAATACTCCACCAAACAATACAAAAAACAGCAATTTAACTTAAAATTTAATCAGGACAAAAAAGGCGTTCTTATCATTTATAGCTATGTGGTGCCGAATGCATCATACATTTTTTTAATATGTTAAAAACTCAGACTCGGAACCTCCTTGGTGTACTTACTTTTTTTAATTTGCTTAGCGCGAAAACATTAAAAAATTGCATTTAGTCATTTCCTCGAGAGGAATGGAATGCGTGGCGTGTTGCACTCGAGTGCAAAGATTTTTCACCTTATGCTCTTTTGATTCCCTTGCTACGCTCAGGATTCTAATTTTGAATAAAAATCAATTTTGCACTCTTCTATAACAAATAACTATTGTATTTGTTTGTATTTGTATACGCCACTCAGTCCAATCCTCGGCTTTACGTTTCCAACCAACACATACAGGAAACAAAAACCTGTTCGCAAACAACCTCGTTATCACAAAGTATTGCTATCAGCCGGCAACAGCAGAAAAATACGCTTTCATACGACAATACAACAATCGGTACATTCACTACGCCGCTCGTGTACTTGCTACAAAAGTGAAAAAAGGTTATTGAACGTTTTATACCAAACAGTGGTATAACTATAGGGTGACAGGGTTGGAAAAATGCCGAGGGTCCCCTGGCTTGACGGGCCCCTAGCCTTAGAGGAACTCGGCCTAAGAGGGCCCCCCATCAAAAGAAGGATCCCGTCCGAAAACCTGCAAACTATAAAAACACAGACGTAATCATATATTTTTATTACCATTCAGTGAAAAAATTACATCCGTGCTAATAAACCAAAAAGTGTTCCAAAGACTCGATCGAAAAGATTTGGCTTCAATTTCGTAGTAAAAACATTTCAATCATTTGATTGAGATTTCCTACCCTTCTTTCCTACCAATATTATAAATACAAAAGTTTGGATATATAAATTCTTCAAATGTGGAGTTAACTGGTATCTCCTAGATAATCAAATTTCATTTCAGCCCTCTAAAAGCAATTTCACCAGTTATATTTATCAACCATTAGAGGTAATCTTCAGTCGCGCCGAACACAGACCAAAGATTATTAACTAATATCAATTCAAATACATATGTATTTAAAATTGCAAAGTGATGATTTTTGCCAAGTGGGCCCCATCGAATAATTTTCCGGGCCTCAGACAATATTGTTACGCCACTGATAGAATGTCGAGGATCATTTGGTATACAGAATTATTTATTTTGTATTTTCTACAGGAAACGCTGTATTTACTCGCGTGTGTATGACTTGTACGGAGCTTAACACATTTTCTGAAGATTTTAAGGCATGTTTGACTTGGAGCTCGTTAGGTTAGTTTGAGAAGTCTGAATATCCACTTAAAGCTACGGAAGCCAGTAAATCTGGTCAAGTCATTCAAACTAGTAAAAGTGATACAAATAATGCTGAGAAATTAGATAAATTATGAAAGTGAGCAGATTATCTAAACTCGATCAATAGACGCTAGTAAATTTGACTAAGCTGTAGAAGGCTAGTCGCGAATGCTAGAATGTTTGGATACATAAAATGACGGTACAAGATTGATGTACGAGATGGTTAGCATCTCGCCTGCCCGTAACTGCAAGGTGCCACGCAGCATATTGAACATGAAGAGTTTCAATCACTGTCTAGCACTGAAGCGCGCTCGCTGCGCGAGATATACCATGATTTTTATCTCTACGCCTTGTAATTTCTCTGAAAAAGTTGGTCTCCAAACCGAACACTGTAATGTTTGTATTAGCTTAGTCGTGCTGGCCTAGTGTATAGAACATACGGTTTCACCATCATAAGGTCACAAATTCAAATCCTGCTTGTATCTCTAAGTATTTGTCCCAGCGCAGAAGTTAAACAGCTGTAACGGTGCAGGAAAAAATGGTAAAATACTGATATATTTAAAAAAAATTTCAAGACCATGTATGTGTTATCTACCAACCTGCACTTGGGCAGTGTGGATTTTTAAAAATAGTAATATTTAAAAAAATATCGAGACCTGTCGCTGTCGCGTCGAGTGGAAGCATAAAGTGGTATTTTTAAACATATACTACGAAAGCTTAAAATTTAACGTTATGTCCTAGCTTTATCTGTTCGCTTATAGTGTACCCAATCATAAGTGGCACAGTTGATTCCTAATAAAATATAGATTACAATGAGTTGTGTACCATTATACAGAACACGTACTGTGGAGCGACTCCAAGGAGGAAATCACGACGCCATTCTTCATTTTCCCTCGGGAAAGTCGTATTTAACTTTTCGGTGACATGTTTATTAAAATGAGAATAAGGTATTGATATTTCAAAGGATTGAGAAAGCTTCTGTAGAAAGCTTTTGAGATAAGCTTTCTAAATTCACGGTTATGGAGCTATGAGCTTTTTAAACGTTTTAGAGCTTGTTATTTTTCATTTATTGTTAGGCTATGATGCAGTTACAATGTGACATTACTTATTTGATATTCTTTATTTCAAACGATATAGAGACCATGTTTTCTTGACCTGGCTTGGTTGAGAATGGGGTTTGAATATCTTCGAATTGGTCAAAGAATTATGTTCTACTTTACCATGTTCGGAAACCATTATCTCCAAAAAATCAATTAGTTAAAAATATTAAATGTTAAGTCTTCACCTTCAATTTCAAATTGCGGCTAAATTGTTTTGGTGTGTCCAAATCTACACTTATAAGTAAAATTGCATTGTTTATTTGTAAATCCAAATCAATAGATTTTCACTCAATGCCTTTGAAAGTGGATGACGTGTCCTTAAAAAAAGACATTATTATTATTTTCTGTCTGTATGTTTGTTTCAATAATCTTTATCTAGTCTAATCTCTGAACGGCTGATTTTAAAGGCACTGGCATATATGCCATCCGCTGATGTTATAAACAGTTAGACTTTTTTTACTTCAGATAATGAAAATGAAATTACACCCAGTAGTTTCGCCGCGGGTAACACCGCGAGGCGTAGTAGTATGTTAGAACTCTAACATATCCTACTAATATTATGAATGCGAAGATTTGCATCTCTGTTTAGATGTTTTGATATTCGTTGCTCAATTACAACAAAATGTCTGAACGGATGTAGTTGAAATTTGGAACACAGTTAGATTACAGTTTCGAATAAAACATAGGCTACTTTTTATCTCGGGGAAATAACGGGAACGGAAACTAAGCAGGTGAAACCGCGGGGTGTTGCTAGTTAGGTATATTGTTCAAAATACATTAAATGCTTCGCTAAAATACTTGGTCATCGTTAAGGCTCAACAGCCGTAAAGCGCTTAATTCCGAAAAGCGTTTAACAGCGCACTAAGTTGCGCTTGCGCAGCTCATAGCGCTCGCTCGTAAACCCTCGTGTTTATGTTTCGAGACAATGGATGATAAATAATCAAAGTTATCGGGTTATACGCTCTCCAATCCAGACATGAACAAAAGACCTGGACAGAGATTTCACACTTCAAAGACTTCGTGTGTAGTAAATTTTCAGTCAACACATTGGCTCAGTAACACACATAGACATAACGCCGTATTGTAAAGTTTGAATCACTGCGTTTGACTTCTTTGAAGTAACTCTGGCTTGATTTTCGTCAAACATTTTAACATACATTTGGCTCGCGTAAGTATTGTCATGTAGCTTTTAGAGTTACTAATATATATAATAGACATAATAATATTATAGCAGTACCAGGTTTACTTTAGTTTTGTCATTAATACGTTTAAAATTAGACAATTTATTTTATATCTTGATAAGTATGTATTGATTATTCCATAGATTGAAAACGAAATTGACTCATGTAAAAAATACACTGAAAATATCAGAAAATATCTGTCGGGTAATCTTTACGACTTTACGTATAAATATTTTGTGCGTGTGCTTGTTATTAAGTTATTTTCAAAAGCCGAACCGATTTTAATGATTTTTATCTACATTCGAAAATGGTTTAGATAAACTACATACAGTATTACATGTACTTTGTCCCATTTTTCGTCGATAGGTTGCGATGTTATTTGTATTTAAGACGTGGGTACATGACGAGGTCTGTCGGGTCCGCCAGTGTTTTATAGTATTTCAGTGGATTTTTCGATATTTAATACTTTTAACACTACTAATCTTATGTTTTTTAAATCAAACATTGACGGCCTATTTTATAATCTCTATATATACAAAAATGTTATGTCCGGTTTGTGTACGCTCCTAAAACTCAAAAGGTTCTACATTGATTTAGCTTAAAATATAATATAAAAATAATAATAAATACAAAGTATTAAATATAGAAAAAATCCACTGAAATACTATAAAACACTGGCGGACCCGACAGACGTCGTCATGTACCCACGTCTTAAATACAAATAACATCGCAACCTATCGACGAAAAATGGGACAAAGTACATGTAATACTGTATGTAGTTTATCTAAGCCATTTCCCCAGTAGTTGTTAAGACAACTACTTCCAACATCCTTTTAATTTATTATTTGCTCAGTGACATACCGGCGACCGCAAGAAAGTATCTTGTGAAACTTAAGCTTGTTTTGTAAGTCATTTCTCATCCATGCAAACATAATGTGTTACAGAAAACTATGGCAAGCTAGAGTCATGGCAGCCATGGAGGTATGGCAAGGTATCACAACTCTTTTAAAGGCAAAGTGACAAGACGATCCTGGAGAGCATTTGATGACAATACCTACCTATAACAGCGCAACTCTACGCACTAATATTGACAAGAGGATTTCAAATCATATTTTTGACTCGTTATTTTTCTGAAACAATCTCGAAAACAATTCATCATATTATGTAGGTAGGGGTATGAAACAAACAACATGAAAACGGTTTCACGGAAACAGAAACGAAAGTTCAATTTTGACGTCACAGAAACACTTTAAACACGAATTTCTTTGCATAAATGTCTCCGTTAAATTATTAAAAGTGTCAGATTATAAACCAATGAAGTCAGATTACAAACTAAACTAACCTTACGCGTAAGATTGTAATCTCACGCGTTGTATTATAATAATTAGACATTGGTGTAGACAATGTTACGGTGACACATACATATTTTTACGAATTTTGGTATATCGATGTATCTCTGTCTATCTGTCTATCTGTCTGTCTGTCTGTCTGTCTGTCTGTCTGTCTGTCTGTCTGTCTGTGGCACGACTCGGCGGTATATTTGTTTTTAGTATGTTTGGTTAGTACAACAAAACTATACCTCAATATGGTTAGTTTTCTATTTTTTAAATCCAAGATGGCCGCCACCACAAAATGGCGAATTACAATGATCAGCAAATGAAAGGGCTTGAAGTTATGCCTAATCGTCTAATACTTCTCTCGGTAAATGTGTCGTTGTATCTGTGGTTAGACGGAGATGTTTGTCAGTCGATTGAGTGTCGTGAATTGGGCGATTCGCTGCGGTTACTCGCTGCCCTATTAATCTAGGCCTTACGATGCTTGCCACAGAGACTACAATAGTTAATACAGACGACACGTTACATTATGTGTCTACACATAAACTATTCTTTGGTTTATTTAACGACCAACGTATAATGGTGAAAGCTGTTGCAAAAAATACCTTTATCTAGGACCCACCACCTACTTATTCTTGGCTGCAAACTTTTCTCCACTGGCGAAGTGGTACTAAGTCGTAGGTATGTCTGAAGAAGTCATGGGTTCGATTCTTTTTTTCTTGGCACTTGCCCGTTGTACCCCGTCTTTAAAGTCGGTGGTGAAAAAACAGTTAGCAAACATTCAGTGGTGCAGGCGGGATTTAAACCTACGACATTGTGAAATAAACTTTGTCTCCATTAAACCACCAGAGCTTAATATGAGTAGAGTCTGATATCCTACTAATATTATAAACTGGAAAGTTTGTTAAAAATGTATGGATGTAGGTATGCTTATTACTCATTAATGCCAAAACTACTGAAGGAATTTCAATGAAATTTGGTACATTGATAGATTATAGACTTGTGTATGACATAGACTGCTTTTTATCCCCGGAAATGAACAGGATTTGAAACTACGCGGGTGATACCGCGGGGCGCTGCTAGTTTTTCAATACGTAGCTGTAATCACAACTATCTAATCATTTATTCCCAATAATGATTGGGAGTGAGAGGTTAGAGACGGTTGACAGCTACGTATATCTTAGCCATACTCTCTCTTTCAGCATAGAACATCAAAAAAAGGAGATTGCTAGGCGAATCCAGCTTGGATGGGCAGCTTTCAAAAAACTAGATGACATTCTTAAGTCACGCTCTATTCCACAATGTTTGAAAACTCGACTTTTTAACCAATGTGTTTTGCCCACTCTTACATACGGTGCTGAGACATGGACGCTTACACAGGAGGCTATACACGACATCAGAGTAGCACAGAGAGCGATGGAAAGGTCTATGCTTGGCATCAAGCTCCAGGACCGTATCCGAAATACCGAGATCCGACGAAGAACGAACGTTAGGGACGTCGGAACTACGGTAGTGCAGCTAAAGTGGAGTTGGGTTGGCCACGTTGCTAGACGCGGTGATAACAGGTGGAGTAGTGACCGAGTGGTGGCCGAGGCGAGGTGAGCGGAGTGTAGGACGTCCAGCTGCAAGATGGGTCGACGATATCGTTTCTATGGCGGGTCGAACCTGGACTCGATTGGCACAGGACCGAGGAAGATGGCATGGGAAAAGAGAGGCCTATACATAGCAGTGGGATAGAGAAGGCTGTGGATGATGATGATGAATCATTTATTTTGTAAAGAAACGATAGTAGTAACTATGCTTCAGGGTCTAGCCAAGCCTCGGTATTGTTGCTATTTACGCCATTTTGCTGCCATTAATTGTGGTATGGTTATTAATATCATCATTTAAGGCTTTATGAGGCTTTTATTGTAAACTCACACCTCGGCACAGCCTGCTCTCGTTTATTTGTTGTTATTTTCGCTTGCTAACGATACCTTGGGAATACGGGGCTATGTAAATACTACTCTGTATACTGTATACATAATAAAATGAATTAAAAGTGTTCATTATTTCTTTCACTAAATGCATATGAAAATTTACAGTACTATCTATTTGTTTCGGCTACTCTCTGAAACGACTTTATTGATTTTAGCGGGAATTTCACTTTCCGATAACTGATATAATAGATTGGCAAAACGATTAAGACATGCAAACCTGTCAAGACTTTTAGTAGTGGTTGGACTCGTTGCAGAGTCCGCCTGGAGAAGTACCACACCTTTGCCAATTATTCTACCGCCCAGCAGTAATGAGAAAACATCACTGTGTTCCAGTTTGAATGGCAAAATTTCCAGTGAAATTACAAGGCATAGAAATAAAAGAATGAATTGTCCACCAATATTTAATTATTTATTTACTTATATATCTGGTTGACGAGCGCAGCGCAGTGCCAAGTAATGATTTGTAGTTTTAATGTCGAATAGCCGAAACAGCGAACACAGCTAGTAATAAATTAATAAAGTGTTATTAATTCAGACAACAGAATCCACGGCCATGTAGAACCCGTCCCTGACGTAGTCTTTGTCTATCTCTTAGCTTCAAACACAATACCTCGGGCTTTAGTTTTCACACGTAAGGCTTAAAATAGCTTCGGCTCTCAAATGGTCGTAAATTCACGGAGAATGTGGAATGGAGTGTTGAGAGGTCGTTGTGCAGTCTGACTGATTGCCTCATTGGCGCGCTAATGAGGGGTCAAAATGCTCTGTTTTAGAAATTTTCTTGGTGTTTCAATTTATGTTATTACTAGTCGAGCCTGCGGGTTCACGCGCTATTTTCACTTGTTCAACGAAACTGTTATAGATTCGTCATGTCTGTCTGTCTGTCTGTCCGTCCGTATGTCACAGCCACTTTTTTCCGATACTATAAGAACTATAATGTTGAAACTTAGTAAGTAGATGTATTCTGTAAACCGCATTCAGATTTTTATACAAAAATATAAACACAACAATAAATTTTTGGGTTGCCTTATACATAGAACTGAAACTCAAATATATTTTTTCCATCAAACCCTTCCGTGTGGGATATCTATGGATAGATCTTCAAAAATCATTTTGAGGTGTCTAATATAATTTTTTTGTATACTGAATAGTTTGCGCGAGAGACACTTCCAAAGTGGTAAAATGTGTGTCTCCCCCCCTCTGTAACTTCTAAAGTAAGAAAATGATAAATCTAAAAAAATATGATGTACATTACCATGCAAACTTCCACCGAAAATTAGTTTGAACTCGATCTGGTTAGTAGTTTTTTAGTACGTCATAAATAAATACACTATTATTAAAACTTCGATCAAAATTACAACGAGCTACAAGAACTATGTGTACTATATGTATAATGTTACTTGCTGCAACGGAGCCCTTCATGTGCGAGTCCGACTCGCACTTGGCCACTTTATTTTAGATATCGAATAAAAGAATAGGTATCGCATACATGTACTTTCTTTTGAACTTCGTAAAAAGGTGTTAATTTGATATTTACATAGAGACACTACAATTTTATTTATTTGTATAGAAATTCGTTTGCAGAGGTAATAAGATTAATGTTTTGCTTTGTCCTGTAAATAGATTTTTTAACAGTGATAAAACGCGCATTACATGCGCCTGATATTATGTAACAAGACTGCCTATAACAGCCAAGTACCTAGCAGCTATTTTGATATAAAAAGTCCAGATAACTGCCTAGCACTGCATTGTGCTCGTCACCCGGAGATCTAAGATCTCTCTTTGCCCAATAATTCCTCTGGAAACATTGCCCTTCAAACCGGAACATAATAACGTTTGAAAATTACTGCTTGGCGGTAGAATAGCTGGCAAAGGTGTGGTACTTCCCAAGGTGGACTGCAAAAAGCCCTACCACGACAAAAGTTCGTCACGCCACTCTCATCTAAGTTAAGCCGGAGTCCGTTTAGATGTTGCCAAGAACGTTCATCACGTTCACGTATCATACGTTCCATAAAACATGAAAATAATTAATAAGCAAAAGCACGGACACTTCTCCATATTATTTTCTTAAACGTTTTCACAAAAAAGATGCGCTTGCGCATACATCTAACCACACAACCGACACTCGACGTCCCTCGTAAGGATATTGAAATATCATCTCGTAAACGTCCAAACCCTGAACGAAGGTTAACCGATTCCTCTGAGATTGAAGCCTGTGAAGTATGGCTTCATTTGTCTGCCTTCGATATATCTTTACCAACATCATCATACACCTTCATAATCCCAATGGAATCCTTAAAACTGCGTGTTAAAGTTTAATTTTCAATGGTACATTGTTTATTGGTCGCAAATTTGGGTGCAAAAAGATGGTTTGGAAAGGATGTTCAGGACCGCAACGTTATGAGATCTTCCATCGTTTGGGAAAACAAAGATGGCTTTTGATGGCTTTGTGTGATTTAGTGATTTCGATGCGGGATAGCTCGCGGGTTTGTTGTTGTGGTCATCATAATTTAGGGATTGCATTGTTTTGAGGTAACGAAAAGAAAAAGTTGTGAGAAATGCTTGGACAATAATCATAAAATGTATGGATTGATTTGGGCACGTGAGGTTGATTTGATTTTTTTGTTTGATATATTGGGAAAGGCTCTGATCTGACTGTCTGTCAATAGACAGATACCATAAAATTATTGTTACCACATAAAGAGCAGTAGGACCATTTATTGAGCTACTTGTTTTATGCATCCTAATATAGTTTGGATGTTTCTTTCTCAATCACATCCCAAGCACTAATCGAATCAAATTAACAGTTTAATAAACTAGTATTGGATGACAATCCTTACACAATATTAGGATTATTACTTTAAAACGTTCTACACACGAGCCCTGAAATCAGATGAAATTACGTAAAAGTAGTGAAGGGGAGCCTACATCGCACCATATGATTGGTGATTTATGGTGCGATGTAGGGTCCTCCACACTAGTTTTACGTAATTTCCTCTGATTTTTGGGCTCGTGTGTAGAGGGCTTAAAAGCACAATTAGTATCTAAAGGAAAACTTTAGTATTTTTCGCAGAATTTATACTGTCAAGTATTGTATAGTTTTGTCTGTCTGTCTGTCTATTTCTCGTTAAAAAGCCTTTTGTGTTTGATTGTAAACATTTATTAGAACTAAGTAATAAATGTTACGTGGTATAGAACATTAAATACGAGTATGAAGTCGAAAATATAGGTACAATTGTATCATACGTGAGGATACGCGAGCTATACCAGTATACATGTATTTATGTATACCAGTGTGCGTCCTTGTCAGCATTCGTATAAAAACGTAGTGTTGGTCGCCTTGAGATTAGATGGAGTGACAATTAACGAAAGCCAGCTGTGCTATAATAATGAGGAGGAGGTGGAAAAAGGAACCTGGTGGCGGTTGAAAACGTAAAGCAGAGGATCGGACTGTGTGGCGTATTATTGGAGAGGCATATATCCAGGAGTGGACGAATGTGGGCTGATGATGATGATGATGATAAACACGTGTATTGGTGTATACCAGTCTACACTTTTAATATGAAACTAACCCCAAAATCATACAAGAACAAAATTAAAAATTTTTACTAACCCCCGACTACCTCGGATTTGTTATTTGTATAACATTTTACTAGTGAAGCCCTTTCATTTGACACTCATATTGATGGAGTTGTGAAAAAAGAAACGTACTTCGCCATTTTGTGGTAGCGCCCTTGAATTTATCTTGAATTTGAAATTTGTCATCGTGCACAGTACGGTGCCTCGTGCGCTACGGTGTCACAGACAGACAGACAGACATCGACGTCAAACTTATAACACCCCTTTTTTGGTCGGGGGTTAAACAAAAAAAAGGTTCAAAAAGTCTTTTAGTGGTACGACTGTGTGCAGAGTCTGTCTGAGGAAGTAGCACACCTTTGCCCTTCACCAAGTAATTTACAAATATTACTATGTAGCGGTTTGAAGGACAAAAAAGGTTTGAAAAGAAATGGCAGTGCAAGAATTTAAATCATTTTATCTTGTGGCAACTTAATTACAATGATAGACTATATAGTTACTTAATTACAATGATAGTTTGGTCTCTTCGAAACCCGTGGGGTTTTTTAGTCGGTAGGCACACTCTAAGTCAGTCTAAGTGGTATCGAGCCCAACATTACTACGGGTTAAGATCTCGGTCAGTTATGCGTATTATATTAGATACGTATTTCTTCCACGAAATAAAGAAATCATAAAAGTTTAAGTTAAGTTAAGCGAGAAGCTTACTTAAAAACTAAATGATACTAGAATTTGACTGAAAATTTTCAACATTCTCCCTTATTTTCGTTTTCTTCTCCTAATCGAAGATACATATAATAGGTATGTTAAAAAATAACGCAAATGACAAAGATTACGGACACCGGAGACTTCGGAGTTGCAAAATTTGAAATAAAATAAATTAGACAAGCAAAGTTTGTAGAAAAAATTGCCCTTAGCGAAGTCAAATCTTTAATAACAGTACCGCTTGTTACCGCGGGCGCAGTTATATTATAAATGTCAATGTGTTAGTTGCTCAATCACGTTTGAAGTTACAAACACATCGGGTTAAAATTTAAAATGCAGTTGGATTGTGGTCGGGAATAACACATAGACTACTTTTTATCTCGAAAAAACTACGGGAACGGGAAGTAAGCAGGTAAAACCGCGGAGTGGTGCTAGTGATAATATTTATAACTTTTATTAGTGTAATTTCAATCTTAGCGTGTCTACATCCAATGTGTCAGTAACATCGGCCGGGGGCTATCACGGGATCGGTTCGTAAATATTCGTATAAGTAGACCTGCAGTAGCACTCCCTGCTGGGATCGCGCGGGAATGAGCTTGTCAGATATACATTCCATTTGATTTAGGTACTAATGATATTTTGGAATCTAGGTTTTATATCATTCAACGAATGTGATTTTGATGGTTTTTTTTTATGGAGACCTCTATAGAAAGCAATGAAGACCAATGAAGATCTAAAGACATCTTAAAAAGCAACGAGCTAAAGTTTACTTTAATTTATCTAAACGATGATACACAGACAGTTTTTATTGGATTTGGTCGAATGTTTGAATTTAATTTTTGCAGAGAAAATAAATTAAAATGTATTTTTTTTTTCACTGTAATAGGTTTACACTTGACCGCCATCTCGTCTGAATTGGTGTAAAGCGACGATCCAGCCTACGATAGAGCGTGCTTAAATAAAAGGAACCGTTCCACTCTCGGTTCGACGACACCAAGATTATAAGCCACCAGGAAAAATTCACTCAGACAATTCATTCCACAGCCTAGACGTTTTTATCACAAAAGTAGAAGTAGTCAAATCTCTTCGTTCGTATCTTTGGAATATCAACCATGAAACGATGCCGCTCTACCGAACTACAAACAGTTTATTAGGTAAAATGGCAAGATGTTATTAGATAATGCATATCAGTTGCATACACTCAGATGTGTACCTATATTTACAATTTGAGTTCAAACAGAGAGAGTTTAAAAACTATATTTCCTTGTCCCCTTCAGAAGACAGCGACACACTCGCAGCCTAGTGGTAAGTGGTGGCTGCACACACGCGCCGGTTTGTTCAAGTAATGGACGATGCCAGGACCAAGCCTCTATGAACAGAGGAAGCACGGAGAAGAATTTTTATTTTTGGGGTGGAAACTTATTTAAGTAGTTTTTTTTCTTGTTTAACGTCTTTTGTTTTCTTTCTTCTTTTCTATAGGTGTGTGTTACTTACGTATTATGGTAGATACAGCTATACTGCTATTGTGCATGTCACTAAGGAGGATTTACAAGATTTCAGCCATCCAAAAAGCATCTAACCCGTATGTCTCGCTTTGCTGCTCCGAAGCCGCTCCAACGCTACATTAGCAAGTTGGTAACGCGAACTTATAAGATTTTCCCTCACCGAAAAATTCTCAATTTAACTTTAGAATATATCACCTTAAAAAATTTGAAGTAACATAAACTCTTCTCTACTGATCTCTGTTCTCTCTGACCGCGTACTACAGAAGTCCTGTATCTTCACAAACTGGCCACTGGAAGCCACTGTGTCCTTCTGGGAAGCGTCACGGGCCCACTAAGTAGACCTATGATCATTATTTGAACAAATTAACACTTTACACTACTTCGGCTTGTTGGACTTCCTGTCTGTTTCCTTATTGGGGTGAGGTTAGAACTAGACCAAGTTTGTACTCAAATATTCAATTGACTTTCTTGTTTGATGGTAAAAAGGAGTTTTGTATTTTACTTTCCCGTTTGTGTGACAAAAACTATTTTAACCCCGCCCAAAAAAGGGGTGTTATAATTTTGACGTCGATGTCTGTCTGTCTGTCTGTGTGTCTGCCTGTCTGTCTGTGTGTGTGTCTGTCTGTGGCACTGTAGAGCTCAAATGGATTGGCCGAAGGTTAACCCGTGCGGATGTTCTTAGCTATGTTAGGTTAATATCGATTCAAGATGGCCGCCTCCACAAAATGGCGGATAAAATATTTGTTCACAACCTACCTCAATATGGGTATCAAATGAAAGGGCTTGACTAGTAGAATACTATACACCACAAAACATCACAAACTGGCGAATAATATTATTTTTTTCACTATTGCCATAATATGGGTATCAAAGGGCGTGACTAGTAGAATACTTTGCACTATGACAATTTTCAAATCCAAGATGGCCGCTACCACAAAAGTGCGAAATACATTTCTTTTTTCACAACTACCTTAATATGGGTATCAAATGAAAGGGCTTGACTAGTAGAATGTTGTACAGATAACAATTCCGTGGTAGTCGGGGGTTAATCAATTTTTTAAATTTTGTTCTTGTTTAAAGTGAAAAGTTCTTTTGAGCACTTTGTGATTGAAAAACTTGTGGGACCACGTCATACATCACCATGCTCACCAATGATCACCATGTTAATGTGGCGTATTGTCGGAGCGGCGGTAGAGCGTGTTTGGTAGACCCTATTTGATTGAATGAAATCTTGTGAGTATTGTGCAACGTTAATGCTGTCATTATAATTCTATGTTACATGTTTTCCTTTGCAATCGATACGTCAGCGATTTTTTTAATAAAATTGGAACCTAACCTAGGTTGCAAAATATGTAGCTTACGGTATGCTAACGAAGAGAGGTTCGACTCCACGTTTGTAATAAGAACGTCTAGGTTGTGGAATGCGTTGCCAGAGTGGGTTTTCCCGATAATTACAATCTGGATGTCTTCAAATCGAGAGTGAATCGGTTTCTTCTAGGTAAGCTCGCTCCGTGACGTAAGGCGAGATGGTGGTCAACGGCAAACCTAATATAGTAAAAAAAAATGCGACACGTAAGCATCCCACTAAATATTCCCAATGCTGGGACTGGGGACTTTCTCTCGTAAGGAGAGAGTACAGGCCATAATTACAGGTTTACAGATGATGTATGACCTCGATAGATTCTTGGAATATATCGGTTCCTGACTATGTTTTCCGTCACCGCAATAGCCAACGTGATGTCAGACTTGTACATATGCACGTGGAGAAATGGAGAAATGATTGAGGTGCAGGTGGGATTTGAACCTACGACCTCAGGATTGTGAATCGCTCTTTTTAGCCACTAAGCCGCCACGGCTTCCAAAGAATTGTTGATCAATGTTTATTGGACCTCCTTAAGGCATCTTGTAAAATAAACTAATGCATAAACCTAATAGGCCGCGTAGTATCCTGTCCGTGCACTTTTCACTGGAAGAGATTGCTCTAATCCTAATTAAGGCTGCTAATGTCAAGCTTATAATAATGCTTAAGTTTCCTTTATATGTTTTCTCTGTGGCTTTTATTAAAGAGCTTTCTTATCTTACATTAAATTTACTTTTAATTTTATTCTTACTAATATTATGAATGCGAATGTTTGTAGGTATGTTGCTCAATCACGACGGAACCTCTGAACGAATTTAGTTAATTAGAATATTGTCTGGAATAGCACACAGATTTTTATCAATTTTTGACTGGTCTCGTGGCTTAGTGGGTAGTAACTCGTTGTTTCGATTGATTCCCACCCAGTGCAAATATTTGTGTGATGAATTCAAAAATTTGTACTGCAATATAACTATTGTCAAATATTTTATAATTCAATAATTTGTATTTGGGCTGCGCAAGATCTTAATATTCTGAATTCTTAGTAATTAACTTGCCAACAATACAAAGAATAGACCTCTTATTGTCTAAATTGTCGTCGAAGCTACATCTCAGCAAAGCCACGAACCCCGAAAGCATCTGACGAGTAAACACGAAATTCTAACACTCGGCTAACAAGCGCTAAACCACCGGCCGATCTAATTCCACTCTTTATCTAACAATTATCGGGAAACAAGCGAGCTCGAGGAGAGCGAGGCTCGGAACCCACCACGAACTTAATATACCATTTCAGTACACATATTTTCAATCAACATTAAGACGACGCCTTGAACTAAGAAACATGAAAACGAGTACTTTTGATTGCATAGTATAACACTAACGAATGATATAATTCAAATTTTAAAAATATCGTAGATAAGGAGACCCTGTATAATTTTGTGAACCGGACAAAATTTTTGAAAATAGTCAGAATTATTAAAAAAAAAAAGTACAAACTTTTCACCAAAAAAGTTCAAATGCTTGGAATTATCAGCGACAACACCCTACTATTTTTTACGAATAAAATAGCCAGACTGCTATTCTATTTCATAGGCCGAGCAGTTATTTTATGTCATGTTTACATTACGAGTAATTAAATAAAACCCCAGTCAAAAATTAGTAAAATTACGCTCACTGTTTTCAACATCATCCGCTGTGCCAGGCGATTATCAACTTTTAACCGATCCGCTAAGATCTAAAATAAATGCGATGCAGACAGGTTTCGCCGCGCACCGTCCGTAGCGCCACGTACGATAGACCAGCCATGTCGTCCGCCGCTGGTACGGCCAGTCAAGTTTATCAATGCGTCACCTTAAAAAAGTAACACGTTCTCAATTTGGTCGTGTGTTCTTTTGCGTACTGCGATAGTTCCGCCAATTGTAAATCGTATTTTAACCGACTTCAAAAAAGGAGGTTCTCAAATCAGTTAAATGTTTTTGTATGTATGTTACGCGAAAGATTCGCCAACTGTGAATTGATTTTGATTATTGTTCTTTTGTTTGGTACAAAATACTTCAGACGTGATTACATACAAATGTCACCGAAATCAGTGATACGGTTTTGGAAATATCAACATCATCATCATAATCAGCCCACGTTCGTCCACTGCTGGACATAGCCCTCTCCAATAATACGCCACTCAGCCCGATCCTCGGCTTTATGTTTCCAACCGCTACCAGCTGCCTTACGTATATCGTCACTCCACCTAGTCTCAGGGCGTCCTACACTACGTTTGCCGATTCGTGGTCTCCACTCCAGAACTCGTCTACCCCAACGGTTATCGGAAATATCAACAAATAACTAAAATTTGCTTACCTCGACGATGATTTCGTACTACTTCGCCGTATCATTGAAAGAAAGTGTTAAGTATTTTCAGGAAAAAAAATACATGGTTTAAGATAATACAAAGAATAGTAAGCAAAGTTCTGTTGTTTGGACATTTGTTGCTCAATCACAGCTGAACGGAACATGTTTTGTGATAAGAACGCTTAAGATGTGAAATGCGTTGCCTGATTGGGTTTTCTCCATGGTTATAATATTGGTGTTTTCGAATTGAGAGTGAATTGAAAAAGAGTGAGTGAATGAATGAGTGAATGAAATCGTAGACCGTCTGACAGGTTGACTGTTAGACTGATCAGGCGAGTTGGCGGTCAAGTGTAAATCTAAAAAGTAAAAAAGAAGTTTACAAATTTGCAAAACTGTACAGTCTGGGATAGTACACATAGTAAGTAGTACATATAGTAGATAGTAGTTACAGAATAGCATGAGATGGGTTATTTAATGCGGTAAAATTACGGAAGCGAGATAGACGCGAGTAAAACCACGGGCACTTCTAGTATAAGATACAGTGACAAGACAAATGTCGAGATTTTGACGCCGTCTTAGTGGCTCTGACCCTAATAGCTTATGGGTGATAATCACGGTAGCCAACATGGAATTGGACCGTTTTTGTGTGTAATATTGGTAGCTTTGTTAGCTATTGTCTACTTCGAGTGCGACCCAAAGTAGTGTTGTTTTAAGAAGTAGTATTTATGAGAATACTGAGAATTTATATTTTTTAAGAGGGGATTTTTAAAGTTAGACACTTATATTATTTCTTTTGGGGCGTTGGGGAAAAATTATATAATAGACTACAGACCCGTGAACCAAATTTATGGGTCATATGAACCACCAGGAGACCTATGTAGGATGATAGAAGGGTATAAAATAATAAGATTCAGCACTATACTGTCACTTGAAAGCTGTCCAACTGAGTGCAGGTGAAGACAGGGGTTGCAACTCTCGGTCATTTCTCCTTGTCGCATGATTGTTGGCCGGCGTTGCGATGGATTAGAAGAGGTATTGAAACTATTAAAATTGTAAATTTTAATTTTTTCTATTTTGACGGAAAAATCACTATTTTCTGACGATTTCAGGGTAAATTGGATCACTTGATTATGTGCGGCAATGGTTCTATTTAGATTCAATACCTCTGCGAATCCACTATTCCCCAATCCGTACAAAAACCATGTGAAGAGGAGAAATGATCGAAAGTTGCAACCCCCAATCTTCGCTTGCACTCAGTTGGGCAGCTTTCAAGTGACGGCATAGTGCTGAATCTTATTATTTTATACCCTTCTAACATCCTACATAGGTCTCGTGGTGGTTCATATGACCCATACATTTTGTTCACGGGCCTGTTTGTAGTCTATAAGTATTTTGTACGATGCGCGCGCACACCGTCACTAAAAACCAACACTCTAAAGATAGCTAGCTATACAACATTTAAAAAACATTGTAACCAACTTCTGGGTTAATAATTCTTACGTCGAAGCGTTGAAGATATTACTTTTCTATGGTTGAAGCTAGACTTTTTAGAACGCGAATTAAAGAGAAGAAATTTGAATTTTTTTATGTGTGTCTGCGTTCATAAGTTCACATACCTTATTTTAAGTTTCATCAAATCGGGATATTTACTAGCTTTGCTTAGTTGGTAGCCTGCGTGCAAAGCCGTAGGTCGTGGGTTCGACTTCCACGCAGTGCAAATATTTGTGTGATGAATAGAATCAAAGTTCTTTGTTGATAAATGCACAATTTACACGTCTGACATTTATTAAAATCCATAAATTCAATAACTAAAATAACCGACCTTGAATCGTTCCTGGTTCCTGGTGCAAATGTGCCCAAACATGTATAAAGTATATAAGTATAAATATAATTAGTTGCTTAGTTTGGGAATACATTTATGGTGTTGTGTGATAAATGTCTACCTATATTTATTTCCTTTCAACTTTTAAAACAAAGAAAAATCAAAATCGGTTTTACATTCGGGTACACACCCAAACACACAGACATACAGACATCTTAAACTTATAAAATCTCGATATTTCTGCGTCAAGAGTTTAAAATAATATCGAAAATTAGATAGAAACAGAAGATACAATCATGGAACGCAACATAAGATAATGCAACATTATTTATAAGACACACATGCGAGCGAGTATTCCCACGAATATTGTTCGAACACGCGACGTGACAGATGTCATCAGAATGTCAATACGTCAAGACAAGGCAGCTTGTTTGGCAATCGTATTAGCGTTGAGAAATTGAGATAAGTATGTATTGATCACCCATTGTATTGAAACTTCTGTCAAAGAATACGTGAAAAATTGTCATTGTTGAAATAACACACAGGGAACGTATGAAGTAGGTACATAATTTAAATTGCACTTGTACTATATTTTCTCTACCATACAAATATATAAAAGAACGACTCTCTGAACTTTCTCTGTATCAGTTCCTACAATATTATATATATATTAGACAGTCTTTCTTTGAGATCCCGTGGAAGTCGGTCTATTCAGTTCTCTGCCAACAAAAATCTCTTATATGCTCTCACGTCCGAATTCTTGACATTCCTATCAAACCATTAGATTGTACAACCGACCAACTATCTGTTCTATTGGATCAATGAAAGAACTACTTTTGTAACGTATTACTATAAATCGTTATGATCAAGCTCCTCAATGCATCGGCAAATAAAACTTTGTCGGTCTGTAACTACGATTAATGGTCACAGATTATAGGCACAAAGCCTGTACAGATGTGGCGGTTCATTGAAATCCTCACAAAAGACAGTTTACACGGGTTGTATAGTAAAACATTGTCACAATGCAATGGCTTCGAATCGACAGTATTGTGGTACAGTTAATGCCCTAATTAATAACGTTGAACTAGTTGGTTAACATTTATCTATGTCGTTGGTCTTGATTGAAAGGTAAGGACACTTGCTTGTTGGTTCCAGGAACATTGTGGGTATCAACCTAGTTTACTAACTTGTGATTTAAAGTAGTGTTGAGGGATTAAAATCAGCTAGAGATTTTTTAAGAATATAATCATTTGGCTGTTGCAAATTTATAAAAGCTATGGTTTGTGGACTGTTTACTTAGTAGCTGGATCAAAATTATGACAGACGGTTTCTCTCATCTCCACCCCTAGGCATAACAAATACCTTCTTCCGTGCTTCTCGTGAATCACTTTTCTAGATTCGAATTTATTTACTCGAAAAGGCTCAAAATAAGGCAAATAGATATAAAGCAAATAAGCATGAGCGAGTATGAACTTGGTGTGAACTATCTGATGACAATGTCGCTGATAGAGTCAAGCAAAGAAGTAAAAGTAGAAAAGCTGACCCTACACCTTTCCGGGATGTACATAATCAAGAAGAGTAAGAAATAAGGAAGTGTCTTCGTTACCACAGAACAGCGAAAGATTTAAGCACAAACAGTATTTGGCGTCGTACAAATATTTGTATGATTCTCCTAGTAAAACCCTATTCTCCCAAGCGTCGAGATGTCACATCCTTTTAACAAGCCGCCGTCACCGGTCGTCAATCAACGCACCAAAATAATAATAAAACCTGACACATGCCCGTCAAAAGTTGCCCCAAATCGCATCGGGCCCGATGACCCGAACTAACGACTCAGACCAAAATCCCGAGCAATTTGTTTTGTCCGAGCGACGAACGCTCACAAAGACTCCGTTCCAAAAACGGACATAACCCTCCAAACTCTATCACTACAATGTCTCGAAATGTTTTCTAAGACGTCACATCACAATACCTTCTAAAATAAACTATCATATAATATCAATAATGCGTACGGACACATGTATTTTAAATACGTATTATGTGAAACCTGTTAGCGTTTCCAGGGGTCTTGTTGACCAGTGTCTTGCTGATTTAAATTCCCATGCTACTGTCGCTTCCCCGTCGCACGACAAAGGGTTCTATCGATTGTTTCGAGAAACAGTTGCACGTTAAATCGTTGTGACGTGTATTTTCATAGTTATGACGCGAGCGTGACGTGTTATGTGAAATTATTTGAATTTAAATGGATTTAGATCAACGTGACGTTCAGCGATTGATTCTGACATGTCTTCTAGTTAACAATAGTGCTTTTTGTGAGTTATGCCAAGGTATAAAATCAATTAATAGATCATTTTAACTAAATTCAAATTTTCTGACTTACCCTTACAAATATGTATTCTATTAAATATTCTATATATTCTATTAAAAAGTAGTTTGTTGATAGTATTATTAAATTTATATAACTATAACCTTTTCCATCTGCTAGTATTTATATCACAGTCTGGCTACATACTCGTACTTATATTCGTTAACGTGACGTGGTGGATGTGGTAAGTTAAATTAATGCTCCTAGGTATGCTTCACGTATGCTACCAGGTATGTTCTATGAGTAAGTATAGGTAATTAATAAGTTTAGGTAAGGAAGGTCAGCACCTACTGCGCTAATCCATAGTTGTGTAGGCAATAAAGGCTATTTGAGGATATCTACCAAAAGGTGTTTGAAAAAAAATCTGCCAAAGGGGCAACATATCCTATTTAAGATTCTAAAAACTCTACGACGCGCCGCTTTGGCAATCTTGACGACGTATTTATTTTGAAAACTGAAAATTTCAAAACAGATATTTGTAAGTGTTATAAATGTTGTATGTTTGTATTACAAATTAATCTTACCACCACAACTAGAGACAGCATTTCTTAAAATTCATGACTGAGCTAATCAAAATCGTAGTGCCAAAGTACTGACCCTAAGACCGCATACTTAAGCAAATACGCAACACGACACTTTACGTTTTACCACAAGCTTTCTTCAATTGTTTGTGCTTGTGTGATAAATTTCTCATACGAGTGGTACTTTTGTCCTCTTGGTCCTCCTCATATCCAATTCTTGTTGCTATACCACAAGTTTTTTTGCAATAACTGTTCAATCCACTTGAGGTATACCATTGTGTGCACTGCGAATGTGAACCATATCCCTTAGCAATAAGATTTGGAGTCGTTGGATATGATACATGGATTGTCGATTGTTTCGTAAAAACATCGCAATGAGATCCAATGGTACAGGCCTTGTACCTGTTTGAAATCGTAAAAGACACGCATCATTCGCCCTGCGCCTTATAACTCCAGCTATTGTGCTAAAGTTATTAAAGGTCCCTTCAATCAACTTTTACGAGCCATATCACATAAAAATATTTAACTATTTGTTTGCAGATAATATTAACTACATGCATTATGAAAGTTTTCTCTGTAAGCCAATTTCAACCGTAACTCAGTGTTGTTAGTTGTGAAATAGAATGGCGATGAAGGGTATAGAAAGCCCTTCGCAACGATTGTACGGTTCGATTAATTACGACCAATATTAGTTTTGTATGAATTGCAAAGTTGTAAAAGTGTTTCACACTGATGAAATTGATTTAATCTTTGTCAAAGGATCTCGTTCTCTTTTTAGTTGTTCAGAGACATCTCTTTAGAAATCACTTCTTGAATGTCTACAGATTCGTACTCCTATGGGATACATGATTCAGTTCTATGAGTGTGTGTATTTGTCGATGTCGTTCAGAAGGATACCATGCGGAAATAGGACTGCGCTGGTCACGTCTGTCATACAAGGATAAAAACTACCACTGACTGGGTTCCGGCGAGTAAAAAGCCACCAGGCTGGCTCAGAAACAAGTAGAAAGACGTGGACATATAGATCCCACCATAAAGATTTAATCACAATTGCCCCCGAAAGAGACCGTTAAATGGAGACCATTGCTTACTTTAGGACAAGATAGGTATTCTACTATACTTAATGTAATAATGGGGCTACCGACTAAACGTGAACACACTAAAACACTTTGTTTTTTAATTTTCTAGACTCCACATTTTTCGAAGGTGATATTTAATCAAACATAATAACTCTTGCTTTGCTTTCCAGATAACTCTGTAAACCCAGTACACAGATCACTATACCCTGTAAAAGATCAATCAAACTTAACAAAGGAACTATCAAAGCCATCAACAGATTAAAGCTAACCAACAAAAAGGTTTATTAAATCTCTTGATCCTCTAAACAAAGAGGCGTCATAAAGACAAATGTTCCAAGTAATAAACTGCCTATTGTCCATTGTTCTTTTGAAGTAAATGAGATAAAAACTGGATAACGCCGCTTAACTGATGCGGAGACATATCTCAAGACGTCCATCAAACCACAACTGATGCATTCCCTCATCATCGATGATGGTGAGCCATCAAGTCCATCCATAAACCATCAAACTATAATTTAACCATCCATTCCATTGCTAAATGGACTGACATGTTTCAGTCTAGAATAATAAATAATGTGTTTGAGGTGTTTACTTTACATAAGCAGCTCTCTGTACTCATTGTTGAAACTTGGGGCCTTCTCTCACAAGGAGAGAGCCAAAGCCAGAATCCACCACGAAGTGTGTGTATTGACGAATTCCGGATGGATACGCGGAATTCGTCAATTCTTATTAATTAATTCAGATTCTTAGGATATTTCAGGGTCCTAATGATGTATTCCTTCCCTGTACTAACTATTTCGACACTAGTTCCTGGTATGTGTGAGCCAGCGTTTTGCCACAACTCACCTGAAAAAAAAGGATGCGGTCTAAAAACACGCAAATTGAAAGTAATGGAGGCGGGCAAAGCATTGCACTTCTTTAAAGCCGGGTCACACAGGGGCGGGAGCCGCGAGAAAGCGACCCGATAGCGATCCAGTGCAAAGCGATAGCGGTCCGCACCATGTCACACAGGGCTACCGCCCGCTGCCCGGGTAGATGGCGAGAACACAGCCGGTGTGGCACCAAAAGCGATCAAATTGCTCACGACCTTTCGTAACGCAGCTTCAATTCAGACAGCAACGAAGAAGAAATTCTTCTCTTATCAGCAATGTACCAAAAAAAAAGTATAATAAAGTAAAAACCCAAAAGGATTTGGGTTCATGATATAAATATTACTTAGAATAGAATGACATAACAATAAATTTTAGCTAAATTGTAGAAAAAGGTAATGGCAATTATTAAACTGAGGTGTGGGAACACTTGTGCAGTATATCCTAACATTCGGTTTTAATTTCTAACCACTGGGAACAGGGGTAGTTCTTTGGGGAAGTTTAGGCGTACACTTTTACGATAACGTCCCAATCGTTTTTATATTGGGTGGTAGCATAGATTAGCTTTATTCACGTTGAGTTAATCATTACCGATCAGATCGAGGTGGATTCCCATGCTGGTCACGTAATTTACCCTACAAAAATATGAAATGAGGTATGTTTCGAGTTTTCGGTACGATTCAATTAAAATACTAGAAAACGAACCATATCGCACGATTACGTTGTAAAAAAATACAACTCGTGAGATCGGATCGCGATCGCTCTGTCCTGTGTGACATCTTGTACTGACTACCGTAGAATACAGCGCCCGCGCCGGCCATCCGTCGCGCGTTCTTCCCGCGAAACATGGCGAAGCGATCTCTTGTTTGTCGTCCCAATCCTGTCGCGCGGGAAATCGCATCGCGCCGGATCGCTCCCGCTTGCTATGTGTCAGGTTGCATACAAATTCGAATATTACAAAAATTCCCGTCCCGGATCGCGATCGCTTTCTCGCGGCTCCCGCCCGATTATTGGGATGAGTCGGTTAAGTACCGGCTGGAGGCTCTAGAATAGTTCGAGAAACATGCCACAAGGCTCATAGGCAACGACACCTTTGTTCGAGAAAGGCTTCGTTCGAAGTCTTAAACATCGCCGCAAAAACTTTTAATACTTTACATCTAATTACGAGTAAATTTTGTGACGTTGTGTTGTGTGTTAGTGTTGTGATTATGCTTTAAATTTGTATTTTATTTTAGATGTGATTTTGTATATTAAGTTTATTGATATCAAACTTGTAAATGGATGTATGTTATTTGACAAATAAATAAATAAATAAAATCTCGCGGATACTGCAGCTGATCTGTATGAACTAATAAAATAATACGTTCAGTACTGCTCCTAATTCTAAATAATAACACTTTTTAACAATTTTGAACAGTAAACACAGGCCGGTCGACGCTCCATTACCATCGATCAGTGACCGACAGACGCACAAAGGGACACTCCTTGCCCTCGCTATCGCATCGCGATAAGCTCCCTGAGACTTACAATCATCTCCGCTTACACATCACTAATGCGCGTAAGGAACTTTGAGCCTACGATCAGTTTTGTTGTTTTATACGTTAAAATATTTAACTTTACATGTTACAACGGACTGACAATTTTGAATAGGTACTTTTTAGCCACGTTGAGCACTTTTTGGTAGAAGAAAATCTTATGTGACCGTGTCACCGACATGGTAAGCAGCGGCGTAGCAGCGTAGCGTCGGAGCGATGGCGGAGCAGCGTTTCGTCGAAGCGGCTAGAATGCTGTAGTTGTACGTCAATAATTGTACTTTTGAAGTGAAATCTTTTTTTGGCCCACCACACTCAGAACTTTTCGTGAGCTGTGAATGAAGCTCATCTTCACGTGTGTATAAGTGAAAGATTCGTTGGGATGGACTCGGGATCGCAGTGTGCTTGTGATAGGCAATACGCTCATAACACTCAAGGATCGCGTAGGTACGATTCCAAAGGTGGAAGAATTTTCTAATTTTTAAATCGGCCCAGTATAGTTCCTGATTTTAGAGCGTTCAAACAAAACTATTTTTATAGAAATGATAACTTGTTTTTTGGCGCACCACATGTCTCTTTTGCTTATAATATTTCTTGGCCACTTCAGCCGCATCTGTACCTTATTTTTCTGAGGTTTAGTAAATAAGAGTAGTAATCTCTGGCGCTCGTTCATAAGTGTTTCACTGCAATATTTATGTTTGTTTGAGTCACAATTAAGAGTTTTTATCTATCTGTCTAGAATAGTAGCTACTTTTTATTGCGTGAAAATAACGGAAACGAGACAAACTCGAGTAAAATCATGTCACGGTTCTAGTTTTATAAATGACAAAGTTTGAATGGTTGTTGCTCAAATACTCCAGAACACCTGTAAGGATCGGTTAGAAAATTGGAGCATAGTTACATTTATAGGCTTATCTTCATTGCAAGAAAATATAGGAACCTTAAATACGTGGGTAGACTCGTGGAGTGTTACTAGTCTATCTATATATTTCCACACACACTCATCTTTTCTAAGTTCAAATAAAACATGTAAACTAAGTGTACTTAACAAGCGAAAATCCTCAAAACTCACCCTCGCGCCCTCTCCCTCCATTGTTGTCAATGGCAGGCTGTCCTCACATTCAGCTCTGTCAATGGACCGTCTACTTTAAATAGAAACTTATTATTCCCATACAAACACCATACTCACGTCAGCACAAGGGATGAATGCCACCTCTGCCTGGATGGCGACCTTTGCGAAAATACGAATCATTGTTCTCTTTCTATTGATACAAGTTATAAAAATACTCATAATCTGCAAAATCGAAGTCAATTCCTTTTTGTTTAATACTTTGTTTTATAATTATACTAGCAGTGTCCCGCGGTTATACCCGCGTAATTCTCATTCAAAAGTATGATGTGAAAATCCAGATTGTAAATTTATTCGCGCTCCATTCAAGGGTTCCGGCATGATTGTGCAACAAACATAAAATATGCAGATTTGTATATACATATATTTAATTGGATAACGGGACACTCACGTATATACGGTCGGTCAATCCCGACTCGAGTTTCGGCCGCGTCCGGCGGCCTTTTTCAAGGCGAGTGCACTGAATCAAATTTCTAATTATAATTTATATCATGTTAATATACAATATCTTCACTCATATCGCGAACACTATACCGAGCACTATGGAGGCACGGCTTCCAAGCGGGCGGCACATGCCATCCTCCATCTCTATGGCATGTGCCGCCCGCTTGGAAGCCGTGCCTCCATAGTGCTCGGTATAGTGTTCGCGATATGAGTGAAGACACAGTGAGCTCAGTGTGCTGCAATGTTCCCGACTCGCAGCTTACCAGTGATGAAGAGTTCGAGTGTATAATACCTGCGCAACCCTCTCGCACCCCCCTCACCTGCACCCCCGCAACAGCCGTTGAGCTTGCGTGCGCGACGTGCGGCAGCCCGCAGTGCCAAACGGGCAGCCGCCGCGCGTGTGCACTCGCCTTGAAAAAGGCCGCCGGACGCGGCCGAAACTCGAGTCGGGATTGACCGACCGTATATACGTGAGTGTCCCGTTATCCAATTAAATATGTGTAACAACCACGTTAATTTTAATACTAAAATTGTATATACATTTTCTCATTCATAATATGAGTATGAGCTTAGCAAGTACCTTGACTTGGCTCACGAGGTTACCGCCATGTGGAATGTTGATTCCACGATCATAGTCCCAATAGCCATATCGGCAAACGGCCTTGTAGCGAAAAGTCTCGACCAACATCTCAAGAGACATTCGCAAGACGGTTGGATTAAGGATCAGGTGCAGAAAGCGGTCATCTAACTCTATATGTAGTAGGTATATGGAAACTCTTTGGACTAAAGTCAAATAATGACAATATTTTGTATACAGTAGAGTACTGTAAATAGTCAATGTCAAAATGTATGCAATATGATACAATGCAATCTGATTCAATATGTATGTAATACTGACAGGATACTCATTACTCAGATTCATTTCAGATGTATAATACCACGGTATAATACCAACCATAATACATACCTACATTTTATTTAGGAATTGATATAATTTGTAGAGTGCCAACAAAACTGTTTGTCAAATTGATTCAAAAACTCAATGCACATTCAAAGCACAAAACATCAAATGCAAAAACTTCTTAACTTCGCCTCACAAAGATCGTCTAAAGCATTCAAAATAATTTGAAATTTAAACATCCTTCATTGAAAATAGCTTTGCAATTGACAAACCTCGAGTTTGTTATAATTATTTGCTTAACAATTTATTATGCTCGGCCATCTTGGCTTGTAGACGCGACAATATCGCATTGTCGTGCATGTTTGCTGATCAGCCGAATAGGTACATGCTAATGATTCCAATATTTAGCGTTCTTTGTTAATGACCACGATAAGCAAACAGACGACAAAATTTTAGTATTGGATGTTTATGTGGGACGTGGTATGAGCGGGGGCGTTTTCCTGTTTCTTTATATACCCATGGATAGGTTGGGTTAGCAGGCAGCAAAGGTGGAGGTTTTAGTTGATCAGGCAACACTATAGTTTTATGCCGCTTCCGCTAAACAAAACCAAAAAAGTCCTTGACATTGACATAATTGTGATTTGTGAAATATTTAGTTAAATATTATTTTAAATTCTTAATTAATATAAACCAAAAGTTATTATCTTAATTTTCCAATTTCTTTGTTAATATTATTTGACTATTTTTTGTATTTTATATTGTAATTTGATTGATTTGTTGAAGTGTTGTAGTTTCAGTTATTTTTTCCATTTGTTGTATGTTTTTGCATGCCGAAAGGCAGTGTATGGCGAACTGCTTCTTGTAACCATTCCATCTGTAAATGTACCCATGCTACGCAAATAAATAATTACTTTACTTTACTTTACTTTACTAGCCGTGTCAAATCCGGCGTACAGCGTACACGTCTGTCACAGATTCAGATTCTTTATTAAATATTGTTATTAAATATTGGTGGACAATTCACACACAATACCATCTGATCCCAAACTAAGCAAAGCTTGTAATATGGCGACCAGATAGCTGATATAATACATACATATAGTTGTAAATACATAATTATTATACATAGAAACACCCAGACACAGTACATGTTTGTACTCATTACACAAATATTTGCACTGCGTGGGAATCGAACCCACGACCTTCAGCTTCGCAGGCAGAGTTACTACCATCTAAGCCACGAGGCCAGTCAATTGATAACGACATTTTTACAGATCACAAAATCAATAATTGTAACTTTACAATAATGTATGATTAAATTAATACAAAATTTCATTTCGGTAGGGTTATTAACTTAGGTGTATAAAGTAACCAAATTAAGCAAATAATAATAATTAAATAAAAGCAGTTGATATAAGCAACTCACTAAAAGTTGCCACTGCTATGATGATACAGCACACTGGCCCAGGAGGTGGCTCTTAAACTGACTTTACCTTCGATAAGCATGCCTTCGCTTTTAACATGCCGGTTTCCTCACGGTGTTTCCTTTCACTGTTAAAGCTAGTGGTGGTCAATTTGTACATCAGTATCTACTGGGAATAAAATCTGAATCAAATTTCTAATTATAATTTATATCATGTTAATATACAATAGTGGTTCCTATAGTGATTCAGCAGGTCAAGTTACGGCTGGTCTAGTCAGGAGAACGGGGTCTCCAGGTGGGCGTCCAAAAATCGCGAGTTCAAAACCACGCGCACCACTGTCTTTTCGAAGTAATGTGCATAATGCCGCTAATTTAAAATTGTGAAGGAAAACATCGTGAAGAAACCGGCATGTACCTAGAATCTTTCGAAGTACGTAGTACGTAAGTAAGTAGTTTTTCGTACTGACCCCGCATGGTGGGCTATGACCTTGACTCTCTCCTTGCGAGAGAAACCTCCGAGTCCCAGCTGTGGGAACATTTAGTGGGCTGTTTACGTTCTTATAGTAAACTACTAAATGAATGAGCTTGCAAATGTTATTCGAACTTGTCTGTTACAACCAACTGTAATAGAATGTTGTAGTAGAAAGCTTTTTCAGATTCGAACCGACATTAGAATTATTTCCCTGGCTGATTTCTCATACAAAATTGACTAGGTTATTTGTTTATACAGTTTATACTGAAAAACAATACACGACCCATAATCTATCTAGATTATGTTAAGATAAAGACGAGCTACCTAATGGTAAGTGGTAAATACCACTTGTTTATCGCTTATATATTATTATAGGCCCGCGTTTGACTATCAACTTGACTGATGGCAAGCGACGGTGTGCTCGAAAATGACGTACGTTGACCTCGAAAGTACCTGACAAGTACTAAATTGTATCTCTTAGGGAACAAGGAGGGCGGAAACTCATTCCACTATAAAGTTTATAGTGGAATATGTTTGAACACCTTCAAGATCAAACACGTTAACTTGTTTATTAGTCAAACTTAAACTAACTTGCAAAAGATAAACAAATATAGACTCTATCTATTAGAGTTTCGTTTTAAAATCAACTGTAACTGTACGAGCCCGCCGGTGGGCTCACGCTACGCCGCCTAACGATGTATGTGGTATTGATATTGACGCTTTATCTTCCTCTCGCTTCCTCTTGTCCCTCGGACCAGCGTAAGTCGTGTCTGCCGAAGCCTCCACCATTCTCCGGTGATTTGCACCACCGGCACAATGGGGTTGTTTACGACAAAGCACACAAACCACACACCAAACCACAATGTCGTTTAGCAACGTGTGGCTAACGTGATTTTTGAATCTGTCGCATGCTGTTACGTAACCCGACGAGTGGGACAGTTGTGGATTACGCAAGACGGTGTGTAGAACTGGGACCAAAACCTGTAAAGAATTCACTGGCTTTACTTATTAATATCAAACCAGCAAACTAATAATTACGTAGTTTTTTTGTAGCCGTTAAACTTTATTTTGTTTATGGCTTTTAAGAAAGAGTTTCATCTTATCTTATATTTGTTCGTTTCATGGTTGATGTTTCAAAAACACGAACGAAAAGATTTGACTCCACGTTTGTTATAACGTCTAGGTTGTGGAATGCGTTGCCTGATTGACTTTCCCTGATAGCTACAAGCTTGGTGTCTTCAAATCGAGAGTGAATCTACAATAGTTAATAGTTACACTCGGACAACGTATTCCATAGCCTTAAACTTTAAGCTTTGTTGTAACGTCTGCCTGCGGTTCTGCATTTTTAGCCAAAGTAGAAGTTATTCACATATTAAGTGAGAGTAAACATTGGAAAGACAATACAATACAATACAATACAATACAATTCAATACAATACAATACCATACAATACAGTACAGGCACAGCACAGCACAGCACAGCACAGCATAGCACAGCAGGTACAGCACAGCACAGCACAGCACAGCACAGCACCACAGCACAGCACAGCACAGCACAGCATTATAGCACAGCATGACAGCATTAGCACAGCACAGCACAGCACAGCACAGTATCACGAAGGTAGAGGTCACACGCCTCCGTTATTATTTGGAACATCAACCATGAAACGATGACGCTTTTGTAGTTTTACGCAGAACTTACGTCAATTAATTAAAATGTGTTACAATCACGTTAGTTTGTTGTAAAATCTAATAATTCTTATGATTAAACCAGTAAATCAAGCCGTGATTTGTATTTTACAATCTGTACCCAATAAAATTCAAAAAATATTGACAGCGTCAGTAATGTTTTTAAATTAAAATACCTATCTAGTGAGAATTATATTTCGCTAATGAGAACATAATTCTATTCGGAACTTTCATAAATATCGTTACACTTCAATACATATTACTCATATGATAAATTAACGATCAGAATAATTTGAAACTTTCTAGCATACATCTATTAAAGCTTTTGGATTAAGTGTATTTGTCCAACTCTGTTAACTTTCTGACGCTCTTGACGTCAGATAACGATGAAAATCTTCAAAAATGATTATTTAATCAACAAATTTATTAACTTCTACAAACAATTTTTTTAATATTTTCGTACAAAAGTAAGCTGTAACACAACGGATTAAAGATTACACACTGTGTACAGATTGATAAATTAATATTGTCAGAGTGCTTAGTAATTATTGCTCTAAGTTAGCTGACACGACTGTCATTGTCGCATTATGATCTTACAACGTTTACGAAAAATATTTGAATTCTCCATCGTGAGTTTATAATTTTCAGATTTATTACATTGTATAAAGCAAACAATACGATACTTTGGAAGAATGATTGTAACTTTTGAGGCCCCACAATCATGAAAAGAGTTCTCTTCTTGAATCTTGTCTCTCTGAAATCTCTCGCAACCACGGCCATTGTAACGCGTGCGTATCCAAAGATAATGAATAATTCATTATTAATTGTTAATTATTAACAATCCTTTATAAATATCGACAGACAAATTCACACACAACACCATTTGACCCCAAACAAAACAAAGCTTGTAATATGGCGATCAAATAGCTGATATAATAATAATATCGTAAAGACATACTTATTAGACATAGAAACACCCAGACCACGGTAATACATATATATATATTACCGTGCCCAGACACAGTGCAAATATTTGAATTCATCACACAAATATTTGCACTGGGTGGGAATCGAACCCACGAGATTCGCAGGTAGAGTTACTACCCACTAAGCTACGAAGGCAGTCATCAAAGCTTTAAATCAAGCAATGTTCTCAGTTATAATTTCTTCTTTTTTGACGAAATAGTTCCATACAGAGTTCTAAGACTGCAGAAGTACCTTTTGCCAATCATTCTATCGTAAAGCGATGTGTTACGATTTCAAGAAAAATATTTTAAAAGACTTTACGAGACAAGGAGATAATTTAATAAGTTATAGGTAATATATCTGGCAGTGGGGTGCTAGGCAGGGTTTTTAAATCTTGTTTTAAAACCGGTGTAGTATCTACTGTTCTATACGCAGGCATGGACGTTTATGTACGCAGGCGTGTTGTTGATAATCAAACGCAATTCTCGTTTTTGTCTGCCTTTTCGTTACAAAACAAAATATATTTAACATTTGAAGGACAACAGAACTGAGACAACAACATAGTCGACTCTCTCTAATCATGTTCCCATGAAAACAAGCATAGTTAAACACTGCGGAAATCGGCTTAAATTTTAGTCCGACTTGTCCAATCTTTACGTGAGTTGTACGATAAATAATGTCATGTCAAATAATGTGTGAGCTATATCCCCCTAAAAGCCGTTGTGTAATCCCTCCGCACCTATGACCACTTTTCCAGGCCAGGTGGAAGTGCACAAGTTTGACATCACTATTGGCTTTAACAGTTACGGAAAACATTGTGAACAAACCAGCGTGTTCTTAGAGACGTCTTTCAACGAATTGTGTCATCCGGCAAAAAAGTACTTAGCCCGCATGGGGGACTCTTTCCTTGAGAGAAGAAGGAGACGAGGTCCCTACGGTGGGGACATAAAATAATCTGCTTTTCCTAATGATGTGTAAGTTACGGCTGGACTAGTCGGGAGAACGGCAGCTAACAATCTGGAGCCCTTGGTTCGAATCCCACGCACACTACTGTCTGTTTTACTTCTTTTCGAAGTCGCATGACTTCGAAAAGACAGTGAAGGAAAATATTGTAAGAAAACCGACATGTTCCTAGAATCTTTCGAGGTCATGTGTCATCCACCCCCACTGGGCCAACGTGGGCCTAAGCTAACTGGGCTACTGGGCCTTGACATTCTCCTTGTGACAGTAGGCCCAGAGTCCCAGTGGGAGCATTGAGAGAGCTATTAATGCTATTGCTATACAAATTGTGTTCGTATCCCCCTTAAAACATAGAGACCAACCTTAAGTACATATTTTACAACATTACATTTTTTAATGTTTTGGGTTTTCCACCAGTGCAAATATTTGATTCTCCATTTATAATTAGTATGTGTTTAAAATTATATGTGTAAATATTTGTGTGTTTGGGGTCATGAATTCAAATGTTTATAGCACTGTTATGATAATCTTATTAGATTTAAACAAACATATTTATTTTTAGTGTATGTTTTGTGAAATATGCAATTAAATTAAAAAAACTGTATTATATCTCAACGCTATTTGGCAACGCCGCCATAAATATGCCAAACGTACAAACTGTGACGTCACGCGCGTCATATGACCAGACATAGTTTTGGCGGGGACAAATGGTGTTTAATGTAAAACAGTGTCTTGCGGAAATATTCATGTCGATGTATATTATGTATTCAAAACCAATTAAACGTTTTATTTATTCAAATATTATTGTCGACCAATATTTTTTATTTTATTTAATGAAATCATTCGTACGAAATTCATTTCGTAATCGAAATGATTCAAAAACAGTACAATCGCGGTCAAGAAATCGATTTAGGCATTACAAATCTCAAATAACTGTTACACTATGCCATTATAACATTCAAAATACGACCTAAATTGTAAGCAAATACTAGACCGGAGTAATTTCCAGTAGAGTCGAACCACTACGCAAGTCTCCTGGCAAGAATTACAAACCAACATTTATAAACGAATGCTGCATATAGGAATGCGAAAGTAACACCACCAAATGGCTGGTAATAGGACCCTATTATATATACCGCATGACCTAAACAACGGCGAAACTGCTTCCATTCAATTCTACTTATACTCGTATTATGAACGGTGCGTAGGTAGGAGCAAAGTACCACTTTACGCTTTGGGCTATAAATATACCATTATTGGTCCAATAACTCAAAGAACATTGCAACGTAAAGCTTAAGTTAATGAAGCAATATATTAAGTTAAATTGTAACAAGTTAAACGTTGCTTTATTTTCTGTTTTTTATCATAATTTTTATCAAACATTGTATATGTGCATATCATAAGCCCTATTTATGTTCTCACAAACGGGACTTGAGGTCTTGTCTCATAAGGAGAGAATCAAGGTTGTCATCCACCACGCTGTACGAGTTGATGCACGTCATCGAAACATGTGTATCTTGGCTCAAACCATTACTAACAGCGCCCCGCAGTTTCACTTGCGTATATCACAGTGCTGTTATTTTTCTGAGTTGTAAATAAATTACGCGCCACGTTGTTTGTCCACGATGGACTCTAAACTACTTAACTGATTTCAATCAAATTTGCACACCGTGTGCAGTTTGGTCCAACTTGGAAGATGGGTAGTTTTTATTTCGATTAATCTTATCCAATATCTTTAAACGAGCAATTCTTGTTTATGTATATATTGTATATCTATAGAATCTGACACTCGGAAACGGCTTAAATTATTTTCATGAAATGATGTATGCAGGATATTTGGAGGATTATTTGGAGAGATCTCCTGGGAGAGCACCACAACTTTGCCTGCTATTCTACCGCAAGACAGTAACACGCCAATATTACTATATCTTACACCTTGAAACGACCAATTCTTGTAGGTATATATATATATTTGTATATATAATCTGAATCTCGGAAAAGACTTGAACGATTTTCATGAAATTATGTATACAGGGGGTTTCGGGACGATAAATCGTTCAAGCTAGGTTTTATTTTTTAAAACATCAGTTTATGCGCGTTTTTAGACAATGAAAAACTCCTACAATGTAATTAGTATACGATAACTTATTTCGCCATTGTTCTTTAACTCTAAATGACTCAGATGGAATATGCTCGCCCTCGGAGTCAACAGGCACCGGTTCAAATCCTGATGATTACACTCGGGACTTTTCTTTTTGTTCTTTTTTTTCAGAGAAAATCTTTTATTTAGAGCCCTTATTATATTTCATCACTACTTAATACATTTCTGCCTAAATATCATTTAAAAAACCGAGCAAAGCTCGATCAACCAGGTACTTCCAGTTTAAAAGCCAAAGTTTTGTAAAGAAATTACTGGTCAAAGAAATAAATCATTAAATTTAATAAATCTACATGATTAGTTCAATGCAGTTAGTTTGATTCTCCATGTTCGCATGCTGCATGTCATACCAGTGTACACATGATTAGATACTTTTTCTGAACATATTATGTGAGTACCTAAGCTATATTGTTTTAAGTAATGTATTTAAACTGAATAAAAAAATTTCATTTCAAAAAAAAAAAAAAAAATTTCACTATAGTCGATAATATAATGGACAGGAGTGTTGCTTACATCATGTTGACGTCATTTCAACATTTTATACGCAAAACACATAACTCCTTGATCAAACACAGAATAAGTAAAACCAGTAAATAATGACTATTGCAAAATGTTTGCTTTCTCAGTTGATCAAATAATGTTCTGCCCCGTATAGTTCGATGTCCAAATCACAACAAACAAAATTTCCCTCAGAGAGGATCATCGGCAGACAATAGCCCCGTCTCGATCCTAATCGACGTTCACACCCCAACAGTCTCCAAGTATGCATTAAACGCGCTGGTCTCTGGAGGCTGGACCGTGACTCGCCGTTCTAGCCCTAAACGGGTAGCCGGTGTTGAGAAAATCCAGTAGGAACACTGCATTTTTCAAAAAAAAAAGAATGTGCTAAAACAAATGACTGCTTTAATTTGAAAACGCGGCCGAGATTGATAGATACGTGTAGATAGATATAAAAATGAAAATGAAAAACGGGTAGCCGGTGTTGAGAAACTCCAGTAGGAACACTGCATTTTTCAAAAAAAAAAAATGTGCTAAAACAAATGACTGCTTTAATTTGAAAACGCGGCCGAGATTGATAGATACGTGTAGATAGATATGAAAAATGAAAATGAAAAATGTTTATTGTGGCAATAACGAGAGACATAAACAAAAACACAATATATGGCATACGTTTCTTACAAGAAGAAAATACAAAAAAACAAATACATGTTGTGTTAGTATGCACTGAGATAGGTTAACTCTTTATCGTACTGAATTAAAAAAACAAAAGTTACTGGCAACATAATAAAATAAAGTTACAATGGGCGATCTTATCACTAAACTCTTCCTGGCAACCCTAGGATGGAATGGAGGATTTGAGAATAAGAGGACCCGGAAGTACAAAAATTGCTGATTGCTGTCAGGAACTGGGACAACGGACGATTTTGTAACGTATGAATGACTTATTAAGTGTATATGTAGTGGATTTTGATTTCAATTTTGTGTTTATATAAATACTACGATTAGATGTGCCCCGATGAGCAGTTTTATGCGTGCATGTCCCGTTCTCGTTATTTGCCCGCGATAAAATGCCACTGCTAAATCTATCTACTCGTATGTTCCAAATTGCAGTCTGGTACGTTCAATTCTTAGAACGTGATTGAGTAACGGGACAAACAAGACATACGTCTTATCGTAATCAACAGGCCTGTCCAGGACAGTACAGATCCACTTAGCAATAGCTAATAGAATTTTCATAATCAAATATGATAATGAAAATTCAAAATCCTTGCCTAGTATTGAAGCGGTTTTCACACGGATATATATCATGATTTATCTTTATGCCTTATAAAAGTGAGAGTTTTCAGATAACATAAGTTTTCTAAAGACCGTTTTTGAACCTTGTTGGTTTTCTCACGATGTTTTCTTTTATGGTTAAAACCAGTGATAATGACAAACCTTTACCGAAGGAACACACAGTTATGCGTTTGTTGTACCCACAGTTTGAACCCATAATCTCACGTTTGAAAAAACCGCCACTGGCCACTTGACCGCCACAGTAAACCAACATATCATAAAAACACAACCTACTTCGCACGTTTGAAGATATCTTTCTGCATTTATTAATCTGTGTAAAAATCTATGCAAAAAGGGTCACGTTCAAGATTGATTGTCTAATAGTTTTGAATAACACTCGGGCTATTTACTGGTGAGAGGTTGAAAGCTTTCGTCTGCTCACCGTCAGCGTGTATGGGATGGGTACTGACGGAGTGCTGTTGCTTTGATAACGCTGACAAGGCACTGACCCTACTCTTTATAACTTTAATTTGTTGAAAAATAGTTATTTTTCTCAAAAAAACTTCAATTTTAAAATCGAATTTACAGAGTTGACTAGTTTAAAAGAATGAATAGTAAAGTAAAATAGCACCGACATATGCATTTTTGTTTTCGTTACATACAAAAACAACACTTATTTCGATCAAATTGTGAAAGAACCTTTGGCAAACTTTTTTCATTAAACCTGATTCCACCTTTTGACTTCCAGAACTTTTAAGACCTCTACATTTTTTCATGTGTTATCTACATTCGTTCATGAAATTTTCACAAGACCGTGCCAAAAAGAAGTCTCCAACAACGTCCTACAAATACAACAGCTTAATTAAATCAGGCCTCGACTAAACTCACTCACGCACACAAAACAACAATGACGAAATATAATTTCTGAACAACACAAAAATTTCCTGCACCAAACCATCCCGCAATTGCATTCAACGTATCGCTTACAAAACGGATACGGACTCTTCAGGTTCAACAAAAACTTACCTTTGTCAATATACAACTGCGATTCCCTCCCTTATTTCTACAAGCATAAGGGATGCTTTCGTGAGATCGAACGATTGAAATAACCACTTGAAAACCGGATAGTTCCGTTCAATTTTCGCGCAAGAGTGAACGTGAAATGTATTAATGTACATTGTATAAGTTTCTAATATTACAATAATGTGTAGTTATGATATGTATGGAACAATGAGTGGGATAATAGGTTGAAGGGACGTGTGAATGAGTTTTAGAGTGCCCGTGTTGGATATTATATGGCATTGTGAGGAACACGTGAGGTTGTTCAATAACTGAAAGATACCTACCATAAAATTATTTATTATAACCTATAATATCGTTGTCCCTAGATATACAGTGATTTATTTTAGTGTCTGCATCTATTGATATGAACATTAACACTACTATTACTGTGGTATATTTATAACGTCATCAAACTCGAATGACTGATTTTATATCTCAGATTTATTTTCTAACACAGAAACAAAATACAAACACATTTTTCTAAAAAAAAAACACGAACTTATTAAATCTTATAGCTTTGTAACTTATTAAAGCTGTGTGATATATTCATGATCTATCTAATAACTTTTTATAATAATTTGTATTTTTTTCATTTTTTATTTAAAATAATGTATTTTTCATGTTTTTTTTTTTTGTTTGCCTTAGAATAGGGACATAAAATAAATGCAAAGTAATAATACAAAAACAGAAGCATTTAAATTTTTTATGAAAAATTGGCAATAAAAATTGGAACATTCAAGCAAAACTGTTCCAGCAACATGATTGATAAAACGTTGCAGTAATAATTAATAGATTGTCGAACTAAAATAAACTCAAGACTCACGCGTGTAAAAAAGCTATAGGTACAATATTTGCTGTAAGTTATACAGTTATAGTATAGGTGAAATATCGATTACCTATAATTAAACACGTTTGTTGTGGCTTTGGCCGTACTTTTTACTTAAACTTATTGGAAAATACAAAATATTTCGATTGATTTTTTCCTATTTTTTCCGAAATCTCCCCATTACCAGATCATTACGATAAGTGCCCTCGCCGCGACTCTTGGCGACAGCCCACTCGTGAATGATTTTACCCACGCTCGCAAGCTGGACGGTTTTGCCCGCACGCACCCTAATTGTGCCCTGATTTACCCGTACTTACCCTGCATGCGAACGGATTTACCTGCATCTGGGTGGAAGATAAATTTCAACTACTTACATTACACAAAAAAACAAAATGGCGTCATCTAAGTCATCAACATACTAGCAAAATGGATTTATATCGAATATAATCGATAGGTAGCAAGCAGTTCTTGAGTAAATATCGTGAATTAGGAATCTAACTCATAGAAGACACATCGAGGACACGTTGACACTAGACTTAGTGATGATGTACTTAAAGCCAGCAGACAGTGGGTTGATGCGTTGAGCAGAGGATTGGACTGAGTGGCGTCCGATGCAATGGTGGTGGAGGCGAGCAATGGACTGAGCCAAAGATCAGTGGGACTAAACGAAAAATGATTAAATAGAAAATATATTATTACTCAGTACCATGACTTGTGTTTTTATAAAGAGTTGGATATTGGGCCACCAAAGATGAGAATGAAAGCATAAGTACACCTATCACTAAACAGTTAAAATCTACCAAACTCTCCCAAACTGAGAATACGATAAAAAGGAGAGCCATATTTCTAAAATCATTAGTAAGCGCTCACTAGTTCATAGCAGGATGCGTCCACAGTGTAGATGAATTGTGGAAAACACGATATGCGTGCCAAAGAAAGGATGATAAGGATGAGATGGTGGATCAAATATTAAATAGGAAAAGAAAAACGTGCTTCGTTGACCTCGCTTTTGGGAAAAATTACTACGATTCTAAATAACTATCACTCCCAGAACATCATCTAGCCCCAAACAAAGCAAAGCTTATACAATGGGAACAATAAAGCTGATATTATTGTTACATAATTGTACATAGATATAGGATTCATAAAAAAACAGATAAAAAATAAATATTCGTTTTCAAGATACCAATATTTGATCAGGATGGGAATTAAACCCACGACCGCGCTTCTGTGGGCAGGATCACAACCAACTGAGCCACGACGTCAGTCAAATAATATCAACAATAATAATGAGGCGTTACCAGAATACAAAAATATTATTATATCCGTCAAAGACTCTTTCGTTCTCCAATTCGACAAAGGTGACGCCACTGTTCTATTTTGTAGAGAAATTTTGGAAAATTAAACATTAGTACATAATTTGAACAAATTGAGAAAAACAATTTCATGTCGTTTGCATCCTAAAAACAACTAAATGCAAATATTCCCATTAAAACAAATAATTTCCACGTAACAAAACCCACGAACCGGTATATTTAAACCGTGCCAAACACAATTTAGCAAATAAACATTCAGATTTACATATTGAAAGTGACAAGAGGGTTCTCCAAGATAATAGTTATGCAAATTAATTTATGGCTAAATACAGAGGGTGGATTAACTGGGAGAGTACTGGCAACCCTTTGTGACGTAGATCGTTTTCGCACTTTATTAAATTAAATATTTTGTTTGTTCTACGGATATTAGGCTAGGCGAGTGAAAAATTAGTGAAAAATAGTTTTCAATTCCACCACAGAATCAAAAAGTAAAATTTGTTAAAAAACTTTGATTAGCATTCGTCTATATTGTTAATTTGGCATATTTTTTCATCCATCTGTCATTAATAATGTTATTAAAAAAACCGCTTCAATTACGCAAATAAAATATATCGTTATTTATAAACGTTTCTTCCAATCATACAAAGTATGTTAAGAAACAAAATGTAATCAACAACAATTCCTGGTACAATTACAAAGAATACATAATAAAACTGAAATAAAATACCCATATTAATATCCGACAATATTCGTGCACAATAAATAATCAGCCTCATTGTAAACCACACTTAGCTCCCATAAAAGAAATCACAATGCGGCGAACACAAGAATTTTTATAATTACACCGCTGCGGACACTCGAAACACATTAACTTTCAAAACCATTGAAAAGAAAAACAAAATTAATGATTGCTACTAAATTCGCAATAAAAATGCCACATGCGAGCAAATATGAGGAGGGGACAATTATAACAAATTAATATCGCGCACTACCCTTAAAACTCGAGGAGAGATTTGCATTCAATGGAATCCACGTTTTGTTACCCATTCTCAACTTAATATACCAAACTAAACCTTATACATGTTAAATAAGTAACACTGTCCTATGCGAGAACGCATGGTTGTTAAATCTTTTTACAACCACCAAGTCCTGAAGGGTCATCTGCGGCGCACAAAAGAATTACAACTCAAACGACTCGGCTGTAAGATTCAAAGTGATTCAAAAGGGCATCGTACGGAATCACTTGAATATTAAAAGTCTTGGTAATTATTCAGGAATCCATCCATCATTAATCACAGCCGAGGGTGGGTCGGGAAACGTTGTAAAAATGATTGTTGAAGAGATAAATTACGGAAGACACGCCAGTTGACAGTCACTCGCGGATCGTACACGCGTGTGTTTTTTAATAAAACAGATTCAAAGATGCTCATTGTGTTGGATATTTATTACTGACATAATGCCGTCATTAGCTGTAGTAATCGTGGATATTTATTTGTGGGATCGGACAACAGACGGAATTTGCATCTCAAATGGAATTGACATCGTGTGCCATGAGAGTTATGGGCAATTAAATTGTAGAATTATAGTTTGTTATTAAATCGATATGCAACGTAAGAAACAGTTAAATTATTTTAGTGCATTAACGGTTTATGATCAACTAGCGACCCGCCCCGGCTTCGCACGGGTGCTGAAACTAAATAAAAATATTAATAAAAATGATTATTGTGGGTTATTCTTAAGAGATAGATATATACAGTAGAACCTCGATAACTCAAACCTCGGTAACTTAAAAACCTCTATAACTTCAAAAAATAATATGCTCCCTTTTATAAGATCCTAAAACCAGCCCCTTGATAACTTAAAACCTCAATAACTTAAAATATTTTTGTTTCCCTTGGACTTCAACTTATCGAGGTTCTACTGTACTGTATGTGTATTTTACTGCCCGCTGTCGCACTAATTTACTATTTTTTTTTTTTTTTTTGCGTTGTATCATTTTTTTGGTATGTCAATAAAGAGTATCTATCTATCTATCTAATCTAATCTATCTATTATTACAGACTTTCTTGTATATGAATAAAAATGATTGTTGTGGGTTATTCTTAAGAGATAGATATATACCTACATATTATTACAGACTTTCTTATAGACCTTTTGAAGGGGTACAATATTGCTGTACATTGTTTTGATCTACCTCGTAGGGTTCAGCCAGCGTTTGCAGTTAAGCGCAAAAAATGTGTTTATTTATGACATAACATCAAAAACCTTTGAAATTATCCGTTATTTCTGCTATTTTATGCACGTATGCACATATAAACCTTCCTCTTGAATCACTCTATCTATTAAAAACCCCGTATCAAAATATCTTTGGTGCTTTTAAAGATCTAAGCATATTTAGGGACGGACAGACGCGGGAAGCGACTTTGTTTTATACTATCGTATGTAGTGATGTAAACCTACAGCCCACTTTATGTCCCCACTGCTGTTACTCGGAGCCTTGGGGCCTTTTCTCCTAAGAAGGCAGCGTCTACATCGGTGCGGGTGCAGGGGTGTGCGGGGTTGCTGCGAGGTGGACAACTGTGGGTTGGCAAATTACATAATATGTCCTCGGAAATGTGTTTCTCGAACACACTGATCTCCTCAAAATCTTTCTCACCATTAAAACCAATGTTTCCAAGAGAAATTACAGGGCTTAGAGATGAGATGATGAAAGATGACGATTGACACGTGAAATAATAAGTTTGAAGTATCTGTAAATATGAACCTTTTATCAATAATAAACTATTTTCGTACAAAAAATTAAACCGACTTCAAAACCACAAATAGGCACTCAAAAGCGAAAAATAAACTAAAATCATTACTATAAGTGCTACTCACTCATCTATTTATTTTACCCTTTTTAGTGTAGGTACAAGAACAAAATTAAAAATTTTGATTAACCCCCGACTACCTTGGATTTGTTTTCTGTACAACATTCTACTAGTCAAGCCCTTTCATTTCATACCCATATTAAGGGAGTTGTGAAAAAAGAAATGTATTACGGCATTTTGTGGTAGCGGCCATCTTGGATTTGAAATTTGTTATAGTGTTCTACTAGTCAAGCCCTTTCATTTGATACCCATATTGAGGTAGGTTGTGAAGAAATATTTTGTCCGCCATTTTGTGAAGGCGGCCATCTTGAATCGACATTAACCAAACATAGCTAAGAACATCCGCTAGGGTATTAACCTTGAAATAAAAAAACCGCATCGAAATCGGCCCATCCGTTTGAGCTCTACTACGGTGCCACAGCAGACAGACAGACAGACATCGACGTCACTTATAACACCCCGTTTTTGGTCGGGGGTTAAAAACAAGTTTTATTATGTAAAGCATTTACACAACTTTGTATTGACAGGGTCGAGCTTCATAACTTTTGTGAAATCTACAACTATCATCATCCATTCATGTGATTGTCATCCAGAAAACTGTACGCAAATTTTAGTTTTTGGTTCATATTTCAAAAAGCACTTGACCGATTTCGATAAGATTTATATGGGACTATTCGGAAAGCATACCCATCCGAACACAAAAAAAAATTTTAAATCGGTGCATAGGTTCTCAAGAAATCAGATAACATACCTAAAAAAACATAGGGTTCGAATTGATAACCTTCTCCTCCTTTTTTTGGAAGTCGGTTAAAAAAATAAAACTTTGTGAAGAAATCTATATTTACGAAGACATGTGACTACTAGCATCACACTTCGCCTTGCCTTGCCTTAATTCTCTCGTTGTAGAGAACGCCCCAGTCCCAGCAGTGGGAACATAATTGAACTCAAGACCATCGTACGAGAATCAATAGAATACACAGTTACGAAACAATCTCACAATATTCCATTGAGTTTAATGCAGCCTTTGGAGCGGGTCGACCTAGAGCACTACTCCAAGGGTCAACACTCTAAAGCTCTAAACTGTTAATGAAGTCCGCAACAAGCGAGAATAACAGCTTTCATCCTAAAACACCCCAACAATGGGACAAATAACCATTGAAACACCACACAACCATTAACCCGCTGTAACTGTCTGCCAGAACTTTAACAATTAATACAGCACTCAATAATAGAAACTATAGCACAATGGTCGTCACTACAAATTAATATATTCAGAGGTCAGCACCCGAAAAAAGGGAAAGTCCAGACAATTTTACTCTCAATATCCATATTGATAGAGCTCAATATGAAGCTGTACATTGACACTAGTTGTGATAATACTATTTTGTGCCTTCTCTCTATGCAATAAGACATTTTTTTGATGGTGCGAAATCGTTTATTGAGAAAGCTTGCAAAGTTTTTACCATTACTCATGAAAACATTTTAATTTGAATTGTTGCGTGATATTATTATAATCGACATATAAAATCGCATAATATAAAATAACTTTTTATTTACACTGTGTAATTGTATATCTCTATTTATAAAAATGTTATGTTGGTTTGTGTACGCTTCAAGAACTCAAAATTTTCTGCACTGATCGAGCTGAAATTTTACAATGATATACCTATAATCCGCATCAAGGATTGTTTTTATCTAATTTTTGCATCACAATGTGCCACAGCGAAGCGTGGCAGGGTACAGCTAGTAGAGTATAAAAACAATTGAACCAAACTAAGCAAAGCTTATGTGCATTTCGGAAACTAAACAGCTATAACATACTTCCATTATTTATTATAATCTTACTAATTTTATAAACGCTAATGAGTGTAATAATGTTTGGATGTATGTTTATTCCTCTTTCACGCAAAAACTTTTTTTTTAAATAAAGAGTGACGAGACGATCAGGACATGTGTCTGATGGTAAGCAACATGCCTGACACATAACATCACAGTGACACGCAGCTATTGCAACATTAAAAGAATTTGGATGAGATTTGGTACATAGATAAAAAATGATCTGGAATAACGCAAAGGCTATTTTAAATTAAAATTACTTGGCTTAGAGGAAAGCCTGAAACCCACGACACAGGATAACCTAGTAAGGGTTTCAGTGAACACCTTGAAGGTTAAATTGTGTTTTGCTTTTCGTCAGTGAAACAAAGTGAATGATTGCAATACGCTGATTCAACCCAAAAACACGTAAACGCATACTTGCCAACACTTTTCTTCAAAGAAAAATCGATAGCATCAATTCCACAGACGTCTCGAAATAAGGGCCTCTGTACCAGAAAATTCACAATAAACGTATGCCTTATTTGTGTGTGCTTATTGAAGCTATTTTATTTCTTTGCGATTCTTAGCCCCCATAGGGGAAGTAATCCCTTACACGTATGGGGAGGAATATGCTAATGTTACACGTCTATTTTACGTATTAGTGAGTTTTATATTTATTATTCAACTCTCTGTTGTTTAGCGTGTTTTAAAAACAATTCAGTTATTTTTATTTCTATCCAGTATCTGAACGTCACTTCATCAGCGTAAAACGTGGTACTATTCAGAAAATGCCAATACTCGTAGCCTGCAATAACATATTTTTAGGCTACTTATTTCTATTTACTCCTTATTACCAATTAGGGTTACACGTTGGCAGATTGAAAAGTAGCCCTTTTGAGTGCAGATTTTTTTTGCGACTCAAATTGGGTCTTGATCTCTTCAGTTCTTACGACGTGATCAACAAACAACGAAACTCGCACATTTCATATTTCAAAAAGATTAGTAGTAGATTAAATAAACATTCCTTTGTACTAGAAGAATACTTAACTGTAATACTTAAGTACTGCAAACCATTACCTTTATGTAGAGGAACCTATGGCAGTTTGCTATTGATACATTTGCAGCCAAAGAATGTTAAGACTAACCCAGAAAACGCAGTAGAAGCGCAGAAACAGTAATGTTAACACATTAGTTACTCCTCAGCGTTATACAAAACCACACAATACATATATACCAAATTATATGCAAAAGTAAAAAAAGTTCAAGAGGAAAACATTTTCTAAAATAATTTTAAACACAAGAAATAACCTTCAAATACATACGAACAAACTTTGTTCTATTGAAATCATCGTAATCTTAAAGCGTTCGACAATAAATATTAGTACGTAACGGGTAATACAAAACCATGTGCACAATCATTAAATCTTATTAACAGTACTAAGTATAAAGAAAATAAAAAAAAACACATAGAAATACACTAGACACAGTGTAACAAAACATGGATACCCAAACTATGCAACTATTGACTATAGAACCGACATACAACAATAAGCTACCCGTTCGTAGTTGCTTAACTAACTATTTAAGCAACACTTTAGCTTTAATTAATCTTGACATCGCTTTTGTGGATAGAAATATCATTTATCACTTTCAAACTTCGGGCTATCGAAGCAAGAAATTTCAAATCACGATACTCATCGTAGAAACGCCATTGTAGTCCGTACTTTATTCACCTGGCAACACTGAGCCGAAACAAGTCATTATTGGCGCTTTTGTCTTCGGGACGTTTTGTTTAAATGTCACATTGACAAGTCGAAATTGGTTTCGATTTATTAGCATTGTGCTTTAGAAGCTGATTTAGTGTGTTGTGTAATGTACTGTCTACCATAAATGCCGCGTATATTTTCCAATAACAATGTTGCGCGGTTTTCAATTACTGGGCAATGGTGCCTGTTCGTAGGATTGCTCTGCCGTATCCAAGAATCGAACTCGTACTCCACAATGCAATACATCTAAATAAATAACACGGACTTCACATTGTGATTCCGTCTCCGTACAAAATATATTTTCTGCACAATACGGGGACTCGGAATAGGGAAAATGGAGCACTCGATTGGGAGAAAATGCTCGTTTGTAATGGTAACACTGAGACATAATTCCAGTTCTATTTTTAAAATGCTGAGTATTTTATTGTGTTTATTATTATTTACTGCTCCTCTGTGGGTTTTCCGTTTTTTTCATAGACATTATAATAAAAGAACGTTCAAACACTATAAAATATCATACATAACCCTTCTATGCTGCTGTTAGGAAGACAGGAACCAAACTACTAATGGTTAGAGCATAATATTAAAAAGCGTCAAATAATAAAAAGTATCCCATGTCCTTTCCCAGGATATGAAAGCGTAGAGAATTACTTCCTTGAAACCATAATAAATAGACAGGCAGACAAAATTAATATAGCATTGATATTAGTTTAACTATTGTAGCCCCTTAAGGGGCGTCCCCCAGCAAAACAAGTTTTTTGTCCAGTTTTCAGAGCTTTCTTTAGCCAAAACAAATATCAACTGGTAAAAAATACATTAAATTTCTACAGTTTCTTGGCTCCAAAATGGTAGTTTCTGTTTTTATGATAATGACCTTATTGTTTGAATAATAGCATCACAACAAAACCAAAAAAAGAAAAATAATTGTAATTATCATGCATCTACTCGAAAACCCGCCTTTATTTGGATTTCACAATTACACCAACGGATAGACAATTCTATTACGGTACTCTACATTCTACATTTTGGTAGAAATATTTTTTTCAAAAGACCAAAATCTGATTTTATAAAGGGTTTATTCTAAAATTTGAGCGTAAAACAGCGACAAATCCTACTGTTTCTCTCTTGCTCTTTCTTGCGGTGTGCGATGAGGTAAGAAATACTCAAGGTCATTTGCTCTGGGTATGCCCTTAAGCGACGATGCGGTCTACGACGAAACGCGCATTGACGTGAAGACACCAAAATTAAAACCATCTGGAAAACCCGCACAAGAAATATACTCCATCGCTTAGACTCTCTTATCACAAATGTAGAGTTCGATCGAGTCTTTGAAACATCATCCATGAAACGATGTCGCTTTCAAACAACAAGCAGTCCGACAGAAAAAAATGGCAAGTTGGTGAATCAAGCGAGTTCAAATCACGCAGATCAGTTAAACATAATATATTCAAAACCCCACACATTCATCATCCCGTCTCCAAGATAAATATATATTTGTAGAACAAAGAGCATTGGAACCCTTTAAAGATCGCAACTGGGAACAATGACGGTCGAACTAATCATTAATACAAAAGTTGTTGGACTCCTTTAGATTTGTGGCCAGTGAACCTGCGGTGTAATCGTCTCTTACAAATGATGGACGGACTTTGTTTCACTGTGTAATTGATTGTTTACGCGAGCGATGGTGCAGTGTTCTAAATTATTAATGAATTTTTTTTGGTCATAGAGATCTTAGATCTTATATCTCTACCGCCATCTCACCTGATGTTATGTGATGATACGGATAGCATGCTTACGTAGAAAAAAAACGATTCACTCGCGATTTGAAGACACCACGATGGTAACCATTGGCAAAATCCACCCAAGCACTGCATTCCGTGATAAGTCTACTAAGTCATCCAGTCTAGGTGTAAGCACAATTGTAGAGTCAATTTTTTCCCCCAGTCTTTGGAACGTCAGCCATGAAACGATATCGCTTTTTCGAGCTACGAATCAGTCCGATGAAAAAAAGGAATGGTGGAATTAGATCATGCAGATCAGTTGCGCACTCTCCGAAATGTATCCGATAAAAACCGACAAGCTATAATTTTTTTTTGTAAATAAAGACTGATGAGACGTGCAGGACATGTGCCTGATGGTAAGCAACATGCCTGAAACATAACAGCACAGTGACACGCAGCTATTGGAATATGAAGAGTATACAAATCATTACCTAGCACTGCACTGTGATCGTTTCCCAGAGATCTAAAATATTATATCTCTAAGCCCTGTAATTTCTCTGGAAACATTGCCCTTCAAACCAGAACACAGTTATGCGGACAACAGTTTTCTTGCCTATGAGCCTTTTATAATAACTGTGTCAAAAATATATTATACTCATTAGTACATCAGATAAATTATAGAAAACTAGCTATACCCTGACACGCTTCGCTGTGGCATATTGTGATTAGATAAAAACGGATGATATATCATTGTAAAATTTCAGCTCGATCGGTGCAGAACTTTTTGAGTTTTTGAAGCGTACACAAACCAAAATAACATTTTTACTTATAAAGATAGAGATATGGCACACTAATTTTCTTCTTTATCAAATTACTAGATTTCCGCCCCAACTTCGCCCGTGGTACATATATAGCGCTGATCGGGATCCTGTACATATCCAACGGTGAAAGAATGGCTGAAATCGGTTCAGTAATTCCTGAGAATATCGCTTTCAAACATAAAACCTCTTCAGCTACCTGCTACGCCACCTGTCGGAAATTTGTCGTATCAACTCAGATTTAGAAACAACAAGGTTTATATTCAAAGGTATGTAATCTGTGACATTCAATGACGCAATCAATGACAAATCAAAGCACGAAACGTACGAAATCTCTCAAAAAGGAATATTTTTTCCCGATTTTGTTACATTCTTGATTTATGCTCCGCTTCTATTAATAGTAGCGTCATGTTCTATAGCCTTCCTCGATAAATGGACTATCCAATAGAATAAGAATCTTTCGATTCGGACCAGTACTTCCCAAGATCCTAGCGTTCAAACAAACAAACTCTTCAGCTTTATAGTATTAGTATAGATTAGAAATCGTCAAACATATAAATAAATCATTAAACTTAGTGAAACCAAAGAAAAAATACGTGTAAAATATTTTTAATAATCTACCTGACAGACTAGGTATATAGTTTTTTTTTAGTTACCATGCATATGGTAAACGTTTTTTTTTCTACAAACCAACCGCTAACTCCATAGCCGCAGCGGAAGCTACATAAAACAATCGAAAAACGCCCCTGAACGCGGAACCATAATTATAAAATTGAAGCCTTGTTTTGTGAAACAGTCGAAGGGTTGACGGACGGAACCCTTAAAAGCTATTCAAGTTATACGAACTTGAGACTATTTGCACTATTTTTTTTAATAAAGTCTAAGTCTAAAGTCTAAGCTAAATCATATACCCACTTAGGTGTCAAATTCCTATAGATATTTCAAAGGCTAATTCTAGGAACTTATGTATTTTCTTTTGTAATTAAAATTAAGCATTCTGTGTAAACTTGTTTTTTAGCTTGATAATAAAGATTTGTATTTGTAATATTAATTTGTGTTCCTAATTTCAACACGATCCGCTCAGACGTTCCGATGTGGTTGAGCAACAAATTTCCAAACATTGGCATTTATAATATTAGTACACATAATATGTAAGTGGATTACAGTATTACATAGTAATAATTCGACCGACTCACAGTCAGACAGGTATCACAAACGGCCATAAAGTTACTGTTTCAAAAACAGGTAATAACAGTTACCATAACAAACCCAAGTTTATAGGGAACCTAGATTACCTAGGAATTGTAATTGCGTGGTACAGATTCAGTAATAGTTGTGTACGGTCAAAGAACTGAATTCACCTTCCTGTCCAAGCGAGTTACGTAACACTGGTAGCGCCATCTGTCGGTGTAGTCACGTGGCGATGTTGAGAACATAAACCTGATGAATGAAAAATCGTGGTAAAATGTTCTCAATTTCTACTGGGTTTTTAGTGTTTTGTTAAATAAATTTGTGAATTTGTTGTGGAATGCGTTGCCTGAGTGGATGTCTCGCAATGTTTTCAAATCGAGAGTGAATTGATTTCTTCTAGGTAAGCACGCTCCATTATTTAACTTATTTACTGACATTGTTTATTTGGCTGATCAAAAGTTGTTAAATTATTTACTGACATTGTTTATTTCACTGAAAATTGTTATTATCATTATTTACTGACATTTTAATTATTATTGATGATTTGATATGTTTATGATGCTGATGTCTGGATTTTTAATTTTTGTTCATTTGTGGAAATTGTAATTGTGCCTACGAATATGAGTCATTTGAAACTCGAAATAAATGAATTTTAATTTAATTTTTTAATTTTAATCATAGACTGCATCGCTTAATTAGGCGAGATGGCAATAGGGCCGCCATCTCCATGATGTTTCAAACCTAATAACGTTAATATAAAGCAAACGTTTATAATTATTTTTTTCGCATCTATCATACAACTGTAATTCCAAAACGCTTCATTTATAACGAAATTTAAAAAAAAAATCTTATTTCAACAGTGTTTTTTATGATACCTACCTACATAGGTATATATTATTATTTTATTTATTGTATCTACGACGCGACGATTACATCTCCATCTGTTGTACTACCTATAAGTCCGACAATACGTTTAATTGGAGAATGGGTCTCAAAGGTGTCGAGAAATATTTTTTAATCTAAATTACTATGTAGGGATTTCTTATTTATTAATACAAACCCAATTGTTTCGTACTATTGGTGGTATTTTCCTGTAAAATGATTATTAATTTCTTTTAACGAATGAATACCATAAATGCTGTACATATTCTAAATATTTAGACATGCACATTCACAGGCTTACGAGTGTCATAACTTGTTTTAGGAAGGTAATTAACTAACTAATGCCGTTGACCATAGATGATTACATACTTTTACTTAAAGGGTTTTAAAGGCTTACACAGAAAGTGCAGAGTCCTACTGGCCTAAACTTAACTTTTTATCAAATAAGTGCATTGTGGTGCTTTTTGCAAAAAAAAACAATATATACCTACCCCGGAGTCCGTGTAGATTATCACCTATAAGGGAAAAAATCTTTACTACGCAGAGAGATATAGAGCTATCAAAATATCGAATAGAGTCAAATAAATAAGTTGAAATTAAAATAGATTTTGTATCACGCTAAGAATCCTACAAATCCAAAACCTTGGATATTAACTGCTCAATCATGTTGTAAAAACTGAATTCATCTGTTTGAAATTTGAAACACGGATATACCTAGTCTGGAATAGCTACCTACTCATTATCTAAAAAAAAAGAGTTCTTGGTCGTTTTCAAAACTCTATGCGGTCAGCCGCTGATAGAAAAGAAATATTAAAACCGTGTTAAAAACAGAACTACTGTTATATTTGGTGTGTCTCTCTTTCAATTCATTTCTCTTTATTTAATTTTTTTTTCATTTCAAAATATTTTTCTTAAATATAAAGGTTTTACAAAATTTGTACAAATACCAGTGTAAATATATCCTAGCAGTACAAGATAGTGTAAGATTACATATTGTTTTTTGAGTACAGTAGCCCACTTAAAAACTTAATATGTGTATAAAATATGTTAATGGGGTGTTTTCCAGATGCAAATCCACTCGTCAAAAACAGTTCCAAATCTCTATAAGACCTTACTTAAACGTGTAAAAACTAGTGGTTCAGTCAAAAAAAAAACAAATTGAAGTGGGCAGACTTGTTTGTACTATTAAAGTAATTTCTGATACCTCTTGATATTCCTTGATATCCATGTCTACGCTAAATACAGAAGTAATTAAAAAATATATAATTTCGCTGATAAAAACTAGAAATCAATTTCAAAAAAGCAACTCGTTAAATAACCATAATAAAGGCTGCAATCACGAGATTACGCCTATATATATCTATAGATTTTTAATCTTTCGCCACTTAAAAATAAAATTTCAAAACAAATAATTTTAAAAACAAGTGAGTATTATTTTC